>JAHNEJ010001471.1:0-206042 GCA_022559845.1 Amorphophallus konjac | reverse complement strand
CGTGAGACATGCTCACAGTTCTCCCAGAACGCAAAAACATACACTAGCAAGTAGGTAGCAGAGATTATCAAACAAGTGGATGCCTTTACGCCCCTTTTTTTTTGTTTTGATTTTGATAAATTTTTTGTGTGTTTTTAGCGAGATCCGAAGTTCACACAAGATAGGGACCCTAGTTTATTTTTGTTTCACCGCCGTGTCAGCTAGGGTCTCTCGTCTCACCACGAATGAAATGACTAACTTCGGGGAACTTCAATGGTACAACCAGCCCAGTGAACGAAGAGGAGATTCTTCGATGTCGGGGACTTACGGAGGTCCCAGTGTAGGAGATTCTAGTCCGTTGAGAGGAATTCTCAAATGGAGAGTCCTTCCTTCACCGGGAAAGGGTGATCCTCAAAAAAAATGAAAAAAAGGATAGAAAAGAGGAATGGATGTATGCAATGGAATGCTGACAGATATATGGAGTGGGAAAACAACAGAAATAACAAACATGTAATAAACAAAGAACCAATCAGAACTGACGGTGCTGCCGTGAGCACAACGGGGGCGCGCGTGGGCGCCAAGGTGGAGAGGCACGGGTGGTGCCGAACTTGCAAGGGTAGCCGAGAGGAAGCAGTAGACGTCCCACCGTGATCGCCAATCTGTGAGCGACGTCACGCGGTTCGGAGTTCGATGGTGCGGGGAAGAGGATGCGGAGAGTGCGCGGGCTCCTCTTTTTGTTTGTTTTGCTGTTTGCTGCAACACAGAGATGAGAGAAGAGAGAGAAGGGGCCACCACGGGAGATTGCTCCGGCGGGGCGAGCGGGACAAGTATAATATAGCAAGATATGGGATTCAAACGGCCATAGCGGGAAGTGACTCGCGGCGACCTCGGGGGGACGGGAATGGTGCAGAAATTAAATAACAAAAATTGAAACGGCCATTGGGGAAGTGACTCGCCGCGGCCTCGAGAATATGAGCAGAATATAGCAGAATATAAAAGAGAATATAAGAACATAGATTTAAACGGCCATTGGGGAAGTGACTCGCCGCGGCCTCGAGAATATGAGCAGAATATAACGGAATATAGAGAGAGTATAAGAACGGAAATTTAAACGGCCATTGGGGAAGTGACTCGCCGCGGCCTCGATGATATGAGCAGAATATAACAGAATATAGAGAGAATGTAAGAACGGAAATTTAAACGGCCATTGGGGAAGTGACTCGCCGCGGCCTCGATGATATGAGCAGAATATAACAGGATATAAAGAGAATATGAGAACAGAAATTTAAACGGCCATTGGGGAAGTGACTCGCCGCGGCCTCGATGATATAAACGAAATATAATAGGATATAAAGAGAATATGAGAACAGAAATTTAAACGGCCATTGGGGAAGTGACTTGCCGCGGCCTCGATGAAAAGATGTGATCGCCAGGGGCCGAAAGACCCCAAAATAAGAAAGTGATCGCGCCTACCTCAAGAGCGGGAGATGGCGGGTTGCTTCTTCCTCTCCTTCCGGCCGGCCGACGGAGAGGGCTTTCCTCGGCTACCCTTGCAAAACAACGACAAACAAATGACAAGTGGCTTAGAAAGATGAATGTGTAGTATTCATATCCTTGCAATAAAAATGACGAAATAACGGGAAGACACACACCTGGTTGGTGTTATCTTTTAAACCCCTCTCGGACTCGAGTAGGAGGAAAATGAGATGATGGATGCGAGATGATGAATGCAAAAGAACTACGAAGAAAAGGAAAGAGTTGGCTTATTGGATGTGCCGGTGGTGAAATTCGGCGGAGCTCCGGCAGCGTGGGGACGACGTAGAAGCGCGGTGGATGAAGACGACCTTCCTCTCGCGAGCGTGGGCACCCGAGAAGCCGGCAGAATCTCCACCTACAAAAGACCCCACGGGTTAGAAAAATGACTCCGTAGCCTCTGGGCTCCGGCAGCCTATCGGATCACTGCTTCGCTCCTCCAGAACTGAGGGGGGTGGGCCTCTATTTATAGAGCTCCGGAAGGTGGAGGCGTCCAGGACCCTGGACACCTCCATCAGGGCCGAAATAATATTTTATTCTATTTTTATTGATTTTTTTAGAATACTTTTATGGGGGCGTCCAGGGTCCCGGACGCCTCTAACAGGTCCACCGAAAACCGACGACGGCCGCACGCGGTTTGGCACAACGCGTGGTTGTGTGAGCGGCGCCTCGTGATTCAGAAATGGGCGCGTCCAGCCAGCTGGACGTCTCTAAATTTGGCTTTTTTCACACACGACAAACCGTCGTTCGGTGGGCGGCGCCCGTGAGGGAATTTATGGAGGCGTCCAGGGTCCTGGACGCCTCCAAATATATTATTTTTATTATTTTTTGTCTTTTATGTCAGGGCTGGATTTTTGATTTTTTTATAATTTGTTTTTATGGAGGCGTCCAGGGGAGTGGACGCCTCCAATAATATATATTGATTTTTTTTGTTTTTAATGCCAAGTGGCATTTTAATCATATTTTATTTTTATTTTAATGGAGGCGTCCAGGGGCCTGGACGCCTCCATTAATATATATATATTTTATTTATTTTTAGGGCCCTGAGAAAATATTAAAATAAATTAAAAAGATGGGGGCGTCCAGGCGCCTGGACGCCCCCATTAAGACCCACCCGGGTCTTTAAATCAGGCGTCGGCGGGCGCCCGGCAGACACCCTTCTTGGTCCCGGAACCTCTTGATGCGTCTGACTGGTGTTGATGCCGTCCGAATGCCGTGACGAGATGATTCCGGATGCCGAAAAAGGCGGAAGAAGACTCAGGAAAAGGAAGCACTCGAGCGATTCGAAATGCGTAGGCCATCGCGGGGCGTCGTATAGTAATATGAGACTTTCTCATGAGACGTCAAGAATGGCGTGTCTACAACGAAGACCAATGTATAGACTTCAATGCAAATGCCAAGACCATGTACAGACTTGAAAGCTTCGAAGCACACGATGTTTAGACTTTATGATGCATACGCCAAGGCTGTACATACTTGAAGAGACGATGCACTGTAGGCTGCCAGACTCTGTACAGACTTGCAACTTGAGACGCTGATAGAGACGGTCCACTGTATAGACTTCAAGTCCAAGTGAGATAGTGGATGTACAGACTTGGGCTGTACAGACTTTGACTCAAATATGCATATGAGACGCTGAATAAGACGCAGCTATGTATAGACTTTACAGTGAATGCATATGCCAATGTACAGACTTAGAAGTGAAAACCAATGTATAGACTTGAACATCTTCAAGGCACAATGTGCAGACTTTGCCTATATGCAGTGTGTAGACTTGATGTGTAGCTAAAGCAGCGAACGTAGGAAAAGGTTGGAATGTATAGACTTACGTTCAATCAGCAATGTATAGACTTCAACTAAGCAAGCTACAGTGCAATGTCTAGACTTAATTATGCACGCGATGTATAGACTTGCCACTAAGGAATGTGCAGACTTGACCATGTATAGATTTGATGCATGAACTGTGCACAATGAACACAGATGTATAGACTTCAGCAAGGCAAGCTACAGGGCAACGTATGGACTTCAAATGAAACGACTTTGAACGTGTGTGCTGGCAATGTGTAGACTTTGTGACACAATGCAACAAGGCTCTGGACGATGTATAGACTTGGAAGTGAATTTGTGTGCGAGACAATGTTAACTCTGTACAGACTTAAGCAATGTGCAGACAGGACATCAAATGCAGTGAGCATGTAGTAGTGCATATACTTGGGTGTGTGTGTGCATGCTAGAAGCAATGTATGGACTTCTAATGCCTGCAGTCTATGCAATGTATAGACTTTGCAGACTTGCTAATCTGGGGGGTCGACCCATCTGGAAGGGGGGGTCGACCCACTTCTGTCCAGATGTCAGACAGAACAACAGAATGCCATTCACATGCACACATTCACAAATACATGACCACATATGAAATATGAATGCACTTAAATGAATCAACAAGGTCTTTCATGCACACATGCATATGGTGACTTATAGTGTTTGCTATAATCAAAACCAATCATCAAGACCACAGGGGCACAACAGGCAGATATAATCACAACACAGAATATAAATGACAGAACTTTAAACGACCATTGCGGGAAATGACTCTCCGCGGCCTCGAGAATATGATGTGATCGCCAGGGGCCGGAGACCCCAAAATAAAAAAAGGGTAATCGCGCCTACCTCAAGAGCAGGAGATGGCGGGTTACTTCTTCCTCTCCCTTCTGCCGGCCGATGAAGAGGGCTTTCCTTGGTTACCCTTGCAAAAGAGAGAGCAGGCAGATAACAAGTGAATCAGAAAAGTGACAGTGTAGTATTAGTTCCTTGTGATGAAGAATGATGAAATCGTGGCAAGACACACATCTGGTTGGTGTTATTTTTAAACCCCTCTCGGACACGAGTAGGAGGAAGATGCTATGATGAATGGAAGATCATGCAAACGTGCGTAAAGAAACAAATCTCTCTTATGAAGGGAGATGACAGATGGCGGGATGATGCATGCGACAGAAATGACAAAAGAGAAGGGGAGAGAGTGGCTTATTGAAGATGCTGATGGCAGGATTCGGTGGAGCTTCAGTAGCGTAGGGATGACGTGGAAGCAGAATGGACGGAGCTAGCCTTCCTCTCGCGAGCGCGGACACCTGAGAAGCCGGCAGAACCTCCCCCTGCAAAGACCTACGGGTTAGAAATGGGATTTGGCAGAGTCTCTCCTTCTTCTGTCGGATCTGAAGCCCCCTTCCTTCGAGGGAGGGGGTCCTCTATTTATAGAGGTAAAACTTAGTGAGGCGTCCCTGGACGCCTCACTAACATTTTTATATTATTTTTCTTTTTTCTATTTTTTATTTCTTTGAGGCATCCAACCATGTGGACGCCTCAATATTTTTTTATTTTTTTATTTTTTTTTAATTTCTTTGAAGCTTCCAGGACCCTGGACGCGCCTATTTTCGCCCACTGAATCGTCGCCGAAAGCCGTCGATAGTGGAGAAAACGCGTGGTTTCGACGCGTGACCGTGACTCTCGAAGGGCGCGTCTAGTCTACAAGATGTCTCTATGATTGGACTTATTCGAAAACGTTAAAAAAAATGGCCGGAGCGCCGCCGCGTGCGCGCTGCATGAGGCTTCTAAAGAAGGCGTCTAGGGTCCTTGACACGTCAAAGTGAGACGTCTAACCATCTTGACACGTCAAAGACTTCTCACGAAAAAAATTATAAAAATTGTAAAAAAATTCATAAAAATAGGAAATCACCAAAGTAATTAAAAATGTGAAGGCAACCTTGGGGTATCATAATGTAATATGAGATTTACTCATGGTAATGTCAAAACGGCGTGTCTACAGCTGCCCCGTCTTGGCGTCTGCTTTGCAAGGGAGTGGCACGTAGTGGAGTGGAATGAAATGGAGTGGGAGCGGACTGAAAAGTAGATGCCAATGTGTGATGAGACACATTCTGAACATTACGGTTTGGAATGTTTTCAGAGTTTCAATGAGGCGACCTTGAAGAAGGTCTTCTGAATTCAACAATTGCCTGGACGGAAATCAAACAAGGAAGGGGAAGATGTGCTCTCATGCAAAAATAGAAAAAGGGACCAACTTCTCTGTGTGGAAGTACCTGGGTCGTAAACCTGCAGGTTTCACCTTTGGAGAGCGGTTACCAGCCAACGTGGAAGTGTTGCGGCCAAGGTGGGTCAAAAGGAATATTTGAGGATCAGTCTAAACAAAGGTTTCTTTTGGAAGAACATCCGAGGGTGGTCTTAAGGAAACTCAGTACCTCATTCAGAATGGAATACCTCATATTATAAGAACTTAAGCATGGCGACCTTCACAATCGAATTACTTTGAATGATTTTCCGCAATGGAATCAAAGTCCTACATGAATGCATGCTGGGTTTAAAAGAAAACTTAAAACGAATTAAAATAGAAAATAGCCAAGGATAATATTGTCAAGTTGTTAAGAATGGGTCAGGATACCGATCCGATGAGCTGATACTGAGCCGGGACCCGTTTATCCACGCACCAACTTACTGAATGGAACCATCGTCCCCATGCTTTTACAACTTAACGGCTTATCCGTACAACTTAAATTCCTCTGAAATCATCACTATTTTTGTTGAAGGGGAACTCAAATTCCAGAGTCATTCAGGTCGCAAGGTCCTTGACGTGCTCTAGTAGCGTAACTATCATATAATATAATGCATGACACGGTAGGACCGGTCACCGAATGATGACGGTAGAAGACGGGACAGTGGTGTCCACTAGTGAAACCTGCACTGAACAACATCATATTAAAAGCAGTAGAAGCGCACCACAGCAGAAGAGAGATCAAGATAAAATGTCTTTTGCTAAAGTCAACGACGACGACTCGACATTGATGTGACATATTCTGGCTTATACACCCCTCCCTTCCTATAAGTACCCCCCCTTGCCTAGTTCAACCAAATGTACAAAGGAGAGCTTTGAAGCTTAAGGGGAGGAGGAGAAGAATCTTGGGTTCTTCAAGATGGAAGGCGAGTCTTCCCGCCCTATGAAGAGGAGCATGCCCATCAGTGAATTCCGGCGGCTCTCCGACCTCGAGGGACATCTGAGTGGGATGATCCAGTCGCGTATGGTGAGTTGATTCATTTCAAATTTCCCGTACGACCTTTCCTTCACCTCTTTCCTCCTTTGTTTTCCTTCTTCTTTTCCAGCCGTACCCTCTCTTCCCAGGCCCGAGGAAGTTCTCCAAACTGCCGTGGCTTTCGAAACTAGTTTCCAATATCTCCATCGGCATGAGGGCCATACTCATGAGGTGGCATCTTCAAGGGCTCCTGGTTCACGCCAAGCATTACGAAAAGATTCGCATGGACTGGGCGGCTATGGGTGCGTTGGTGGAGATCTGGCATCCTCAGACTCACACCTTCATTTTCCCCACTTTCGAGGTGACTATTCTTCTTGAGGAGGTGGAACTCCTGCTTGGGTTGAAAAGATTCAAAAGGGATGGCAAGATAAAGATTATGCCGATGCTGAAGAAGGCGACTTCCGAGGACGTCCTCGGAAGTTTCATGCCATCTGGTGCCGTTAGAAACGTCCAGACTCAGAAGGGAATTAACTTGCAGAAGCTTGCGGAATGGGTCATGAATGCCCTGGGAGGATTGCCAGACGACGATCGTTTGGAGGAAATTATGAAGGGATTCACCATCTGTTTGGCGGGTGCTCTCTTATTCCCTTATACCGACAACATAGTGGAGGAAGATCAACTGAGTGCCATTTGCGGTATTTGGAATGGCAAAAGGGTGGGACCTGCCGTTCTTGCTTACCTCTATAGTGGCCTTACTGCTTCCAGCAAGGGTAAGCCTCCTTTTGGTTGCGCACTTCTTCTGAATTGCTAGGTTGATCTACATTTCAAATTTGATCACCGTGAGGGGATGCCTACTGCTTCGAAGATCTTTCAACAAAGCCCCCTTTACCACATAGCCGATGTGTTAGGCTTTGGTGGTAATATAGTGAACCGCGTTCCGTGGCTGAGGAAACGTGAAGACTGGAGGTCTCACTTCAGAACTATGACGCAAAGCTTTTTCACTTGCGCACCAGCATGTCTACTCTCGCGCGAACTCCTCACGAGGTCTTCCCCTGAGGCTGAACTCCAACTCATTGGCGCGACTGAGTTTGTTCTCTACAACGCGCATCGGTGCTGCATTCAAATCGGCCTTCCCCGCCATTCGTTCCCACCGTTATCGGGCACTGCTCCTCTAAGGAAGAGAGAGTTGGGCGCGGAAGATGATGCAAAGGAGGTGAAGGCCATCAAAGTGTCGTGGAAGACGAGCATTCTGGGAAAGGCATTAGTGCATGTAGAGGAAGAACGCGAGCTCTTAAGGGCTTATGTAACCGAACTGGGGAAGTTAAGGCCTGAAGTGTCTAAGCCCCGGATGTAACTCACTTTCCTGTTTTAATGAAATAAATGCGAAGTTATTGTGTGCAAATGCTTCCTTTCTTTTTTTCTTTTTATTATTATTATTTTTTGATGCGTCCATATACCTAGCCGCTTATATATATATATATATATATATATATATATATATATATATAGACGCGTCCAGGCATCTGGACGCATCCCTATTAGACGCGTCCAGGCATCTGGACGCATCCCTATTATATATGTATTTATTTATTATTATTCTTTTTATTATTAATTTTCGTATCACCATATATATATATATATATATATATATATATATATATATATATATATATATTTGACGCATCCAGGCGCCTGGACGCGTCACTTGTTTTATTTTATTTTTTTATTTTTTTATTTATTATCTTTTTATTGACGCGTCCAGGCACTTGGACGCGTCAATACTTTGAAATTGGGAATTTAAAAGGTCGCTTTCATGGCCTTTTCTCCTTAATACCCAACGAACCCCCTCCCCCTTCTCAAACCTCTCTTCCCTCCCCACTCGACCTCCCCTCCCCCAATCTAGGTCCATGGAGCGTGGCGGATCGAGCCAGGGGGGCGAGAAGCGGAAGCGGATCGCTCGTCGGTCGAGGAGGTCCAGAGATCACGTGGAGGAGGCCGCCGCGGAAGAGGAGGCGCCTCCCTTGGCCGTGGAAGGCCCCGGTGGAGCGGGAGAGGAAGAACATGACCCGGTAGGCCGCCTAGAACTTTCTTTTTTGCATTATCTTGTGATTTTATGCGGAAAATGGGGTGGGAAACGGGGCTTGGACGGATGTGGAAATGGAATGCTTGAGGCGTCCATGGAAGTGGACGTCTCAATATTTTTAAATTCTTTTTTAAACATATATATATATATATACACGAAATAATAACATTAAAAGTAGTAAAAAAAGGAGAAATTATTGAGGCGTCAAAGGGCGTTGACGCTTCTATTTTATTATTATTATTTTTAAAATATAATATAAAAAATAAAGAAATTATTGAGGCGTCCAAGGGTTCTGACGCGTCTATATATATTTTTTTAGATATATATATACATCGTGCTGTTCCTTATCTGTGGCTCTGATGTAATTTCTTGTTTTTGTGGTTTGCAGGGTGTGATGAGGAGCCGGATCAGCTGGTTCCTGGTAGTGGCGGCGTACCGAGGGCTGTCGGACTTCCAGAGGGCCCGAGTGGACGCCATGGGGTTCGGGGCGTTCTTGCGGATCGAGCCCTTCCGGCTCGACTTGCCCCTTGTCCAAGCGTTGAGGGAGCGTTAGCACGCGCCGAGTCGAGCGTTCCTGATGCCCTGGGGGCATATGGTGTCGACGCTGGAGGACGTAGTCCGGATTGCCGGACTACAGGTGGACGGGGAGGCCGTTAGTGGGGTCACCTACCTCGACTACAGAGAGAGTGCCCTGGAGTTGTTAGGGCTGGAGACGAGCGCGACTGACAGAGACAGCAGGACATTCGGCCGGGTAGACATCATGGAGGCGCTCGGGTTTGTGGACTCGCGTCAGCACGTCAGCGAGAGCGGAGCAGAGTTCCTAGCGCGGCTAGAGGGAGCAGCTCGACGAGCTTTTAGCCAGGACGCGGGTGACCGAGAGCGGGCAGACCTGGACCTTCGGAGGTTCCTCTTCTTCTTACTGGGCCGCCTTCTGCTGGGGACAAAGGGGGACGACATCCACTGTCATTTCCTTGGGATCCTGGCGGACCTAGACCGAGTGGGGCACTATGCGTGGGGAGCAGCCCTGCTTGCCCACTTGATCGCTGATCTTTCCCAGGGGGTAGAGAAGGAGACGACAGTTGGCGGCTTTGCGCCTTTTCTCCATTTAAACATTTCATTTATGTATTTTACAATGATTCCTAATTTACAGTCATGTAATTATTGGTACTAATGATGTAGGATGCAGGTATGGAGTTATTACTATCTCCCGATGGGGAGAGCCAGGCAATGGAACCGGACAGCCGTACCCCTAGCGCGGCGGTGGATGCCGGTCACGACTGCGGCACCACGCAGCTACCAGCTGACGTCGCTTCGACGTGAGCTGACCGAGTACCCCGAGGCCATGGTATGATGTATATGATTTTTTTTGCGCGTTTACTTTGTTTACTAGAGTGGGGACTGATATGATGCATGTATGGTGATGCAGGTGGTATGGAGGCCTTACCTGGGCATGGCCGATGCTGGCCAGCCTTGGGTTGTAGCGGGCCGACCGCGTTTCGGGCGGGACCTCTGGGTCCACTATCTGAACGAGATCAAGCCACTGCGACTTAGGCTAGTCATGAGGACCATGGGGCTTGCCCAGGAGTGGGTGGAGGTAGACGAGTCGAGCCACGTCGGGCGAAAGACCCGGGACAAGGCGAAGCTCGTGGACTGGCGCACACGCTTTCCTGTACAGTACCAGGACTGGCAGTAGGGTGGCATTCCGGTGGTGTCCCATGTGTAGGACATCGCCGACTACTTGCGATGGTACCTGGACACGTACGCGGATCGCCTCTACCTAGGGAGGCCAGCAGGGGTAAGTATGAAATGCAGATTTCTTTTTATGCAAATGCATGCATGTGACATTAATCTATATGCTTATGAATATAGGATGCTCGTGACACTATCATCACTGACTTGCGGGCCCAGCTGGTAGCTGTTAGGCAGCAGTTGGCAGTCACCCGTCAAGAGCTGGACATCCTGGTGAGCTTATGTAATGCGTAATCATTTTTTTTTGTCACCTGGATTCCTGGTGCTTAGCCTCTTGCTGTCGTTTGTTGTTCTGTGTTTCAACGTGCCCATCAAGCGACGGCGGTCGAGATGACTGGTGGGGCGGCCTCCAACTCGCGAGCCCCTCCTCCGGAGGTCTCTTCTCTCCAGGAGCAGTTGGCGGGCGCGGTGGCCCGTGCTGAGGAGGCCGAGCGTGATCAGGCGGCTCGGGTGAGTTTTTGCTTGACACGGGTTCCTTTTCCGCGTATTCCCTTTCCTTTGTTGACTTCAATATGGTCTTTGACAGGTGGCAGAGATTCGAGATGCACTGGCTCGTGCGGTCCGTGCAGAGAGGGAGCGTGACACCTGGGCGACGGAGCGCGATGCCCGGGTGGAGGAACGCGACGCTCGGATAGCAGAGCTAGAGGAGGACCGACGACGACGGGAGGCAGAGGAGCTTCCTCGCGACTTGCTAGAGTTACGGATTGCCCTTGAGGTGTCGAGGAGAGAGGCAGAGAGAGAGAGAGAGCAGAGAGGGAGAGGGTGGAAAGGAGGGTAGAGAGGGAGAAGGAGAAGGTGGGGAGGAGAGCTCTGGAGGCCCAGATGACGGAGCTCTAAGTGAGTCTCGGTACGGCAGAGGGGAGGCTGCGAGAGAGCGAGGAGCGGTACCAGAGAGCGAAGGAGTGCGGGGCGCCTTCGACAGTCTGGTTCCTTTTCTGTAGGCAGCTTCCTAGTTTCTTCGGCCGAGGAGTGGCGCCGTGCGTTCGAGGCCGGCCAGGCACCACAGGACGAGGGGAGCACCGCCTCTCAGAGTTCGCGGAGGCCCCCTAGGGATCCGTGCCAGAGGAGAGAGGAGAGAGATGATCAGAGAGATGACCAGGAGGGTGGTGGTGAGAGTTAGAGAGTGATTTGTACACCCGCCATCCTTACTTATGATGTATATGATAGACATTTTGTTATATGGAATGGTTTCTTTTCTGTCACTTGACTGTCTTTTGTGCACGTTCTTTCCCTTACGCCTCTCCTTTACTTATTTTCTCGTGACACGCTTTACACCATCTTACCCTGAAAGTGGAGAAATATGCCTTGTGCGGAGGGTATGCCATCTTCCCCTCCATCCTTTTGAGACGTCTAGGCGTGAAGACGCGTTCTAAGCTTGGATTCAAATTTAAATCACCGAGAACCGTGGGACGGCCTTTCTCCTTCCTCATTTCTCCCACAAACAACTTCTCCTCTCGTCGAGATTTTCTTGCCTAGCTTCATCTTCTTCCACTCTTGATCCATGGAGTACGGTGTGCCAAACCGTGGTGGAGGAAGAGGGGGGCGAGGGACTCCTCGCCCGAGGAGGGTCGTGCAAGAGTACGGAGAGGCGGCCACGGAAGAGGAAGGGCCTCTTCCTGCATTTGAGGGGCCCGAGGGACCCGAAGACGTGGAGGGAGGCGAGCATGGCCTGGTAAGCTCCTTGATTTCCACTCCTTTTAGTTTGGTAGCGAATAAGTAGAGAGGGAGAAGAGGGCTCGGTGAGTGTTGCACTCGAATGATGAACGCGTCTTTGGCAGGAGACGCATTTTTCTTTTAATGATGTGGCCCTCCCCTTTTGATGCACAGGGTATGACAAGGATCCCGGGCTTGGCCGATGAATGGGTGAGCGCGGATGAGCCGAACCGCGTCGGGGGAGAGAGACGCGACAAGGTGAAACTTGAAGATTGGCGCATACGTCTCCCTACTCAGGACGGGCAGCAAGGCGGTGTGCCTGTGCAGGAGAGTGCCGACTACTTGCGGCAGTGTGGGGAGAGCCATGTGGGACCCCTTCAGCTCGGGAGACGGACAGAGGTGAAAGAAGGGCCCTAATTTTTATTATTATTATTTTCTCTTTTTCTTTTTCTTTTCTTTTCTTTCTTTCTCTTCTTTTTTTTTGAAATCTTGGGGCTTAACGGATGGTTGTTGTTTGTCTGTCCTAGCAGGCAACAATGGCCGGTGGACCGTCTTCCAGCTCTCAGGCCCCTTTTCTGGAGATCGCCTCTCTTCGGGAGCAACTTGCCAATGCGATGGCCCGCGCGATCCGGGCTAAGGAGGAGCGCGATGTCTGGGCAGCAGCCATGGCAGAGCTGCATCGTCATGATGAGGAGAGGCCGCCTCCAGACATCTTGGAGTTAAGGGTGTTCCTTCAGGTGGCGAGGAGAGAGGCAGAGAGGGAGAGAGAGGAGAGGGAGAAGGAGAGGGAGGAAAGAAGGGCCGAGCGACAGTAGGATCGGAACGAGAGGAGGGCCTTGGAGGCCTAGGTGAGGGAGCTCCAGCTAGGCCTTCAAGTTATGGGACAGAGGCTTGAAGTCATGGAGACGCATTACGAGAGGGCGCGAGAGTTCGGGGCGCAACTCCGCCAGTCTGGCCACCTTTCTGTCTGTGGCTTCTTCGCCACGCCAGGGGAGCAGCAGCGAGTTGCCGCTACTGAGCAGGTTCTGTGGGGTGAGGGGACTATTGCTTCACGGAGTTTCAGGAGGCCCCTGAGGGACCCTCACCTTAGGGGAGAGGAGAGGGATGCCTAGAGGGATGGTCATGAAGATGATGGCGAGAGTTGACGAGCTAGCATACCCGCCTCCTCTCTATGATTGTGATGTTTATGACAGTTTATGGAGTGTTTGATTTCCTGCCGCTTATTTGTTCTCTTGCATGTTCCTTCTTCCCTACGCTTCTTTTTCTTTACACTGTTCCCATGTGATGTGCTTGCCGAGACCCCGTCCGAAAACGGGGAATCATATCTTGCTCTGAAAGTCTTTTGCACGGAAATATGCCGACGAAGTCAACAATGATGGCTCTAGCCCCTTATCCCGGACAATCTTCCAATCTTCCCGGACGACCTCTACAGCATGACATGGCCTCCTTAGACTGCGTAGGGAGTGAGTCATCATATCGCACCATCAATCAATTACCCTACACGAGCGGTGAAGTGACACATGTGGGACCGCAAGGAAGGTGCCTTATCACGAGGGTTATCGTTAACAATGATGGAGGCAGTCTTGGCTCGCCCTTCTCCCATTTCTATAAATACCTCGCTCGTTCGTCCTCCTAGGGGCATCGGGAGCCAACTCGAAGAGTACAAGTTTCCACAGAAACTGAAGAACTAAGGGTTCTAAGGTTCAAAATGGAGGGTGAATCTTCCCATTCCTCGAAGAGAAGCAGGTCCAGTGGTAGCGGCTCCAGGAGGCTCTCAGACCTCGAAGGGCACTTCAGTGAAAGGACCCAATCGCAACTCGTAAGATGATCTTTCTTGCCCCTTCTCTCATTCTTTCTTTCTCCCCTTTGACAAAACCCTTCCTTGTGTATGCGCAGGGTGTGATGAAATCACATATCCCATGGGAGTTGGTAGTGGCTGCATACAGGGGTCTCCCAGATTTTCAGAAGGCCAGGCTAGACGTGATAGGGCTTGGAGTCTTTCTTCGGATCGAGCCAATCAAGCTCGACCTTGCCCTCGTCCAAGCACTGCGTGAAAGATGGGATCCAATGAGCCGTGCTTTCTTGATACCTTGGGGGGCATATGGTGCCCAGCCTGGAAGATGTGGTCCGAATTACGGGCCTGAAAGTGGATGGTGAGGCGCTGACTAGCATCACGTACTCTGACTACAGAGAGGCTACCCAGAGGTTACTAGGAGTGGACCTGGATGATCGTAAGAACATGTCCGTAGCCAAGACACCTATTACGGAGACGTTGGGGCTTACTGACATTCGTTCTCGTGATGATGAGTCCTTGGAAGGGTTCATGGAGAGGACTGAAAGAGGATGCCGCGCAGTCTACTGCGTAGATGCGAGCAATTGGGAGAGAGCCAACATGGATTTGAGGAGATTCCTCTTCTTCATGTTGGGGAATCTGTTGCTAGGCTCGAAAGGAGACAACATTCATTGCCGCTTCTTAGAATTTGGTAGACCCTGAGAAAGTGGGACGATACGCCTGGGGAGCAGCCATGTTGGCGCATCTATTCGCAGGTCTATCTGAGAGGGCATACAGAGAGGTAACAGTGAGTGGTTTCACGCCGTTCATCCAGGTATCCCTCCCCCTCTTTTCTCTTATATATATATATATGTGTGTGTGTGTGTGTGTGTGTGTGTGTGTGTGTGTGTGTGTGTGTGTGTGTGTTAACGACACACGATGATGCAGTTGTGGAGCTATTATTATCTCCCAATGGGAAAGGCTCGTCATTGGCATCTAATGGCGGTGCCGCTGGTGAGGCGGTGGCAACCTATCACGAACCCAGCCCCTCTATCCTACCAGCTGATGGTGTTAAGATGCGAGTTGCAAGAGTTCCCCGCGGCGATGGTGGTTATTATTCCATTATCTCTTTTTTTTATTAAGAAGATGTGTGTGACCTGACCTAGGTGGTCTGGAGGCCTTATGCGGGCATGACCGATGCCGATCAGCCATGGGTCATAACTAGCCGTGCCCGGTTCGGACGTGACCTCTGGATGTACTGTTTGAACGAAATCGAGCCACTTCGGCTACGATTGGCCATGAGGACTCTAGGGCTCGCCCAAGAATGGGTGGACATGACCACAACACCACGTGTGGGGAGGAAGACGCGGGGGCCGACGACCTCCGTTGATTGGAGAGTGCGGTTCCCCGAGCAATATGAGGATTGGCAACGGGGTGGCACTCCCGTAGAGTCACACGCTCTAGACAATGAAGATTACCTACATCTCTATAAGGCGATGTATGCAGAGTGACTCCATCCTGAAGGGACAGAGGAGGTGAACATATTTTTTTTCCTTTCCTTTTCTCTTTTTTCCTTTTTTTGTTTTTGTATGTTAACCTATGTCCTGGTCATAGGATATTCGCGACACTATGATAGCGAACCTGCAAGCTTGCCTGATAGGCATGGAGTGGCAGTTACATGATACTCGCGCAGCCTTGAGTTCTTCGGTAAGCCTTCATGCACATGATCATAGACCAAGATTCCTGGTTCTAGGTCCTCAGTGTCACCTTATGTGTGTTACAGCGCACCCAGCTTGATGCGGCTTCCTCAGTAATGGGGGCGGATGGTGTCTCTTCCAGTCTATGGATCCCCACTTCTGAACTCGATTTGCTTCATGAGCAGCTTGCTCATACTACGCAGTGAGCTGCGGAGGCAGAAGGAATGCTCTCCACACAGGTGAGAGTCTTGTCATTGAATTTCACTTATTCGTGCCTCCATATATCTGAAATGACGGACATGGCAGACGAAAGAGGTGCAAGATGCACTTGCCCGTACCGCGCAGGGGGAAGCCAGAATAGCGGAACTGGAGGAAGAGTTGCGGCATCGCCCAGCCGATGGCTCCTCTCGGGACGCTGTGGAGCTGAGGATTACCCTTCGGCTGGAAAGGGAGGACAGAGAGAGAGAACGCACAGAAAGGGAAAGAGACATCGAGAGAGAGAGAGAGCCGACAGATTGAATGAGAGGGAGGAGCGGAGGGCCATGGAGGCCCAACCATTTGAACTCCAAACCAGCCTCGGTCTTGCTGAACAATGGCTGAGAGAGGGTGAAGAGCGCTACCGAATAGCACGAGAGCGTGGCTTTCATGTTAGTAACTTCTTTGCCGCCCCTGTCGATCGACGGGGAGCAGAGACGGGAAGGGGGTACAGAGCAGTAGAGGCTCCGTTTTGCATGGTTTAGCAACGCCCTCTAGGGTTCCTCGCCTAGAGAGGGGAGAAAGGGGTAACACTAAGAGAGAGGACGGAACTTAATGTACAATTTCTAGAAGGAAATAAATGAAAGAATGTTCAGTTTCCTATTTTCTATCTTCATTCCTACTTTTCAATCCTGTACACATTGCTCAATGAAACAAGTCAATTTTTCCGTTCTGACTTGGCCCCTTGCCCAGAGAGCGGGTGTTTGCTTTGAGACTAACCTTGATAACGAGTCAAGGGGCCAAGCCTTTATCAATTAAGGAAAGAGCAAAGATGATGAATGCAACACACAGACACACAAATGGGAAAGAATGTAAAAATGTAGCACACAAATGAGATCACACGGATGCAAAAAAAAAATATGCATTTTTTTGTTAATGATATATATGTATATATTTTTGAAAAACACTTGTTATTACAACCGGCATGGTTTTTGGACCAGAGTGTTTAAATCATTCTTAAGCAGCGTAATGCGGGGTTAACATGTTCCAAGAGAATTCCCACTTGGGGACTCACCTGACGGCGTCTTCCAAGGGCCACTACAATTTTTTTTTAAGACAACTAATGCCTAGTGACCATCCTTATGGCGCTTGACTCTTGTAAAGATAGAATTTCCTACTTACCTCCCAGGTATCCTGTGCGCACATCTAGATTGATTTGGGCCCCTAGACTCCTCAAGTGATAATCCTGTCGGTTAAGACTTAACCTGATGACAAAACCGTCATGCCATGCTTAGGCTCCCAGTTGCTTCCGACCGCAAGGATACGCCGAAAGAGTGTTCGAGGTAAAAGATTTGCCCGACCCGGGTCTAATTCCTCACAATTCTAGATGGTATAGGATGGAACACCTTGGAACCCTAACGGTCAATCACGCGACGCTGACCCGGAATCAGACGCCGTCGCACCTATTGGTAATGCGCTTGCATTGACCTAAGCCCGAGGTTAAAGTAAGAAACCACCGAGGTAGTAGATAGAGGTCTTGACCGGCCAGAAACACCGAGACTCCTTCGTGGCGATGGCTTCTGCTTTTCGAAGTAGACAATTACATGTGTGTTTTGCTAAAATGAGGTTGCTCGCCTTAGCGGGGCGCGCCTTTCAGGATTTCCATTGAGCTTTCATCTGCGAGGGGAGAAAGAAGAGGTTGGTGAGGTAAACCTTCCGAGAGGACTGGAAAAACCGTTAACCCGACAAGCCAATTGGGACCTACTCGACCTTTCCCTTTTGGGTGACTTCGGACCAAACCTCGAACAGGATTGCATTGCCCCTTTGTGGAATTTAACCTTTGTTTTGAGGGGTTTCCGATTGTCGGAATCGGGCACGGCCACGACCAGGCTCTTATTTGACTTTTTTTTTGAGGGGGGACATGATAATTTGATATGTGAGAAATCCTCTTGTATGTCTGCAGGGACACTGCTCTCTTCTCGTGCTCTGATTCGAGTTCGAGGAGATGAATCCTACTATCACCTTTAGGGTATCTTATTTTGGTTCCCTTATGCTCAGCGTTTTAAGGGCGCCGGCTGTCTCATTGGGTCGAGAAAGAAGAGAACAAAGATTATGACTTTCTTGGAGATCTTCGAGTACATCCCCACAATAAGCAATACTACCAACTTTTTTCGGCTAAAATAGTTGTGTGTGTGCATGTTGCCTTCTTTTAGTGGGCGTAAGCCAACATGATCGGACAGGAATCTCCACGGTTCTGGCGGACCAAGACCCGAGACCTACCGAACCTTAATGGGTCATATCCTAACATGAAGGACAGATGCAAAAACTTCACTGCATGATGAACACTAGGTACTCTCTTTGTAGTGTCCCAGACCTTTCAGATCCTTCTTCGTGGGCCTCGGATCGGGTTTCTCGGAGTGTCCGGCTGCGTTGTGTCTGGAATTTCGTTTCGGACATCTTTCGTGTTCGGATCGGAGCAATCCGGAGTTGTTTCGGAGGCCCGAAAGTGTTCCGCGACTTTTCCGCGTGTGTTTTCTGATTTCCGATGTGTGTTTCGGCAATTCCTTCGGAATCTCGTTGCGGGTGAACCGGGTCTTTCACCTAGGCGAGAGTGGTACCGTTGCGATCGGTGCATTCCGAGGATCCCGGAAATGTAATTTTCTATTTTTCGATATTTTTCAGAATTTTTGGATTTTCTATAAATACCTCTCTTTTTCTCTCTCTCTTCCCCACCCTCTTCTTCTTCTTCTTCTTCCCTTTCTCCCCACCGTGAGCACCGCCCCCTTCCTCTCTCTTGATAGGGTGCTATGCCAGGATACAGAGGGGGGTGAATGTATCCCCTTCAGAAATAATGCCCAAATTAAAACACAGATGCTAGACGCAATCACAGAATAAAACTAAGTCAATTAAACTCATGAGCAAACACATGGAGCGCGCCTAAGCAATCATCTAGCGGAAGCAAACACACAGACAAACCACTGCTCAAGAGATTTTTTAGGTGGTTCGGTCACCAAGACCTACGTCCACCCCTCACTCCCAACCGGAGTGAGGCTTCCACTAGCTCAAGCTAGAAAGCAGACTCAGTCTGCAAACAAGTTGCTGCCACACAACTTGACCAGGGGAACAACCTCCCCTCTTCCTCCCAACCGGAGGGACACCCCAAGTGACTCCCAGTCACTTGGAAACCAGAGACACACAGTCTCTCTTCCTCTAGACCAGGAGGGAACACACCAGTGACTTCCCGTCACCAACAAACTAGAGGTCGCAGACCTCTCTTCCTCCAGACCAGGAAGGACCCCTGGACTTGCAACCCACAAGCCCAGAACCGAAGATCAGATCTCCCTTCTCCTGAGTCCACAGGAGGAACCCGACCTCACTACTGAGAATCGGAAGAACAATAGTAGCCTGAGTAACAAAAGGAGAAATAAGAAAACATAAAAAGCACAGCGACAAAAGTTAGAAATGAAACACAAGAAATATAGCTCTCAATGAGCATGGTCGTTCTGGATTTGATCCACGAACAGACTAAACAGATCTTCAATAGAACTCTCTCCTCTCTTCCTTTCTTCCTCTTCTTTCTTCTTCTCAGCTCACGCAATCTTTCTCTTCTCTGCTCTCCTTTTCACTCTCACCGTCTTTCTCTTTTCTTTCAATCCTTACGAGCTCTCTCTTTCTCTTTTTATTCTGTTGCTCTCACTCTCTATCTTCACTCTTCTTCTTCTGCTTCTCTTCTCATAGTCTCGATCAGCCCCTCTTCTATTCTTGTTATCTCACTTCAGTGGGCGAAGGCTTCTATTTATATCAGCTTTTAGCAGGTGCTAGGGCGTGTGTCCTTCAAGTTCCCGCCCAGAGAGCACCTCGGATCACGTGCCAGGAATCATCCTCGGATCATGCGCCCAATCATTAACCTGAGTCATCTGCAGACAGAGACAAAACGAAATGAAACGAATTAGTTAGTTCAGGTCTATAACAACGAGTGTATATACTTTAGAACAGCAAATGAGTAAGTGTGTACACTGAGAGAGTGTATAGACTTGTAGGTCTTCATGCGACCTCAGTGTATATACTTGCTGAAGAATGCATTATCATAACAAGGGGAATGTGTGGACTTCTGTGAAATGTATGAAGCCATCGAGTGTATAGACTTAGGGACATCAGTTAGGCAAGAGTGTACAACGTGAGAGAGTGTATAGACTTAGCGAACTGATGCATGAACAGTGCGGTGTGTAGACATGTGAAGCATAACTGTATGCAGTGTATAGACTTCAATAAATTCAATGCATGCACAGTGATGCAATGTATAGACTATGAAGATGGACTATTGCGTTGTACAGACTATGTGAAGACAAAGCTGTAGCGATGTATAGACTTCATGAATCAGAGCTAAAGCAGTGTATAGAGTTGCTGAAGTGTAATGCAATGTGTAGACATTGTTCAATGTATGGACTTTACCATGCAAATAGTAATGTATAGACATTTCAATCGACAGGCAGATAATGTACAGACTCTGAAGAACAGCAGCCAGTGTATGGACTTAGGCAGGCTTCAACTCAATGAAAGCACGATGTACAGACTTGAATTCAAGTGATGCACAGTGTACAGACTTCATATGTGAAGCAGCCACTGTACAGACTTAAGCAGTATGAAGACTTGACAGACAACTGCCGATGTATGGACTTCAAGTGTGAAGACGTTGTAAATGCAAATGCAATGTTCAGACTTCACATATGCATGAGACTCTAAGAGAGATGGGCGCTGTATAGACTTCACCAGACTTCACTCGATGTACAGACAATTTCATCAGTTGAAGAGGCAACAATATAGAACACTGAGATAATGTCAGTGCGTCGACTCCATGCTATTGCAGTGTCAACTCATCAGAATAAAAGGCAGAGACATTCAATGTATGGACTTGCCAAAAGAAACTCTGTACATACTAGATCAAAGCAAAGCAGTTGACTGTATGGACTTCCAGTGTGTAGACATGCCAAAGACAACTGGTCGATGTACAGACTTGAACAAGGTAAAGTCTGTACAGACTTGGAAGTTCATAGTGTGTAGACTTTGGCACAAGAAACGGCTGTACAGACTTTAGCTCAACAGCGATGTATAGAGTTTTGAAAGCTTGAACGACGAAGCACGCTGTACAGACTATGAGCGTTGTATAGACTTTACGAAGCACATGCCTTGGCTGTACAGACTTCAAACTTGAGCGTGTGTGCTGTGAACGATGTATACACTTGGAGGCCCTTGAAGGGTGTACACACTTGAAGAACCGTGGCCAATGTAGAGACTTGACGAATGGCTCAGCAATGTATAGACTTGGTGAGCTTCAGAGCAGAATGTGCAGACTTTACCACTGTATAGACTTGAAGTTCTGAACGTAGGTAAAGGCTGGGATTGTATAGACTTGCACAGTACTGCCAATGTATAGACTTCCAATGAATGCAACCGCTGTACAGACTTGCTCAAACAGACCGATGTATAGACTTGCCAACGAGAGGGCTGTACAGGCTTGAGCAATGCAAAGGCAATCGGATGTATAGACTTGGGCTGTACATACTCAGAAGGCTTGAAGTCGATGTACAGACTTGGAAACCGATTGGCAAAGGCTGATGTATAGACTTGAAGGTTCACATGATGTATAGACTTCAAATTCAACAGAAGATTCTGTATGGACTTTGAAGATGGAAGCGATGTACAGACTTGGGCATCCTTGAAGGATGTATAGACTCTGAAGAAATGAGGCGATGTGCAGACTTGGCGCCTTGAAGGATGTATAGACTTCAGTTGAGCAAGCTACAGTGCCGTTGTATGGACTTGATCTTCAAGGAATGGCTGTACAGACTTTGAAGGCTTTGGCGGAGGATGTACAGACTTGGAATATGGAAGGCGATGTGTAGACTCTGAAATGAACAGGAGAATGTATAGACATGACCCCTTGAAAGGATGTATGGACTTCAGATGCAAGCTTCAGTGTCGTTGTATGGACTTGAAAAGCAAAGGGGGCGTCGACCCATCAGAAGGGGGGCGTCGACCCATCACTGTTCAGACTATGCAGACAGTGTGTAGACATGATCAAGAAATGCATGTGCCAATGTACACACTTGAAAAACCGATGTGAAGACTATGCATGAGACGGTGAGCCATGTACAGACTTTGAATCTTAACAGAGACACAGGATGTACAGACTTCATGAAATGCATGCTATTCAATGTACACACTTTGAATTCATGCAAGCTGATGTATAGACTTCAGTTGAAGAACGATGCATGCTATGCAATGTGTGGACTTGACATGCCTACTGAAGGCGATGTACATACTTGCCGCGTGATGCCGATGTGCAGACTTATGTAAGTGTATGTGAATGCTTCATGCAGCAGATAACATGGCTGAACATCAAACATGCAATGCTTTTAGACCTGATAAACTAACAGAACAGTAGACTGACTGAACATATGAAGATGACTCATACAGCAAGATGACTCACAGTGATTAACTCACAACAAAAACCAATCATCAAATGATTAACTCACATCAAAGCCAATCATAAAAACTACAGGGGCACAACATCTCTCTCTCCTGTTCGACCACGGCGGCGTCCCCTCCGGCTACAGACGGCGTGGGGCGACGGCGTGACGACGTGAGCGACGGCGATGCAATCATGGCGGCGTAAAGCTTGTGGGAACCGTGAAGGGACGAGGGTTTTTCAAAGCGTTCTTTGCAATCTCGGCAACGATTCGGCGGAGCTTTCGCTCCATTGAGGTAGGGTGACGTTCCCTAGCTCCCCGCCATTCATTTCTGGGATTTGTAGGCCGAGGGGAGGCCGTGAGGGGTGTGTTTGAGCGGGTTTGGGGTTTTTCATGATTTGGGGAGAGCTCGCCCGATCTATGGATTTGACCTGCAATTTCATATTTTGGTAGCCTAGTACCATGCTAGGGGTCCCCAGGGGTCTTCCCCTTTGATTTCCCCCTCTCCGGTGGAGGCATGGGGCGTGGTTAGATTTTTGGGCATTTTCCCGTCGTTCCGACCTCGGGCAGGTGTGACGGTCCTTCCAGTGACCGTCATATCATGTAACGCGCCTAGGTGGGTGCGTTACAGCCCTGTGATGCCAATTGGGGGTCTGTGGGCTGTGACGGTCCCTAGATAGACCGCCACAGGCGTGTGACGCGCCTGGGTTGGGCCGTCAGAGGTGTCCCGACCGTTGGTATGACCGTTGATTTCTGACCGTTGGGGCACAGGCGTGTGACGCGCCAGGCTTGGTGCGTTACATCCTTGTGACGCCCCAGTGTGGGTGCGTCAGAGCTGACGAACCCCACATCATGTAACGCTCTAGCGTTGGACCGTTACATGCTGTGACGCACCAAGTGACACGCGTCACAGCTGGTTCTTACTGTCTTGTGACGCACCAGGGTAGGCGCGTCACAGACTGTAACGCACCAGGGCAGGTGCGTTACACGTTATTTTCCACCCAGAGTGTGACGCGCCTGCGTTGGGCTGTTAGGTGGCTGTGACGGTCCAGCCTAGACCGTCAGAACCTATGACGCGTCTAGAGTAGACCGTCAGGCTCTGGATTGCCCCGGGAGGTTCACAGTCCCGTTTTCTTGTTCGACCGTGGTCGCCGTGCGACGGTGCCGATACGTGGGACGGTCCCCGTACGTCGTCGGATGCGGACGTGATTTTCCATTGACTTGATAGTCTACTCCTTCAGTGGCCCTCCACTAGTCGTAGCTCACCAGTACGCGGTGCTGGTCTCACCAGGGAGTGGTGCACGGGCCGACCCTTAGAGACAGTTTGTGGACCGGTTACCGTCGAGCCCCGCGTCTAGCAGCCAGAGTCCGGCTGAGGGGAAAATCGATCAGAGGACCAGACCAGGGACGCATAGTCTGTGTGTGCACACGTGGTTGGGGGCAGTTGGACCCACGCTGACGAGCGTGACCCCAGCTAGTTACTTGTTTGTGGTACTTGTTCGGAGTCCGTGCCTTTGGTAGGCGCTACCACGTCAGGCAGTTCACCTGCGGTGCGGTGTAAGACGTCAGGGGACGCTACCGGCTGTGCTTCTAATGGGAGGTACTCCTGTCGAGTCGGGAGTGTCAGGCTGTCAGTCATTGCGACTTTGACCTTCGGGTTTTGTCGTGTCAGCCGTGTGTTCCGGTTGTTTCGCCGTGGCACGTGTGTCGATTTTTGTGCAGTGAGACAAGTGATTTATAGATGGCAGGGTTTACTTTTCGAGGTACACGCTCACTGCTAGTGTAGCGGTTTCTTCGTTTGCGAGGTAGGGTTCGGGTGATCCCTACTGAGTCTGTTCCGAGACTCATTCCCTGCGTGTTTTCACCATGTTTCAGGCGAAGCGAGGCTTCAGGGGAGTTCATCTGAGACTCAGCATGGTTCAGGTGCCCATCGTTAATGCCAGAGGTCAGAGCCGGGGTATGTCCCGTGTAGCTGTACTTTTCTTTCTTGTCTCTATACTAGTTGTGGACTACTATTATTATTTTGTTGTTATCTTGTGGACCTTGTAAAATGTTAATTCATTTCCTGCTTAATTATATAAACTGTTTAATTTCTACAATTATTTATGATGCTTGTGTATTTTCCATACCATCCTTCTAACCCCTCAGAGTCTTCGGGCTCGTGGGTGGCGGTATGAGTCTCGGGTTATCGGACTTTCCCGGTAATCGGATTCTCGGGTCGTTACAGCTGGTATCAGAGCGCGGTTATGGAGTTATACGAGAATCATAAGTGATTGTAGGGGTCCACTAGTCCACAGCGATGATGTACAGTTGACACTGGCATCGGACATCGTGTGTTTTTCTTAACCTTACTGTTCCGTGTTTCCTGTCTTTTGCTTCAGGTGCGAGTATGGCGCCGAGGCGGAGTACTCGCTCTCAGTAGGGGCAGTCGGCTGGAGGTCAGGAGATCCAGCATGAGGTTCAGCAGGAGCAGGAGGAGCAGAGTAGAGTGCCACCTGCGGCCACCGGGGCAGTGGATACTACGAAGTTTTCGGGGGTCGATGATTTCTTTTGTGGCATGTACCAGCTTTTGTCGCAGCAGTTCGGCGGAGATGTTGGTGAGGGCTCGTCGACCAGGGGTGGGCCAGGCCGAGCAGTGAGGGATTTCTTGCAGTTCCATCCCCCTTGCTATGGCGGTCTGCCAGACCCCGATGTGGCTCGTGATTGGCTCGATGAGATGGAGCGGGTGTTCTGTTCTGTGCGGTGTGCTGCAGAGGACAGAGTGATGTTGGCTTACAACCAGTTACAGGGTACGGCTCGAGCGTGGTGGTCTTCCAAGTGGAAGACGTCTTTTCAGTCTTGTCCCCTTGAGCAGATCGCGTGGGGCGACTTCGTCAGCGCTTTTGAGCGTGCCTATTGTCCATAGTTTATTGCTACGCAGCGGATGCGTGAGTTTTTGGAGCTGGTCCAGGGTGACATGTCCGTGTTGCAGTACATGGCCCGATTTGTTGAGCTAGGTTGGTATGCACCTAATATCATGGAGCATGAGAAGGTGAAGACCGCACAGTTCGTTCAGGGCTTGAGGCAGGAGTTGAGACACCACTTGATCGCGAATGCTGCAACCGATTTGGAGACAGCGTCTCGCGTTGCGGCTTTTTTGGAGTTGGATATGCAGAGGACTCGAGGACCGATTAGCCAGGGACAATCTTTGTCAGGTCGCAGCCAGCAGTCGGCTACCCAGCAGCAGGGTTCCTTCCAGCATGCGTCGGGTGGTTCTGGAGCGCCGGCACCTGCAGCGTCAGTGACATGATCCGCGTCTTTCAGCTCAAAGGTCAAGAAGTTCCTCAAGAAGAGTTTTCGTAAGAAGTCCAAGGGTCAGGGGCAGGCTTCATCGGGCAATGTACAGCAGCCGGTCCCGTTTCAGCGTCAGGGATCAGTGGGTGGATCACGAGGACCGTGCCTACGGTGTGGCGAGTATCACCCAGGCAGGTAGTGCACGGCGCCGATTATCTATTTTCGGTGTGACCAGCCAGGGCATATGGCGCGTGACTGTCCTCAGAGGCAGCAGTAGTAGTTTCCTCAGCAGCAGCAGGTTCCCCCGCAGTAGAGGCAACAGTAGGGACAGTATCCGCCGCTACCCAGGTCAGCTATTGTGGGAGGTAGGTAGAGAGCGCGGGGCCAGATTACACACATGACCAGGGTAGAGGCAATGGCGTCATAGCTCATGGAAGGTACCGTTCAGATTTTGAGTTGTGCGGCTCGGGTTTTGTTTGATTCTGGCGCGTCTCATTCGTTTATTTCGGAGGATTTCGCGCTGGGTATCGAGGAGTCGGTGACCCAGTTGTACTACGATTTGGTAGTGGAGTTACCCTCGGGTGATTTTATGATCACTCCGTATTGCCTTGATGAGGTTCCTGTGTGGGTGGACGGGCAGAGTTTGTCGGCTAGGCTCTATGCGTTGCCGCTTCAGGACTTTGATGTGATTTTGGGCATGGATTGGCTCGAGGCACATCATGCGTTGGTGGATTGCCGCTCGAAGAGGGTTTATTTTCGACGACTTCGTGGACCCACCTTTTATTTCTAAGGTATCAGGTCTTCCTCTTCCCGTTTCCTTATTTCGGCAATTCGAGCTCGTCGTTTGCTTGATGCGGGTTGTCAGGGTTTTCTCGCCTCCGTGGTTGTGACTGATCGCATGGAGCCGGACGTCGAGAACATTCCGATGGTGTGTGAGTTTCTCGATGTTTTTTCGGAGGACTTACCTGGATTGTCTCCCCAGCGGGAGATCGATTTTGTTATCGAGGTGGTGCCGGGTACGGGACCTTTGGCGAAGGCTCCCTACCGTTGGCCCCCGCTAAGTTGAGGGAGTTGCGGGCGCAGTTGCAAGAATTGCTGGCCAAGGGGTACATTCGTCCTAACTTTTTCCCTTGGGGTGCGCTAGTGTTGTTCGTGAAGAAGGACGGTAGCTTGCGGTTGTGCATTGACTATCGGCAGCTGAATGATGTGACCATCAAGAACAAGTATCCGTTGCCGCGAATTGATGATTTGTTCGACCAGCTTCAGTCTGCTCAAGTGTTCTCGCGGATTGATTTGCGGTCCGGTTACTATCAGCTGAGAATTCGTGAGTCCGATGTGGAGAAGAATGCGTTTAGTTCGAGGTACGGGCATTACGAGTTCTTGGTGATGCCGTTTGGGCTCACCAATGCCCCCGCAGCCTTCATGGACTTGATGCATAGGGTGTTTCGTCCGTACTTGGACCAGTTCGTGGTCGTGTTTGTGGACAACATCCTTGTCTATTCGCGGTCTGCCGAGGAGCACGCGTACCATTTGGGTGTGGTGCTGCAGACGCTGCGAGACCACCAGTTGTATAAGAAGCTCAGTAAGTGCGAGTTCTGGCTTCGTGAGGTGCACTTTTTGGGGCACGTGATTTCTGGTGATGGTATTTCTGTAGACCCTGCCAAGGTCGAGGCAGTAATACAGTGGCCGAGGCCGAGGTCTGTAACGGAGATCCGGAGTTTCTTGGGGCTTGCGGGTTATTATCGTCGGTTTATTCAGGATTTTTCTCGCGTTGCGGCCCCGATGACCAGACTTACACGGAAGGATGTGCCTTTCATCTGGACTGATGAGTGTGAGCAGAGTTTCTGAGAACTGAAGAGATTGCTCACCTCGGCTCCGGTGTTGGTTTTACCTTATGGAACGGGAGGTTTGGTGGTGTGTACAGATTCTTCCGGGGTTGGATTGGGTGCTGTGTTGATGCAGTATGGTAGAGTGGTGGCTTATGCATCTGGGCAGCTGAAGCGCCACGAAGAGAACTACCCTACCCATGACCTGGAGCTGGCGGCTGTGGTCTTCGCGCTAAAGATCTGGAGGCATTATCTGTACGGCGAGAGGTTCGAGGTGTTCACTAACCATCATAGTTTGAGGTATGTGTTCACGCAGAGAGACCTTAACCTTAAGCAGAGGCGCTGGATGGAGTTCATGAAGGATTATGCCTTCACCCTGTCTTATCAGTCGGGCAGAATGAATGTCATCGCCGATGCTTTGAGTCGGAAGGTCGTGGTCAGTGCCTTGATGTTGAGGAAGTGGAGGCTCTGGGAACAAGTGCCCGAAGTTTCTTTCAGGCTCAAGATTCCCCAGGATCCAGGGTTGGCAGTGCTTGCGAGTCTGACTGTCACGCCAGCTATCTGCCGTCAGGTGACAGAGGCTCAGCATGCGGACCCTGAGTTGCCCCAAATTTTGGCCTTGGTTGATGTGGAACTCGGCGAGGACGGTGCTGCCAGATTTCCCGGTAGGCTGTACGTCCCAGCCGACGAGCAAGTTCGTCGTGCGGTGTTGCGCGAGGCTCATGGGAGCAGGTACACCGTACACCAGGGTGTGACGAAGATGTATCGGAACTTGCGGAGGCAGTTCTGGTGGCCTGGCACGAAGAGAGATGTTGCCGAATTTGTGGCCAGGTGCCTGACCTGTCAGCAGGTGAAGGCGGAGCATCAGCGACCGGGAGGTACTCTTCAGCCCTTGGATGTTCCCGCGTGGAAATGGGACCACGTGACCATGGATTTCGTGGTAGGATTGCCGAGTACTCCGAGTGGGCAGGATAGTATTTGGTTACTGGTAGATCGGCTGACGAAGGTGACTCGGTTGTTACCGGTCAAAGTCAGCTGGAGTGTGCCCAAGTTAGCTCATCTTTATGTGGAGCAGATCATTCCGTTGCATGGGATTCCCATCTCCATTGTGTCAGATCGGGATCCGTGCTTCACTTCTGGATTCTGGAGGAGTTTCCAGCGAGCTCTTGGCACGGAGTTGGCTTTTAGCTCGGCATATCATCCTCAGTCAGATGGACAGTCTGAGAGGACCATCCAGACATTGGAGGATATGCTGAGATCCTGCTGCCTGGAGTGGCAGGGGAGTTGGATTCACCACCTACCATTGGTGGAGTTTGCCTACAACAACAACTATCATTCAAGCATCGGCATGGCTTCTTATGAGGCGTTGTATGAGCGTTCGTGTCGGACTCCACTTGACTGGTTTGAGGTTGGTGAGCGTGTTTTGACGGGACCGGAGTTGGTGCAGCAGTGTGTGGATGTTGTGCACCTAGTTCGTCAGAACATGTTGGCGGCCCAGAGTCGGCAGAAGAGCTATGCTGACCGGAGGAGGTAGCCTCTCGCGTTCGCCGTGGGCGATCGTGTGTTCTTGAGAGTTTCTCCGATGAAGGGGGTAATGCGCTTTGGACGCGTGGGAAGCTGAGTCCCCGCTATGTTGGTCCTTTCCTTATTGTGGAGCACATCGGTGAGGTAGCCTATCGACTGCAGTTACCTCCTGAGTTGGCATCGGTGCATGACGTGTTCCACGTCTCGATGTTGCGGAAGTATATGCCCGATGACTCTCATGTTCTCGAGGATTCTGTGTGGCCCGAGGTGACTCCAGATCTTTCTCTCCCAGAGTTTTCCGTCCACATTGAGGACAGGAGAGAGCAGTGCCTGTGAAACAAGGTCATCCCCTTGGTAAATGTGGTGTGGCAGCGGCACTCTGGTGGTGAGACTTCTTAGGAGCGTGAGGACGAGATGCGTCAGCAGTTCCCCTTCTTGTTTGAGTGAGTCTTCCTCTTCTTTCCCCTTGGGTTGTTCTTAATTTCGAGGACGAAATTCCTTAAGGGGGGAGGGCTGTAGTGTCCCGGACCTTTCGGATCCTTCTTCGTGGGTCTTCGGATCAGGTTTCTCGGAGTGTCCGGCTCCATTGTGTCCCTGAATTTCATTTCGGACATCTTTCATGTTCGGATCGGCGCGATCCGGAGTTGTTTCGGAGGCCCGGAAGCATTCAGCGATTTTTCCGCGTGTGTTTTCCGATTTTCGGTGTGTGTTTCGGCAATTCCTTCGGAACCTCGTTGCGGGTGAACCGGGCCGTTCACCTAGGCGAGAGTGGTACCGTTGCGATCGGTGCGTTCCGAGGATCTCGGAAATATAATTTTCTATTTTTTGGTATTTTTCAGAATTTCTGGATTTTCTATAAATACCTCTCTTTTTCTCTCTCTCTTCCCCACCCTCTTCTTCTTCTTCTTCTTCCCTTTCTCCCCACCGTGAGCACCGCCCCCTTCCTCTCTCTCTCTCCCGTTCGACCGCGGCGACATCCCCTCCGGCTGCAGACGGCGTGGGGCGACGGCGTGACGACGTGGGTGACGGCGAGGCGATCGTGGCGACGTAAAGCTTGTGGGAACCGAGAAGGGACGAGGGTTTTTCAAAGCGTTCTTTGCGATCCCGGCAACGATTCAGCGGAGCTTTCGCTCCATTGGGGTAGGGTGACGTTCCCTAGCTCCCCGCCGTTCATTCCCATGATTTGTAGGCCGAGGGGAGGCCGAGAGGGGTGTGTTTGAGCGGGTTTGGGGTTTCCATGATTTGGGGAGAGCTCGCCTGATCTATGGATTTAGCTCGCGATTTTGTGTTTTGGTAGCCTAGTACCATGCTAGGGGTCCCCAGGGGTCTTCCCCTTTGATTTCCCCCTCTCCGGTGGAGGCATGGGGGTGTGATTGGATTTTTAGGCATTTTCTCATTGTTCTGACCTCGGGCGGGTGTGACGGTCCTTCCAGTGACCGTCACATCATGTAACGCGCCTAGGTGGGTGCATTACAGCCCTGTGATGCCAATTGGGGGTCTGTGGGCTGTGACGGTCCCTCGATAGACCGCCACAGGCGTGTGACGTGCCTGGGTTGGGCCGTCAGAGATGTCCCGACCATTGGTATGACCGTTGGGACACAGGCGTGTGACGCGCCAGGCTTGGTGCGTTACATCCTTGTGACGCCCCAGTGTGGGTGCGTCAGAGTTGACGAATCCCACATCATGTAACGCTCCAGCGTTGGACCGTTACATGCTGTGACGCACCAAGTGGCACGCGTCACAGCTGGTTCTTACTGTCTTGTGACGCATCAGGGCAGGCGCGTCACAGACTGTAACGTACCAGGGCAGATGCGTTACACGTTGTTTTCCACCCAGAGTGTGACGCGCCTGCGTTGGGCCGTTAGGTGGCTGTGACGGTCCAGCCTAGACCGTCAAAGCCTGTGACGCGTCTAGAGTAGACCGTCAGGCTCTGGACTGCACCGGGAGGTTCGCAGTCCCATTTTCTTGTCCGACCGTGGTCGCCGTGCGACGGTGCCGGTACGTGGGGCGGTCCCCGTACGTCGTTGGATGCGGACATGGTTTTCCGTTCACTTGATAGTCTACTCCTTCAGTGACCCTCCACTAGTCGTATCCCACCAGTACGCGGTGCTGGTCTCACCAGGGAGTGGTGTACGGGTCGACCCTTAGAGACGGTTTGCGGACCGATTACGGTCGGGCCCTGCGTCTAGAAGCCGGAGTCCGGCTGAGGGGAAAATCAGTCAGAGGACCAGACCAGGGACACACGGTCTGTGTGTGCACAAGTGGTTAGGGGCTGTTGGACCCACGCTGACGAGTGTGACCCCAGCTAGTTACTTGTTTGTGGTACTTGTTCGGTGTCTGTGCCTTTGGTAGGCGCTACCACGTCAGGCAGTTCACCTGCGGTGCGGTGTAAGACGTCAGGGGATGCTACCGGCTGTGCTTCTAGTGGGAGGTACTCCTGTCGAGTCGGGAGTGTCAGGCTGTCAGTCGTTGCGACTTTGACCTTTGGGTTTTGTCATGTCAGCCGTGTGTTCCGGTTGTTTCACCGTGGCACGTGTATCGGTTTTCGTGCCGTGAGACAGGTGATTTGTAGATGGCAGGGTTTCCTTTTCGAGGTACTCGCTTACTGCTAGTGTAGCGATTTCTTCGTTTGCGAGGTAGGGTTCGGGTGATCCCTACTGAGTCTGTTCCGAGACTCATTCCCTGCGTGTTTTCACCGTGTTTCAGGCGAGACGAGGCTTCAGGGGTGTTCGTCTGAGGCTCAGCGTGGTTCAGGTGGCCAGCGTTAGTGCCAGAGGTCAGAGCTGTATTTTTCTTTCTTGTCTCTGTACTAGTTGTGGACTACTGTTATTATTTTGTTGTTATCTTGTGGACCTAGTAAAATGTTAATTCATTTCCTGCTTAATTATATAAACTGTTTAATTTCTGCAATTATTTATGATGCTTGTGTAGTTTCCACACCATCCTTCTAACCCTTCCGAGTCTTCGGGCTCGTGGGTGGCGGTACGAGTCTCGGGTTATCGGGCTTTCCCGGTAATCGGATTCTCGGGTCGTTACACTCTTCTTCTTCTTTTTTATAGCTTCCCTCGAGTTCCGCTTCGTTTGATCCAGAAAGATAGGTGTGGGAGTATGCGCAGGTTAACCCTGTGTTAGACTACAAAGACTGAAGAGTGGGTTTCCAACTCCGATGGTCCTCGTACCATGCCAGTTGTTATAGTTATCTATGGGTAGTATTTCTTAAGATAAAGCCCATTCCAAGGGTGGGATAACTCAGTTCCTTCGGCATTGACTAACTTGTAGGCGTTGCCGGGGTACGTAGCCTAAACCACATATGGTCCTTCCCAATTGGGTTGGAATTTGGAACGCGGCCCTCCAGGTTTGACAAAAATTCTTAAGACCATCTTGCCAACTTTGAATTTTCTCTCAATGACCTTCTTTTGGTAAAAACGAGCGAGTCTATTTTGATAAACACGTGCATGCTCGGTAGCAGCCAATCACTTCTCATCTAAGAGTTCCAACTGGGCAAGGAGTGAATTACGATGTTCGTCGAGGGGAAATTCCTCATCCAATTGTACCCTGAGAGAAGGAATCAAAATCTCGTACGGGACTACCGCTTCCATCCCATAAGTAAGGGCAAACGGAGTCTGCCCGATGGGGGTACGGATTGACGTGTGGTAGGCCCATAGAACTTCGATAAACTTTTATGGCCAATCTTAAAACTTACTAGACTCGCAGTTTTTCTTTATGATTTTGATCAATGTCTTGTTAGTGGCCTCCGCCTGGCCATTACCTTGTGGATAATAAGGTGATGAATGATGCAATACGATTGCGTACCTTTTGCAGAGGTCTTGAAGGTCCTGAGAAACGAACTGTGGCCCATTGTCGGTGACGATTGTGCTTGGGATGCCGAACTTGGTGAGGATGCTCTTCATGATGAACTTACAGACTGTTGACGCCTTGATTTCCGTGTAAGCTTCGGCTTCAGCCCATTTGGTGAAGTACTCCGTCGCAGTGAGGATGAAAGATTTCTGCTTGGTGAGGGAGTTAGGATCACCTAGGGGACTAATGATATCGAACGCCCACATGGAGAAAGGCCATGGGGAAGATACTGGATGAAGTGAGGAAGATGGTGAATGAATCTTATCGGCGTGAAGCTAGCACTTGACGCACCTACGGACATAGACAACACAATCCTCTTCCATAGTGGGCCAGAAGAAGCCTTGCCAGACGATCTTCTTAGCGAGCATTTGACTATTTACATGGCCACCGCACACACCTGAGTGTGCTTCTTCTACACATTTCCAGACCACATCGTCATCAAGACATCTTAATAGAACACCAGTAAGGCTTCTCCTATACAGTAGACCTCCAACCAATGTGTATTTCCGGGCCACCCTTCTTATGGCTTTCTTATCTTCTGTGGTAGCTCTTTCAGGGTAAGACTGATCTTTGCAATACTTGACGATTTCATAGAACCAAGGTTTCTCCTCATCGGCCAGTTCTTCTTCAAATTCTTCCAACATGATTTCCCTCTTCTTAAGAATTTCTCCTTCCTGAATCTTTCGTAAGACTCTTTCTTTGATTCTTAAGAGGTAAGGGTCTTGAACGGCAGGGACGAGACGCTTGTAGATGGTGATGGATTTAGACCAAACACCTAAAGGGTATTTAAAAGATGACGCCATGGAGGCGAGGGCATTGACCAGAATGTTCTGTTCACGAGGAACATGGACAAAGATCAGCTTGGTGAATAATTTAGCATAAGCGGAGACCAGCTCCTGATAAGGCTTGAGCTTGGGATCAAGGGTGCGATATTTGGTAAGCACTTGGTGGAGAACAAGTTGACTATCACCCACGACTCGCAATTCAGTGATATAGAAAGAATGGGCTAGTTCCAGACAAGCTAGAAGAGCCTCATATTCAGCAATATTGTTGGTGACTGGGAATGCGAGATGAAATGCCTCTAGAATAGTAATATCTTCGGGCGTCAGAAGGACAATGCCGATACCCCCTCCCTTGGGAATTCAGAGCTCCATCAAAATATAATGTCCACATTGGCTCATCGGATTGAGTGACGGACATTAGTTCCTCTTCTGGAAACTTTGATTAGACAAGATCGAACTTGGGGAGAGGATGATGAGCGAGATGCTCGGCTATAGCATAGCCTTTAATTACCTTTTACTGGATGTAGGTGATGTCAAACTGAGAAAGGAAACTCTGCCAGCGTGCTAGCCTATCAGTAAGGACAGATTTTTCCAGGAGGAACTTGATAGGGTTCATGCGGGCGATCAAATGGACCTCATGAGCCAAGAAGTAGTGCTTCCATTTCCGCACTACCCAAACGAGGGCAGCACATGTTTTCTCCATGGCCATGTAATTGTACTCACAGGGATTGAGGAGTTTGGATAAGTAATAGGTTGCCCGTTCCTTGCCTTCTTCATCGGCTTGTGCGAGGACGACTCCCACAGAGTCATCCAAGACTGAAATATAAAGGATCAGAGGTTTTCCTGGCTTGGGTGGAATGAGAACGGGTGGATTAGCCAGGTATTCCTTTAATCCTTCAAAGGCTTTTTGGCATTTAGAATCCCAATGGAATTCTACTCCTGGCTTGGTCAACTCGTAGAAAGGTCTACACCTTTGTGAGTGCTGAGACACAAACCGACGAATGAATTGTAACCTCCCAATTAAACCTCGGACTTCTCTCAAATTTTTGGGAGGCGGCATATCCCTGATGGCCTTAGCTTTGTTGGGATCTATCTCAATCCCCCTTTTGCTCACAATGAAACCCAGTGATTTGCCCAATGATATGCCAAATACACACTTCTTCGGATTCATTTTCAATTGGAACTCCCTTGATCTCTATAAGACCTTAGCCAAAACCCTTGGATGTTCCACCCTAGTTCTTGATTTCACCAATAAATCATCCACATAAACCTCCAGATATATATGCATCATATCATGAAATTTGGTCATCACAACTCTTTGGTAAGTAGCTCCAGCATTCTTTAACTCAAACGGCATGACCACATAACAATATGTTCCCCAAGGTGTAGTGAATGACGTCTTCTCCTGATCTTTTTCTGCCAAACGAATTTGATTATATCCCAAAAATCCATCCATAAATGAGAGGGTTTCATAGCCGGTTGTGTTATCGATTAACACATCAATGTGAGGCAAGGGAAAATCATCCTTTGGACACGCGCGGTTAAGGTCCCGGAAGTCGATGCAAATCCTGACTTTCCCATCCTTCTTCATGACCGGTACAATGTTCGCCATCCATTGAGGATAAAGGACGACTCTAATGAACCTGGCTTTGTGGAGCTTGTAGACCTCTTCTTTCATTTTCAAAGCCATATGAGGGTGGAAACGTCTTAACCTTTATTTTACCGAGACGGACTCTGGTTTTAGAGTTAAGCGGTGTTCGACCAAGGTGGAATCCAAACCCGGCATATCCTCGTAGCTCCATGCAAACGTGTCCTTATACTCTTTGAGAACTTCAATTAATGCCTCTTCTTCAGAGGGTGGTAACTTATCACTTATGAGGACGATCCTAGGGTCTTCCTCAGTTCCCAAGTTGGCTTCTTTGGTGGACTCTTCTACGGCGGCTGACGGCTCGTCGAATCTCCTCATTCTACTAGCATATGCGCCGGCCGCTTCCTCATATTCTTCATCCTCATCTCCAGTAGGGTATTATTCATCGGTGATTTCATAAACCCCATATCCTTCATCAATCGCAGAATTGCCCTCACATTCTATCTCCGGTAGCTGGATGGGATTTTCTAGCAACTGAGGGATGGATAGAAGGGCTTGACACATGGTGGCTAAATTTAGAAGGAATCGACGGGGGATCTGCCTACCCTTGAATTTCCTTTTGGGTACTACCATTGACTTATTATCCCTAGCTTGACTCACATTATTTACAGAAGGAGAAAAGGCTGAAGGGGATGGTGAAGAATGTACATGGAAAGACCCCTCAGAGGAGGGGTAGAAAAGGTCACTCATAGGACCTTGGATGAGTGGCCCGCAGGGCGGGACGCACTCGTGGGAGATGTAGAAGGTTTCCTCAACGATGATGTGCCGTTGAGGGGTTTGAAAATTGATGTTTTTTTTATTTTCATTTTTGATGACAAAGCAATGAAAAGAGATCGGAGGAGGGGGGAAAGTGATTATGGCTAAAGGGTTGGGAGGCTCATAGAGCAGATCATGATTGAAAATCTAGCACGGTTTGAGAAATCCGCACAGGTATGTAAGTAAAGAAGGGGACCTGGGAAGATCATCAGACAACCGTCTGGCCCAGGAAGACGACAACAACGAGGGCTGAGGTGAGTGAAATGAGAATATGACGGCTAACGAGCCGTCGATGGCAATGTTGATGACGGATGAGGATCCGCCGGTGACAGAATCCTCTTGACGAGGATGGTTTGGAATTCTGGCAACAATAGTGATATCCCCTGGCATTTCAGAGATCAATGGCGGCCCTTCCAGTTGTGAGGGCGAGAACATTCTTTCTAGTGCAATGGAAATATCTTGTATGTCGAACCATTTGCTCCATTTGTATTCCGGATCCTTAATATTGCCTCTCTCAGCGGCCCTTGAGCATTTTTCAGCCAAGTATACAACATGCGATCCCTCATGTGTTTCTTACGGGTAATCCCCCATCTGAACAACGGGCCCGTTCTTGAAGTGAGAGGACAGGGTCCATGTGAGGGGTTTCCACTCCGCCTCGAGCGGTCCTTTAAAGCCTAGTCCAAACCTGTGGCTCAACCTTATTTCTTTTGGCAGTTTCAACCTTCCTTGCAACTACATGCCCAGGCCTTTGCCTTATTGATAGCCGATATTCGTCATTATTTCCCATCCTTTAGAATGAGAAGGGAGATGTGATATCGGTACCGAAAGTGGCTTCTTTGGGGTTGGCGGAATGCGGGACGGGTCATACACATCCAGTAGTGACAATATAGACCGATGAGACGGCCAAACATATGGCAATGAGATGTTAACAACATCTACTGTATGAAGGACATGCGTGCTGACCACTTTAATAATCCTCCCATTGTATGGAAACTTTAGGCATTGGTGGTTGGTGGAGGGTACATCATCCATGACTTCAATATAGGGGCGACCCAATATAGCCTTAAATGTGGGATCCATGTCAAGGACATGGAATTCTGTAGAGACTGACGCATGGCCTAATTCTACCTTTAAGACAATCATTCCCTGTGGTGGCCTTTTGTTGTTGTCATATGCTGTGACTGTGATTGAGGACGATCTTACCTGTTCCTCAGCGACCCCACATAACTGAAGGGTGCTCATGGAGATGACATTTATGGATGCGCCCATGTCCACTACACACGGGTGTATGGACACTCCATTGATTTTTATTGAAACACACAATGCATATTTTCGAGCTTCCTTGGGGGCGAGCTCGTGGTTGTGGAACACAATAGCCGGTTGTGTGTCTGTCGACGTCAGAACGGCCGAAATCTTCTCTACAGGGAGGTCCTCATTCACCATGACCTTTTGAAGATATTCCATTAAGGCTGCCTGATGGGATGTGGATCTCTGAAGCAGCTTAAGAATGGAGATCCGAGTAGACGTCTTGTCCAAGTGTTTCAACAAATCATACTGTGTTCCAGGGATGGGTTTTTCTGGCTGTTCTCTATTGTCCTTCTCTGGCTGAGACTGCTCAGGGTTCTGACTGTTCTGGGGGAAAACCCTGTGGAAAATCTTTCCACTCCGAAGCACCATTGCCGACGGCTTTTGTACCTCTATGGGGGTAGCTGTGGGTTTTAACAGAGGTTTGAGGGGTAGCGGTGGAGGAATGGTTGATGAAACCGGGGTAACGATGGGAGCAGGGATTTCTGATGAAGGGTTTGTTAGGTGGAGGCGTGGTGGAGGTAGAGGGGATAGCATATGGGCTATGAAAGGTAACGGGTTTGGAAGGTGGAGGCATGGTGGAGGTAGAGGGGATATCATATGGGCTGTGAAAGGTAAGGGGTTTGGAAGGTGGAGGTGGAGGCAAAGTGGAAGTGGATAAGGCTTGAGATGGGTAATAGTTTTGAGATGGATGGTGTGTGATGAGTGATTTTGAAGGCATTGGTGGAGGTATGGTGGAGACAGGCGGGGTCACACATGGTTGACGGATGATAAGAGGCTTGGAAGGCAAAGGGGTAGATGCAGTAGGGGTGGATGGCAGAACGGAGGAGTGAGAGAAGGTGAGAGGGTGCGAGGGCATAGTGGAAGGTGTTAGTTGATAGGTTATTGGTGAATTAGTGGTAGGGGTGCGAATGAGAGGATGTAATGGCTGTGGAAATGGTGAAGGCCGTACTATAGGTTGTGATGCGGGCTGGTGAGAGAGAGGTGCTACCCGGGCGGGGCGAGGGGGTTGCCTGACAATAGGGTTGGTGGTAGCAAGAACAGAAGTACTTTCTGGGTGCCACACCTGCTCTCTCCCAACTTCCGGAAAGGAGGAGATGGGGTTGACCTGGTGATTGGGCGGTTGGTGCTCTGATAATGGATTCTGGATTATACCCATGTTGGGCTGTTGTGGTTGTACTTGCTGAGGCTATTGTTATTGTTGTGGTTGTAGCTGCGGCTGCTGTTGTAGTTGCTGTTATTGTTGGAACTGTGGCCTAGGAGGAGGTCTCCTGGCTTTGAGAGTGGCGATGTATCGCCTCATTTCATCCCAGTCAATTCCGCCTTCATCATTCATATCGTAGATGTAATTTTTAAACTAGAAAGAGTTCTCTACTGTGTGTCTTGGCTGCCTGTGGTAGACGCAGTATCTGGAGGTATCAACATTCGGGGGTCACACGAGCCTTTCCCTGGGTAGGATGAGTGTGTTTGAGGCCATGAGGGCGCTGAAAATATCTACCAAAGTTTCTGTCAATGGTGGGTAATAGGCTCTCTTGGGACCAATCGGCCTCCTTTGCTGTTGTGGGGGGCCATAATTCCCTGGGGATGGAACTTGGTGGTACTGAGATGGTGGTTGTTGTTGTTGGGGTCGGGGTTGTTGCTGGGGTTGAAATGGTTGAGGCATATTATTCTGGGGTGGATTGTTTTGGGGTGGAGGATGAGAAGGGAAATGACCTTGCTGGAGGGGAAGTCGGGGCATTTGTGGAGGCCTTGGGTTGCTGCATAGTTGGCGTTGTTGACTGCACTTACTTGCTCATTTGTTACGACCCCTTCTGTTGCTCCACTTGGGACACCAGTGCCTATCTTTCTGACCACCTTGGGCTTTGGCGGCTCAAACTGTGCATAATGGGGGAGTCTTTTAACTGGATATGGATATACCGGGCCATTTCATAGAGCTCTTCCATTGTGGTGAGCTTGTTCATGGCCAGGACGTGCCTGAACTGTGGGGTTGCATTGGACACAATCATCTTTACTTGATTAGGCTCTGGGAGGGTATCTCTTATCCTTTCTGCCAGGGACCTCCATCTGTCGGCATAGCGGACAAAATCTTCGTCAGGCTTCATTTTCTCGGCCACTAGGTCGGTAATGGAAAGAGAGGGACCGACCCTATCCCGATACTTTTGCAAGAACCTTCTTTGGACTGTATCAAAATTCTCAGCCTCGCCGGGTTCCAAAGAATAGAACCACTCTAGCGCAGGACCATCTAATGATCTCCGAAAGAGGTATGCTAGGGATCTCTGGTCATTTTGCCAATAGAAGGATTCATACATGAAGTCCTTGAGGTGAATAAAGGGGTTGCCAGTGGCATTGTACCTGCGGTACGTAGGCATTTCGGAGGGAGGAAGATGGATCACCGGAAGGATTGGTAAAGTAACCTCCGGGGTGGATTTCACGTCCACCATTTTCTTCAAATTCTGAAACTGTTCGTCCATTCTATTGAACCTGCTGAGGAGCGATTGGGCGAGCTCCTCGGGAGGTGAAGGTGGCACCTACCATTGGGGAGGAAAATGTCTCCCGAAGACTTGAGGGGGGAACCCCGAATGAGAGGGAGTTGCCGGGCCGCCGATAGTTGGGCCCGGCTGGAGCGGTATGTGGGGAATAGCGGGGGTTTGAGATTGTGAAGGGAATTGGAACGAGGGCGGTTGTTGGCTCGTCTGCCCTTGAAGTGAGGGAGACTGGATGGCTTGCGCCAGTGAAGGAGATGAGATGGCCTGCACCGACTCTTGGAGGGGTGCGATGGCTAGAGTTGACTCCTGGGGGGCGGGAGAAACAGATTTCCCTTTCAGAATGGCCTGGAAGGCCCGGAGCTACTCAGAGGTAAGCTCCGTGTTAGCGAGGACACCTAGCAAAGAGGAGATGTCCTGTGGTGGGGATGTGTCCCCTGCGGTAACCTGCACCTCACGTGAGGGCTCATAAGAAGGACCCGAGTCCATAGCATGGACTCGCAGCTCGACTGACTGACCACGACCAGGGTGGTTCTCCTCAAAAGATTCATGAGGCATGCTCAAAGTTTTTCCGGAACGCAAAAACATACATCGACAAGTAGATAGCAGAGATTATCAAACAAGTGGATGCCTTTACCCCCCTTTTTGTGTTTTGATTTTGATAATTTCTTTTTGTGATTTTAACCAGATCTGAAGTTCACACAAAAATAGGGACCCTAATTAGTTTTTGTTTCACCGCCGTGTCAACTAGGGTCTCTCGTCTCACCACGAATGGGTTGGCTAACTCTGGGGAACTTCAATGGTACAACCAGCCCAGTGAATGAAGAGGGAATCCTTCGCTGTCGGGGACTTACGGAGGTCCCGGTGGAGGAGATCCTAGTCCGTCGAGAGGAATTCCCGAACGGAGAGTCCTTCCTTCACCGAGAGAGGGTGATCCTTGGAAAAGAAATAAATATAATAAAAAAGAGATGGATGTATGCAATGAAGTCCTGAACAGATATACAGAACATAAGAAAATAACAGAGATAACAAAGATATAATCAACACCCAATGAATTACAAGGGATTAGGAGTGAAGTGCACGAGGTGCACAAGGGATAAGAGCTGAAAGTGCTACCGTGAGCACAATTGGAGCGCGCGAGGGCGCAAGGGTGGAGAAGCACACGGCGGTGCCAAAATTGCAAGGGTAACCGAGGGAAAGCGAAGGATGTCCCACTGTGATCGCCAAGATGTGAGCGACGTCACGCAGATCGCCGGAGGAGGCGAAGCGGAGCGCGCGGGCTTGTTTTGTTGCGACACAGAAAAAGAGAGAAGAGGAGAGGAGAAACTATCACGGGAGATTGCTCCGGCGGGGTGTGCATAACTGATACAACGTAACAAGATATGGGGATTAAACAACCATAGTGGGAAATGACTCTCCGCGACCTCGGGAGATGGGAATAGTGCAGAATTTAAATGACATCAATTTAAACGGCTATTGCGGGAAGTGACTTGCCGCGCCCTCGAGAATATGAGAAGATATGAGAATAACACAGAATATAAATGACAGAAATTTAAACGGCCATTGCGGAAAATGACTCGCCACGGCCTCGAGAATATGAGCAGATATAAGAGTAATACAAGATATAAGGAGTGAAAATTTAAACGGCCATTGCGGGAAGTGACTCACCGCGGCCTCAAGAATATGAGCAGATATGAGCATAATACAAAATATGAATGACAGAAATTTAAATGGCCATTGCGGAAAATGACTCTCCACGGCCTCAAGAATATGAGCAGATATAAGCACAGCACAGAATATAAATGACAGAAATTTAAACGGCTATTACGGGAAATGACTCTCCGCGGCCTCGAGAATATGGGCAGATATAAGCACAACACAGAATATAAATGATAGAACTTTAAACGGCCATTGCGGAAAATGACTCTCCGCAGCCTCGAGAATATGATGTGATCGTCAGGGGCCAGAGACCCCAAAATAAAAAAAGGGTGATCGCGTCTACCTCAAGAGCAGGAGATGGCGGGTTACTTCTTCCTCTCCCTTCGACCGGCTGATGAAGAGGACTTTCCTTGGTTACCCTTGAAAAAGAGAGAGCAGACAGATAACAAGTGAATCAGAAAAGTGAAAGTGTAGTATTAGTTCCTTGTGACGAAGAATGATGAAATCGTGGCAAGACACACACCTGGTTGGTGTTATTTTTAAACCCCTCTTGGACACGAGTAGGAGGAAGATGCTATGATGAATGAAAGATCATGCAAACGTGCGTAAAGAAACAGATCTCTCTTATGAAGGGAGATGACAGATGGTGGGATGATGCATGCGACAGAAATGACAAAAGAGAAGGGGAGAGAGTGGCTTATTGAAGATGCCGATGGCGGGATTCGAAGGAGCTTCAGCAGCGTAGGGATGACGTGGAAGCAGAATGGACGGAGCTAGCCTTCCTTTTGCGAGCGCGGACACCTGAGAAGCCGGCAGAACCTCCCCCTGCAAAGACCCACGGGTTAGAAATGAGATCCGACAGAGTCTCTCCTTCCTCTGTCGGATCTGAAGCCCCCCTCCTTTGAGGGAGGGGGTCCTCTATTTATAGAGGAAAAACTTAGTGAGGCATCAGTGAGGCGTCCAGGAAACTGGACGCCTCACTAACATTTTTATATTATTTTTATTATTTTTATTTTTTTATTTCTTTGAGGCGTCCAACCATGTGGACGCCTCAATATTTTTTTATTTTTATTTTTTTTAATTTCTTTGAGACGTCCAGGACCCTGGACGCGCCTATTTTCGCCCACCGAATCACCGCCGAAAGCCGTCGACAGTGGAGAAAACGCGTGGTTTCGGCGGGTGACCGTGACTCTCGAAGGGCGCGTATAGTCTACAAGACGTCTTTATGATTGGACTTATTCGAAAATGTTAAAAAAAATGACCGGAGCGGCGCCGCGTGCGTGCTGCATGAGGCTTCTAAAGAAGGCGTCTAGGGTCCTTGACACGTCAAAGTGAGGCTTCTAAACATCTTGACACGTCAAAGACTTCTCACGAAAAAAATTTAAAAATTTGTAAAAAAATTCATAAAAATAGGAAATCACCAATGTAATTAAAAATGTGAAGGCAACCTTGGGGTATCATAGTGTAATATGAGATTTACTCATGGTAATTTCAAAACGGCGTGTCTACACCTATCACCCATAAATTGATGGGCAAACAAAGGTCGTCAATAGGAATTTAGGAAACCTTTTGAGGTGTCTTGTAGAGGATCATTCTGAAAATTGAGATCTTCTCTTGCCTAAAGCCGAATTTGCATATAATAGCTCTGTCGAAGGGTCTATAGGTATGAGTCCATTTGAGGTCGTGTATGGATACAAACCTAGGAAACCTGTGGATCTCATTCCCCTTCCCTTCGAGTCTAGAACTTCCAAGTTAGCCGAAGAGTTTGCACAACATGTCAAAAGTCTGCACGAGTCAATTAGTAAGTAAATAAACTTCAGTAATGAGACCTACAAATGTTGGACTGATTCACATAGACATCGCCACGAATTTCAAGAAGGTGACTTGGTTATGGTACGGGTTCGATCCGAATGACTCCCCTTGGGAGCCATTAAAAAGTTACAAGAACGTAGTGATGGTCCCTTCCACATACTCCGGAAGATTGGCTCCAATGCATATATTGTGGACTTACCTTCCGAATATGGGATTAGCTCTATCTTTATTGTGACAGATCTAGTGGCCTACAAGGAATCAACAACGATTTCTAGTGACCCTTTTGAGCCTTCTCCGCCTATTGAGAGTGAGCCCACCCCTGTGCATTCACCAGCCTTAAGAGCACCGCGCGAGTAAATTGAGAGGATTTGGATGAGTAGGTGAAAGCTACACGGAGTCGGGTTTACCAGCGCTACCTTGTTCGCTGGTGGGACTGTAACGACCCGGAGATCTGGATACCGGTAAATCGATACCAAGAACTCGGGGAAGCCACCCAAGAGGCTGATGAGGCCCCGTAAGGGTTTGAGGTTTTTGTCGAGGGGATGCATAACGAATTGGAATTACATGCGTGTAATATTAATTATAGCAACAATTGAACTATTAACGGAAGCAAATTAAATATCAGAGTAATAATATATACAATAGTCCAGATTCACAATTTATACAAGTCCAACACAGAACAAGAGTCAAAAGAATACAACTACTCGGGGCATACCCCGATCAAAATGTACAAAAAAGGACAGACGACTGACAATAACCTACTGACAGACTATTGAGCGACCACTGCTGGCACTAAGACCTACTGTCAAAAGCACGGGAAGCTGCAGAAGACGGCTGCTGCTGCTCACCTGAAAGAGTAAGGGTGAGTCTCAGCCAGACTCAGTAGGGGTTACGCAGATCCCTACCTCGCAACAAAATAAAGGAAAGCAATTAAAGCATGCATTGACAGAATTAAACAGCAATTCAGTAAAGCTTTAAAACTATCTAAGCAGTTTAATAACAGCTAACTATAATGCCAATTGAATTTAAACGTGAGTACTCGAAAACTACCAATAGAATAAACTCAACATTTCCAAGTGACAAGAGAAAGAAGGACCACTAGAAAGTGAAACCAGATGCGTCCACTGACGACTTACACTGCGTCTCAAGCATCTATGCAAGTCTGGATCGCGGCAAGCGAGACGCGTAACAGTACCAGAAACAAGTAACTAGTCAGAGTAACACTCGTCAGTGTCAGTCTAAGCCTCTGACCACATGTGCACACACCGGCTCGTTACCTCGAGCTAGGCCTCTAACTAGTTTTCCCCCCAGTAGGACGCTACTGTAAAGCAGGGGCCCACGGAAACTAGCTTACAAACTGTAAATTGGGACTATCCCACCACCTCTCCTAGGTGGGCCGACACTAGAGGTCGTCGGGCTATGACTAGTGGTTCCATCACAAGGAAAGAGAACTAATTCTATCGGGATCTAAAAACATGCCACAGTTCTTGCAATAATTTAAACATGGCGAATATGCAACATGGAAAGCATAAAGAAATGAACATGATTAAATTGAAATTCTTCAGAACATGGTGGTCTAACATTGGCCCGCCACAGGCTCTGGCGGTCGAAGGTCGAGGCGCTACAAGGGCTGTGGCGCTCCACTAATGGGCCGCTACACTCCACCGCCATACTATTTTAATATTGTAACAACACGCTATAGCGGTCCAAGCTTGGTCCACCAAAGGCCCTCTGGCGGTTCTACGATAAGCCGCCACACTAACCGCCCTAACGGGTCAAAGGTCAACTGACTGGGTCAACAGTCTCTAGCGGTCGAAGTATGAGCTGCTATGGGGAAGTAGACGGTCCAATGTTGGGCCGCTACAAGGGTTGTAGCGCAGTGGCTGTGGGCCGCCAAGGTCCACCGCCTCACTGCTTTAAAGAAACGGTCACTGGAAGGATCGCTACCTGCCTAGTGAACCGAATCCGTGGGGTTTGTAACCGGAACCCCTCCCGATTGACCTAGATCGATGGGATGCACGATTTTAACCTGTTCCCTGCCATTCCACCATCATATAAACATAATTTATAGCCTAAGAACCCAACAACGATGGCCATGGAGGATTTAAAACATAAATACGATGTTCATGCTCCAAAAATAAAAATGACGAGGTTCGGGCTATGGAAAACATAAAGATGATGGACATGGCAGAGGAAATGATCCTAGCGAGCTCGGGAAGCCATCCCTCTACCTCGATCGCGCCAAAATCGCCACTACGGGCGCATGCAAGCCGAGGTAGCCACGTCACTCTCTTGCGCCCACCCGTCTCCACGCGCCGCGGATCGTCTCAAAGTTGACATCAACGCGCTCCACGCGTCACGATCATTCCTTTGACACCTCACACACCTCCATCCGCGACCCGAGTTGGCCGCGCCACCAAGAGAGGGGGAGGGAGCTTCGCATGAGAGAGAGAGAGAGAGTGAGAGAGTGAAAGAGAAAGATGGGGAGAGAGAGGGGGATCCGCAGTGGGTTAAAAATTTTATTATAATATTATTATTTTTTACTTTTAACCTCTATTTGCACTTTAATCCCTCCAAGAAGCATAATTGTAATTATGCCCATTAATTTCTTAAAAGCTTTTACTAAATGGGTTAAATGCTTAGAAAAATCCCATTAAATTCTAAAAAATCACCTAAATTCCTGGATTAAAATGCATTTTAATATCGACAAAGATCCGTTAATGAACGGGCCTTACAGTCCCTCCCTCCTAATAGAAATTTCATCCTCAAAATTTAAAAGGGAGAACTGAAAGAAATTATACCTTATTCAAATAAGAAAGGAAACTGCTAACACATTTCATCCTCACGTTCCCAAGTCGCTCCATTACCAGAGTGACGCTGCCATACAACTTTAACCAGAGGAATTACCTTATTCCATAGTCGTTGCTCATGACGACCTTCAATTCGGATTGGGTACTCTGGTGTAGATAAATCCGCTGTCACTTCAGGCCAAACTGAATCATCTAACACGTGAGATGCATCAGGAACATACTTTCTCAACTGGGAAACATGAAACACATCATGGATTGCTTGTATCGCCACTGGTAACTGGAGTCGATAAGCCACTTGGCCCACACATTCCAGGATAGGAAACGGACCAATATAACGGGGACTAAGCTTTCCACGCTTCCCAAATCTCATAACGCCTTTCATCGGAGATATTTTTACAAACACCATATCTCCATGCTCAAACTGCTGCGCTGATCTGCATAGCTTTTCTGTCGACTCTGAGCTGTCAACATTTTCTGCCTGATAAAGCGAACCACATCAGCACACTGCTGAACCATATCTGGTCCTGTCAATAAGCGATCACCGGATTCAAACCAATTTAATGGTGTACGACAAGGACGCCCATATAAAGCTTCATACGGTGCCATATCAATGCTGGAGTGATAACTGTTATTATATGCAAATTCCACTAATGACAAATGCTGACTCTACGAACCCTGCCAATCTAGGCAACACGATCGCAGCATATCTTCTAAAGTCTAAATAGTCCTTTCTGACTGACCATCATATTGAGGATGATACACTGAACTGAAAGCTAATTCTGTGTCCAACGCTTTTTGAAAACTGCGCCAGAAGCCAAAAGTAAATCGTGGGTCACGATCTAACACAATAGATATTGGAATTCCATGCAATGGCACAATCTTTTCAACATAAAGTTTGACCAATTTCTGAACACTCCAAGCAACTTTAATCGGCAATGATCTTGCTGTCTTAGTCAAACGATCAACTAACAGCCAGATTCCATCATAACCTTGTGAAGTCCGGGGTAAACCCACAACAAAATCTGTCGTGACATGATCCCATTTCCACATCGGAATTTCTAAAGATTGAAGCATTCCGCCAGACTTTTGATGTTCAGCTTTAACCTGTTGGCATGTCAAACATTTAGACACAAATTCAGCTACATCCTTTTTCATTCCTGGCCACAAGAACTGCCTCTTCAGATTTTGATACATCTTGGTAGTGCCGGGGTGAATAGCATAATGGGATCCATGGCCTTCATGCAAAATAGCATTTCTCAATTCATCAACAGCTGGAACATATAGTCTTCCTCTGAAGCTGACCACTAACTCATCATCAAACTCAATATCATGCATCATTATAATGTGGGACAACTCAGAATCTGCCTGTTGAGCTTCCTTAATCTGCTGATAAATAGTTGGAGTCATCACAAGACTAGCACACACAGCTACTATCAGATCAGAAGGAATTTTCACACTAAATGTCTCGCAAGGAAACTGTTCCCACAACTTCCATTCATGAACCAACAAATGACCGATTTGTACTTTCCTACTCAGAGCATCAGCCACCACATTCATTTTACCTGGCTGATAGGAAAGAGTGAAATCATAGTCCTTCATATATTCCATCCATCTGCACTGCCGGAGATTCAAATTTTTTTAGGAAAACACATACTGCAAGCTTTGATGATCTGTAAAGATCTCAAATTTCTCACCATATAAGTAGTGTCTCCAGATTTTGAATGCAAAGATCACCGCTGTAAGCTCTAAATCATGAGTTGGATAATTCTCTTCATGCTGTTTCAATTACCGGGATGCATAAGCTATAACTTTACCATGTTGCATAAGCACTGCACCCAGACCTACTCAAGAAGCATCCGTGCATACCACGAATCCACCCGAGCCAGAAGGTAAAACCAGCACTGGAGAAGTAGTGAGAAGCCTTTTCAGTTCATTAAAGCTCTGCTCACACTGATCTGACTAAACAAAAGGCACATCTTTGCGTGTCAGACGAGTCATTGGCACGGCAATCCGTGCAAAATCTTGAATGAATATTCGATAATAACCAGCAAGACCCAGAAAACTCTTGATCTCTGTCACAGTTCTCGGTCTCTGCCATTGAAGAACAACTTCAATCTTTGCCGGATCAACTGCAACTCCATCACCAGAAATCACATGGCCGAGAAAGTGAACTTCCCGAAGCCAAAACTCACATTTACTTAATTTTGCATAGAGCTAGTGATCTCGCAGAGTTTGCAACACGATCCTGAGATGCTGTACATGTTCTTCTTCAGAAGTAGAATAAACAAGAATATCATCGACAAAGATCACAATAAACTGATCCAGGTATGGATGGAACACACGCTACATCAGGTCCATAAAAGCTACTGGAGCATTCCTTAGCCCAAATGGCATAACCAAAAATTCATAATGACCATACCGCGTGCTAAAAGTAGTCTTTTCCATATAAGATTCCCGAATCCTCAATTGGAAATAGCCCGATCGAAGATCAATCCGTGAAAAGACAGTAGCAGATTGCAATTGATCAAACAAATCATCAATCCTGGGCAGAGGATACTTGTTCTTGATAGTCACCTGATTCAATTGCATGTAATCAATACATAGCCCCAGGCTTCCATCTTTCTTTTTCACAAACAAGACTGGAGCACCCCATGGAGAAAAGCTGGGACGGATATAGCCTTTTCTCAACAAATCTAACAGTTGTGCTCACAATTCTTTTAATTCAGATGGAGCCATACGGTAAGGTGTCTTTGCTAAAGGTGTCGTACCTGGAATCAATTCAATCACCATTTCTATTTCTTGCTGAGGAGGTAAGTCTGGTAACTCATCAGGAAATACATCAGGAAATTCACAAACCACACGAATCTCATTGATGTCCTGCTGTGGTGTCTCAACAGCAACCACTGAAGCTAAGAATCCCTGACAGCCTGCATTAAGTAATTTACAGGCTCGAATAGTAGAAATAATCATGCGAGAAGAACGCGATCGAATACCTTGGAAATAGAATGTTGGTTTCCCATGTGGCTGAAAATAGGCTTTCTTTGATCTGCAGTCAACCACGGCTCCATACTCTTCTAACCAATCCATGGCCAGAATAATATCATAGTCCATCAGCTGCAAAGCATATAATCTAGCTGGCAACTTGTGATTGCAATCACAATAGGAGTCTTTTCTAGACAAAGAGCAGTGAACATGAAATCCCCATAAGGCAATTCCACAAGCAACTCACAATATATCTCAGATGTCGGCTCCTAAATACAAGCAATAAAGTCTTCAAAAATAAATGAGTGAGAAGCACCTGAATCAAATAGAACACGAGCTGCATGACCATAAAGCATAATAGTACCTTTAACGAGATGAGACGCCATAGCTTCAGCGCGAGTTATATGAGAGACCTTCCCTTTTTGTTTCATGCCCGCTGTAGTAGACTGCTGGGAAGAAGATATTGAAGCTTGAGGATAATATTGCTGAGATTGTGGTGGTGGAGGATGTCAGAACTGAGGCGACTGTGGTTGAGGAAACTGAGAGAACTACACCGGTTTCGGCCTCTGAGGACAGTCTCGAACCACATGCCCCGGTTGATCACAACGAAAACAAATCACCGGCATCAGACAAGGCTTGCCCGGATGATAACCACCACACCTCGGACACGGTCTCGGCTGACTAGCCACTGATCCCTGTCGCTGGGAAGAAGGTGCTGATTGCTGTTGCTCGGTACCCGAAGAAGCTTGACTGCCATACCGCTTCTTAAACTTCTTGAACGACTTCTTAAACTTGGGCTTGGAAAAAGAAGTGCCACTGGCAGCAGGTACAGCAGATGGAACTCCTGCCACAGACGGCTGATTGAATTGTTGAAACTGCACACTCGGCTAAACAGAGTCAACTTGGGTACACCCTCGGGATCTTGCCATATACAATTCTAATGCTACCGCCGCCCGATAAGCCGCATCCATTTCTGCTACTCGGGTTGCAATCAGAGGCTGCCTTAATTCCACTTTCAGCCCACACAAAAATTGCTCGGTCTTCAGACCTTCATCAGCAAGAATATGAGGCGCATATCGACCCAATTCCATGAACTTATTCCGATATTGCAGCACAGTCATGTCACCTTGAGCCAGTTCCATGAATTGGTGCATCTTGTCCATTCTGAGGTACGCTGGACTGTAAGTGCACTCGAAGGCTGTGACAAACTCCGTCCATGTGATCTGACGAAGCGGACGAGATCTGAAAGCAACCTCCCACTCCGTGGTCCACCACGCGAGTGCTGCTCCTTGCAATTGGAAGGTAGCCAGCATGAGTTTTTCATCCTCCGTGCACTCCATAGAACGGAATACACATTCGGTTGCATCAAGCCACACTCTGGATGCATCAGGATTTGCCTGCCCTTCATAAGTCGGTGGGTGGAACAACAAAAACTCTTTCAATGCCCTGCCACGGCCACTTGGAGGCAAATCAGCTTGAGGAGCAGGATCAACTTGAGTTGGCGCTGGCACATTAGCCGGAGGAGGAGAAGTGCCACTTTCCTCCCTAAGCACACGTGCCCTTCTATGAGGCGACATTTTAAGCTAAAAGAAGACACATAACAACAGAAAATTTATCAGTAATCACGAAAAACATCCTAAACCAGCATTAGTAGACTCACTTGGACTTGTTCTAGACTAATGCAATTTCGATTCCTTATACATAACCTCAACACCGCTCTGATACCAACTGTAATGACCCGGAGATCTTGATACCGGTAAACCGATACCAAGAACTCGGGGAAGCCACCCAAGAGGCTGATGAGGCCCCGTAAGGGTTGTAGGTTTTGTCGAGGGGATGCATAACGAATTGGAATTACACGCGTGCAATATTAATTATAGCAACAATTGAACTATAAACGGAAGCAGATTAAATATCAGAGTGATAATTGTCGACGTATAAAACTGTACGTCCATATGTCCCACCAAGCTCCGCATTAATATCAAAGTCAAAAGGAGAAGACTCGGGGAGACTGGCCATCCAGGGCTTCGGGAGAATACTACCGTCCGGCAAACCCCACATTTGCACGGGCGCATTAAACGACAGAGAAAGCACAGGATCTCCTCCTGAATTTATACACTGCTATGGACCCACCCTCGGGTCCCTAACGGTGAAGAAATATCCCAAAGAATGCACAACTTCAAGTTCATGAGGTAAAGGCAGAAGGCCCTTTCAAACGGCACACTCCCTGCCCTTTCAGCGGCACACTGCCGGCAAAGCCCCAGCGACACACTCCTCGGGTGCCCCAGCGGCACACCCCTTAGCGAGCCCCAGCGGCACGCTCTTCAAGTGCCTTCAATGGCACACCCTCAGGTGCCTCCAGCGGCACACCCCTGAGGTGCCTCCAGCGGCACACCCCTTCAAGTGCCTTCAACGGCACACCCAAGTGGCCGTTCAATGGCACACCCCTCAGAGGCCCCTTCAACGGCACAACGCCCCAATGCCTTTCCAGCGGCACGCTTCAGGAGAGCCCCCAGCGGCACGGGCCTTATGCCTCTTCAGCGGCACGGTCAATGCCCCTTCAACGGCACAACGGCCTGGCCACCCCAGCGGCACAACTGTGAATTCCCCTGAACGGCACGCATCGGCAGAAGATACAACGGTCAATAGGCAGACCCATTGGTGCGCAGCTCGGCCACTTCCAACGCCAGCTAGCGCCCGCCTTGGTGTCGCCTTCTGGTTGGATGAGGTAGATCCCCACCTGACGGAGATAAGATCAGGATCAACCTCGGATGGCAGTGCCATAATGAGATCCTCCCGTCAACGGCCCGCGTATAAAAGGCTCTCACAACGAGAGAAGAAGAGGGACAGGCGAAGCCACCCGTTCGAAGAGAATAGCAGAGAAGAAGAAGAAGAGAAGAAGAAGAAGGTAGACGAGAGGATGGAGAAAAGAGAGAGAGTGTGTTGTGTAGTGGAGTGGGAAGGATGGCAGTGAAGGGGATGATCACCCTTCCTCCTCCTGACCCTCTCCCCAAACCTTCTTCTTTTCTCTTCCCCATTTTTCGTTATTTTGAGTTTGCCATGAATGAAGCATCTTTAGGCTTTGCCCTATTCAGTTGCATTTGTCGTTTTTTTCGTGGGTGGTCTGTAATCTTTGTTGTATGCTCCCTTAGCTGCCTAACTCCCTGTTTCGTTGGCTCTCCCATGTCGTTGGCCCACATAGGCAGACGGTTAGTGTTTCTAGCTTGATGATACAAGGTTAGCCATCCCCCTCCTTTTGGTGATGCTCTGCAATGAAATTCCCATTTCCTTCCCACTGAGCATGTTGAAGTTTTGAGGTCCTCTACTTGGTGTGTGTCACCCATCTGCCGGCCAGAAGGCTCCCCAGCCTTTCCTTCAAAGTTCACGGTGTACATACACCCATTCCAGCTTCCTACCATCATACTGCTCGAACCCTTCAACGGCACACTTCCCTTCTGTCTGTTCAACGGCACGCCTCTTTTGATTGCCCAGTGGTACACCTCTCCGGGTCGGCCCAGCGGCACACTCCTCCCTGGGTCTGCTCAGCGGTACACCCTCCCCATTTGTCTGCCCGGCGGTACACTCCCCCTCGTTTGCTCGGCGGCACACTCCCTCTAGCTGCCAGCGGTGCACCCTCGGCTGCCAGCCCGGCACGCCTTGGCTATCATTTCTCCGGTGTACTCATGGCTTGGATTAGTCTACTGGTTTCTCGTTCGGCGTTTTCTCCGAGTTTTCTGAAGTTTTCCCAAAGGTGGCTGCTTAGGCACACACCTCAGTTGTTGGTTCATGCCACTCCATGTGGACATGTCCCTTGTATTCCCTTACCATCTGGGTCAAGGGGAGATGCCGTCGAATTTTTGTCAGAAATAACGATATGTTAAAAGATAAAAAAGGGAAGAAATAAACGAATGAAGTAAGCAACAATAAAACATTCTAACCAAGATAAAGGAACTATGCAAGGCTCTAAGATTTGGACTGAACAAGATTCCAAGAACTGTACCGCTGAACATGACTTGGGATTCAATTATGTGGCAGGGAAACTGAAAGCTTAACCATCTGGGACTCTCTATCAGACATGAACTGGACAAGGAATCATCTCTCGAACCTAGGCTCACTCCTCGAGCGGTGCATTCCTAGATCCCCCCAGTGGTACACTCTCCTTTTAGTAGCACACCTCCTCTACCCTTCAGCGGTACGCTCCCCTTGGCTCCCCAGCAACACACCTCCTATTCCTCCAGCGACACACCTCCCAACTCTCTAGCGATACGCTCCCAATTCCACCTCCAGCGGTACACTCCCAGTTGAACTTCGTTCCATCCATCTGAACTCCACCTCACTTTTCCTTAACCCCTCACTCCCATTCCTGAACCCTCCAGTGGTACGCCCTAGTTCGCTCCTTTCGGAGGTACACTCTCACCCGAACCTTTTAGCGGTACACTCGCCCCTGAGCCCTCGAGCGGTACACCCTAGCCTCCTCACTCCAGCGGTACACTCCATCATTCCTCCAATAAATATATGTAAAAAAATGTATATAATAAAATGGAAAATAAATAATAATAATAACGATAAAAGAGGGAAGGGGGAGTAGCGCTAATAGATAAACAATAACGATAAATGGCCCTCGAAGCAACCCACGAACATAACAATATGGCCCTCATCTCCCCTTCTTGGATTCCAAACTCGGGATTATCAATGATGCCCTCGCAGGCCGGGCTTCACCCTCGGGTGCCGTTCCTCCCGTCATGGTCACTGCCCGGCCTCGTCCCGGGCCAATATCTCACCAGGGTTCCCCTCCCTCACTGGGATCTGACTTTCCCCCTTGCATTAAAATTGCCGTCCCTCGACTGACATTTGTGTGGATTTGTCCCCCGTTACTGTCTTGTTTTCCGTACGGGCTTTTGTCCAAACATGGAATGGTCCATCGGTGACCGACATAATCCGAGTGTTCATGCGCTCACCACGGGCTCACTACACAGCCTGGCTACCATTTCCTTCCTGCACTAATTAGTATTTCTTTCGATAGTGGAGCCCTTATTTCTGGCAATTAATCAAGGGTATTCCCCTATCTGGGGGGATGTAAATGATGTTGTGACCTTTATGGTACAACGGGTCTCAGTCCCGACACGAACCACACAATCGTCTGATTAGTCAAGTCGAGCGCACCATGGGCTTCCGTGAAGCCCGAATAGATCGTCACTTTGTGACTGGCATGCCCACGCACTCAATAAACGAATGAACCGTGAATAGAATAATATGTGATAAGAAGTGCGTCCATAAGTCTGGCACGCCCGGTGGGACCGGGATCACCCTTCATCTCTTTGTCGGAACTAAGGGCTCCACGGCCCCTTCTTGTAATACTAATTCTGTGGGTTGTAAATTTAGGTTGCACATCAAGATGGCCCTCGCTTTCGGCCAGCAGCCCGTCGAAAGCCATGTTCGGAACGACTAATTGGCCGTCCCTCTCACCTTCGGGAGCTTTCCTCCCTCGGTTGGCTTCCCCAACTTTTTGGGAGTGGCCTTCACGAACCTACTGGACGTGGAGGCTTCTGACAGGATCGAAAGCAACGCCCCCATCCGGGGAGCCATCAAAGCTGCTGCCGGTCGACCAATGGCCGAATCCCCCGAGACCGTCCCTCTCACCTTCGGGAGCTTTCCTCCCTCGGTTGGCTTCCCCAACTTTTTGGGAGTGGCCTTCACGAACCTACTAGACGTGGAGGCTTCTGACAGGATCGAAAGCAACGCCCCCATCCGGGGAGCCATCAAAGCTGCTGCCGGTCGACCAATGGCCGAATCCCCCGAGACCGTCCCCACGAGGACGCTGAGCTGCAACGTGCACCATGTGCACCAAACCGCCGGCCCGTTCCACCCGGGCTCGGCTTCTCATCAGAGGAGGCTCCGGAGTCTTCGAGCCGCCACCTCCCCCTTTGAGAGTGCCCCACCCGGAGTGTCCACCTCTAGCCCATGGCAGCTTGCGCATATCAAGTATATATGGAATGAGCAGGTGACGATCACTTGGAGTGGAGCGTACCCGCGTTACTTGGCACGGTGACGGATCCGTCGGAGTACTCGAGCATCCATACCCCTACTCGACGGGGTCGAGTTCCTCCCACCCGGGGAGAATTGATGGGGACATCGAGGCAAGTCCGTCCGTATTTTGTTTGCATTTATGCCCTTTCATATTTGTATGTATACCCTTGTGTTATATGGGTACGCAATTGTAAGTCTTAGTGGGTTTATATGTAAAATTCCAGTAGGCCCAAGCAAGGGGGCCCTCACCCCTTTCCCATTGGTCCACCTAGACCATGTGGGGCTGGTCAACCATCCTAGGTGGCCATCTAGAAGGTTAGAATGCCAATTGACCACATGGGAGACAAGTGGATTAAAAATTCAAAGGTAGGCTACCTACCTCACCTACCTTGTCCCCCCATTAGAATTAATTAAGAATTTCATTTTTTTTATTTTATTTGGATCAAATATGAAGTCCCTTAAATGCCCCTCCAGATCCTAGATCTAAGGGTATTCATGGTCTTTTTTTATTTATATAAGTCATGTATTTCTATTATTCTAGAATTAATGAAAGAGAAAAAAAGCATTGTGCAGGAGCCCCCCCTTGAGTGAATTTTGACCTCCCCTCTCTCTCCCTCTGGTTTCTTCATCCCCAAACCCCATTCTAGAGTGATATCTCCTCCCCCTCAATCTCTGAGTTCATCGGTGCCGCCGCCGCCGTTCGTGCCGCCATCGGACCGCCATCGAGCCACCGTCGAAGTTCTATCTTCAGCCAACAGCAGCCCCTTCCACGAAATTCTTCTGTCTGCCCCGAGTTCTTCTTAATCTGAACATTTTATGGTGTGTTCCTATATTAAATCCCCACCACTACAAAAACAATCCCGTCCAAATTCCATCATTTACTATTTTTCAAGTTTCTTGTGTTTCTGTTTCCCAGTTCTGTCTAGTTTCAGATCTGTATGACAGCACCCCTGTAATCCCCCCTCCGACCATCTTGTTGATTTTTACAAACCCTCCCAATTTTACTGGGAGTTCTGTCCACCATCCCCTAACTCCATGAATTTTATTGATTTTTATCATCCTTCCATCCATTTTTCAAAATTTGTTCTCATAGCTACCTACAATGCTTTCCACCTGTTTCCAGATCCGACCTCTATCTAGTGCAAAAATCATATCAATCCGTAGTCACCTCCAATCAGTTCACAAAAAATATTTCCATCTTCCTTGTTCAAAATCCTATAACTTTTGTGAAGAGCTCAGGATCTGAATCGGACATCTACCTCACGGTCAACGGCAGTTCTCAGACAACTTCCCTGCAGATATGAGAGTTCGGATACTGTACACCAGGAACTAAAAATTTCAATAAAGCCCAGATCCGTGCAGATCTAGGTCTGATCTCTAAGCCTAAATTGAAGGACTTCAAGTTAGCTTTCCAACGGCGCCAGTTTCGTGTCGATCCGATATCGGGGCTGATCGCAGCGTCCGTTCTCGCCGGAGCGCGCGCCGAAAAACAGAACCGGCAGATCCGTGGCCGGTTATTCCGACTGGTGCCGAACGGAGCCGCCCGACCTCCGATCGACGTTCCAGTGTGCCGCCAGTCCAGGGAACGCTTCCCCAAGTGTCCCCACCACAGTGGTGCCACCGGGCCCCACACGGCCCCTCCGGACAGCACGTGGGCCCCACAGTCACAAGTTCGGGTGCTGCCGAAGAGACGCGAGAAGCCGCCCGTCAACCAGAATTCGGTCCTCCCGGGCCCATTTGTGTAGCCCTTTACCTCCCTGCGTGGAGTGGGTAGTGAGCCATTGCTATCATTATTGTGTATTAGTTGTTCTGGGAGCACGGTTTTCGGCCGGGTCCGTCTTCCCCACGTCGGGAGCGTGGAGGTATCGTATTCGCTCCTTGCTTGGCATTTCGCTTATTTCCATATATGCTTTATATGCCGCTGCTAGAGAGCATGTTTTAGGACCTAGCTTGCTATATATTTTCATATCACCGCTGCTGCGAGAGAGAGCGAAGCCGTCCCGTGACCCGATCCGGGCACGAAAGTGCGAATTGACCACCCTAGCTCTTGCCGGTTTCTCAACCGTGCACGTCTGACGCTTCCCTCGTTAAGGGACAATCACGAGCTCACCTAGAGTCCGAGGACTACATTTCTCATTCGAGTCGTGTCCGTGGTCTGTCCCGCATCAATTTGGTATCAGAGCGAGTTTGAGTCTAGGGTGTCAAAAAAAAGTGTCATTCATTAGTCATTTACGTCTAAGTCATGTTTAGGGTCATCATTGTTTTAAAACAAAGAAAAAAAGTGTCTTTTGCATTGCATCCCAATAACCCGGTATATCAAAAGGTGTTATCCGAACGTTAGGCTACGCCTATCGGGAAGGCCGCACACTTGCGCGAGTGATCTTCGGATCGATTAACTCCGCCACGTGCCCAGTTTTGGTAACGTCTAGGTGCATCATCTTGTAGTGTGCATTTGCCTTAGTCGGTGTCTCATACTCCATGTCTTGCATGCCCACTCGTCGAGGTACTCAATACTCACCCCCACCACCACCTATGGCGGAATCCCGAGTCTATAGTTCCGATGAAGTGGCCACATTGTTCCGAACTCTTATGGGGAAAATGGATGGGTTGAGTGAGCGCATGGATGAGTTTAATACTCGAGTGGATAGGATGGAAGGGTTGAGTACTCAGGTGAATGGCCTAGGCACCCGCCTAGAAGAGAGGATGAAGGCCGTAGAGGATAGGGCCGCCGGGTCGAACCAGTCTGTTCAGGGATTGGTCGGGAGAGTTGCCGCACTAGAGAAAGGACCAACCCATGCACCCATCCCACCTACCCAAGGTCAACCGGAGCCGGATCACCAACCAGCGACTCCAAGGGTTCAAGGGGTAGCTGTTACGAGGCACGAAGTCCCCGAGGTGCATGACTACAGGTCCGATAATGAGCAACGGGGACATGGTCGTGATCACCGCCCTACACGGCGTACCCACGACCAAGATATGGATGAACGGGCCCTTAGGGCCGTTCGGGCCGACCCTCCCACCTTTGATGGGTCCTTAGACCCAAAGGTCTATCTTGATTGGGAGGCTGGTATGGACCGATATTTTGAGTGGTTCGAGATGTCGGACCAACGAAAAGTCAAGTACGCCAGGATGAAACTTTTAGGCCAAGCACAAACCTATTGGCGGAACATGGAGAACCTATTGTTTCATCGTCAAGAACCCTCGATCGATACATGGACCGATATGAGGGAGAAGCTTAGGAAGAAGTACCTCCCTACCTCCTACTGCCAGCGTCTTATAGAGAGGTGGCAAAGTCTCACCCAAGGAGATCGGTCCGTCTCTGATTACATGGCCGAATTTGATGAATACTACTTGCGATGTGATGCCACAGAGGAGGATTCCCTTACCGTCTCCCGGTTTCGGCGTGGTCTACGCCCGCACCTACAGTATGAGCTTCTCCGCCGCAAGGTGGACAAGTTGGAGGATGCATATCAAGTTGCTCTCGAGATGGAACAATTCAAGAGAGAGTTCGAGTCTATTCCTCGGTGGAGTCCCGCTCCTCCCCGTAGTGATTCCCGTGGCTCCTTAGGTTCATACCCGAGGGGACCCTTGGCTTGTCCTCAGGAGCCCGCCTGTCAGGAGCACTTCGCTCCTAGACCTCGACCTCCCCCACCACGGGATCTATCTCCACTCCATCCACCGGCACCCGTTGCCTGTCCCCCAGCACACATGGCCCGTCCCCTGGCCCCGACACTTCCCCCGCTGTTGCCCACGGCGCCTACACCTCCACCCTTGTTACCTACGCCCCCTACCCGTCAGGAGGATAAGGGTAAGGCCCCTCTTATCGGAGAGAGTAGTAGGTCGCGAGTGCAATGTTTCCACTGTCACGGGTTTGGCCACATTGCCAATGAATGCCCCGCCCGTGCCACCCTAGCCCTAGGGGTTGGAGATACCTTACCTCCTGAGCTTGAGTGTGTCGATTATGAGGCCGACCAAGCACTAGCCGATGAGTACTATGCCTTGGGGGGAGAGCTGGACGGCTTACCCGTCGCCCAGGATGCCGCCACTTAGTGGGCTTGATGTCACCACCTTAGTCTAGGGTCATATATGAGTCGGTGTGTTTTCCTTGTGTGGTTTATTTTGTGTGGTTTGTTTGCATGATTTGTGTGTCGTTTGTTTGTCTGCATGTGTCTTGTGCAAGCTCGTTGTCGTTCTCTTATGAGTAAGAGGCGAGTGGACTCATTCGATGAGTATGAGATCGGTTCTATATCTACACCTGGATCTAGTCACCTACAGGGACTCAGCGGTGATTCCTAGTGAGTCTTCGAGCCGTCACCTCCCCCTTTGAGAGTGCCCCACCCGGAGTGTCCACCTCTAGCCCATGGCAGCTTGCGCATATCGAGTATATATGGAATGAGCAGGTGACGATCACTTAGAGTGGAGCGTACCCGCGTTACTTGGCACGGTGACGGATCCGTCGGAGTACTCGAGCATCCATACCCCTACTCGACGGGGTCGAGTTCCTCTCACTGGGGAGAATTGATGGGAACATCGAGGCAAGACCGTCCGCATTTTGTTAGCATTTATGTCCTTTCATATTTGTATGTATACCCTTGTGTTATATGGGTACGCAATTGTAAGTCTTAGTGGGTTTATATGTAAAATTCTAGTAGGCCCAAGTAAGGGGGCCCTCACCCCTTTCCCATTGGTCCACCTAGACCATGTGGGGCTGGTCAACCATCCTAGGTGGCCATCTAGAAGGTTAGAATGCCAATTGACCACATGGGAGACAAGTGTATTAAAAATTCAAAGGTAGGCTACCTACCTCACCTACCTTGTCCCCCCATTAGAATTAATTAGGAATTTCATTTTTTTTATTTTATTTGAATCAAATATGAAGTCCCTTAAATGCCCCTCCAGATCCTAGATCTAAGGGTATTCATGGACTTTTTTTATTTATTATATAAGTCATGTATTTCTATTATTCTAGAATTAATGAAAGAGAAAAAAAACATTGTGCAAGAGCCCCCCTTGAGTGAATTTCGACCTCCCCTCTCTCTCCCTCTGGTTTCTTCATCCCCAAACCCCATTCTAGAGTGATATCTCCTCCCCCTCAATCTCTGAGTTCATCGGTGCCGCCGCCGCCGCCGTTCGTGCCGCCATCGAGCCACCGTCGAAGTTCTGTCTTCAGCCAACAGCAGCCCCTTCCGCGAAATTCTTCTGTCTGCCCCGAGTTCTTCTTAATCTGAAAATTTTATGGTGTGTTCCTATTTTAAATGCCCACCACCACAAAAACAAACCCGTCCAAATTCCATCATTTACTATTTTTCAAGTTTCTTGAGTTTCTGTTTCCCAGTTCTGTCCAGTTTCAGATCTGTGTGACAGCACCCCTGTAATCCCCCCCTCCGACCATCTTGTTGATTTTTACAAACCCTCCCAATTTTACTGGGAGTTCTGTCCACCATTCCCTAACTCCATGAATTTTATTGATTTTTATCATCCTTCCATCCATTTTTCAAAATTTGTTCTCATAGCTACCTACAGTGCTTTCCACCTGTTTCCAGATCCGACCTCTATCCAGTGCAAAAATCATATCAATCCGTAGTCACCTCCAATCAGTCCACAAAAAATATTTCCATCTTCCTTGTTCAAAATCCTATAACTTTTGTGAAGAGCTCAGGATCTGAATCGGACATCTACCTCACGGTCAATGGCAGTTCTCAGACAACTTCCCTGCAGATATGAGAGTTCGGATACTGTACACCAGGAACTCAAAATTTTAATAAAGCCCAGATCCGTGCAGATCTAGGTCTGATCTCTAGGCCTAAATTGAAAGACTTCAAGTCAGCTTTCCAACGGCACCAGTTTCGTGTCGATCCGACATCGGGGCTGATCGCAGCGTCCGTTCTCGCCGGAGCGCGCGCCGGAAAATAGAACTGGCAGATCCGTGGCCGGTTATTCTGACCGGTGCCGAACGGAGCCGCCCGGCCTCCGGTCGACGTTCCAGCGTGCCGCCAGTCCAGAGAACACTTCCCCAAGTGTCCCCACCACAGTGGTGCCATCGGGCCCCACATGGCCCCTCCGGACAGTACGTGGGCCCCACAGTCACAAGTTCGGGTGCTGCCGAAGAGACGCGAGAAGCCGCCCGTCAACCAGAATTCGGTCCTCCCGAGCCCATTTGTGTAGCCCTTTACCTCTCTGCGTGGAGTGGACAGTGAGTCATTGCTATCATTATTGTGTATTAGTTGTTCCGGGAGCACGGTTTTCGGCCGGGTCCGTCTTCCCCATGCCGGGAGCGTGGAGGTATCGTATTCGCTCCTTGCTTGACATTTCGCTTATTTCCATATATGCTTTATATGCCGCTGCTAGAGAGCATGTTTTAGGACCTAGCTTGCTATATATTTTCATATCACCGCTGCTGCGAGAGAGAGTGAAGCCGTCCCGTGACCCGATCCTGGCACGAAAGTGCGAATTGACCACCCTAGCTCTTGCCGGTTTCTCAACCGTGCATGTCTGACGCTTCCCTCGTTAAGGGACAATCACGAGCTCACCTAGAGTCCGAGGACTGCATTCCTCATTCGAGTCGTGTCCGTGGTCCGTCCCGCATCACATGCCACTGCATCACCCCGATGCCGGGTCTCCAGCACCGGCAAGTCTGTTGTCATCGGGACCGTCCGGGTCCACCTCACTGAACCACCCTCTGAGATGATCCCGGAGCACGTCATCCCCGTCGTACCAGTGTGCAACTCCTTCCAGCGACTGGAAAAGATGAAGGGCAGGATGACGCCCGCAGCACCAGCCACAGCACCACAGCATCAACCGGCCGCTAGGCCAAATAAAGCCAAGCGCGCATGGGTCCCCAAGGCGGCCCGGTTCGCTTCACCAATCTGGGCAGGGTCCAGCACCTTTCGCCCGGCAAGGGCTCAACAGGCAGACCGGGTCAAGACATCGGCCCTCGTCCACCAGTCGGCATTGGCCACACTGGCTCCACCGGAGAACTCCCGCCGTCGACACCACCGACGTCACTATTGGGCTGCCCGTGCGGAGCCTGCAATCCACATGCCCGTTGCTGTCAACAGGGCAACATCACCGGCTCACCCCGATCAAGACTGGGAAGGGGTGGAGCAGGCCATGAGAAGCTACTTGCGGGGCCCGGGGAGCACTCCCCTGGGTCGCCAAAGATTGCTGGGGGCAGTGGCCTCCGCATTTGAAGAAGAAGAAATCCAACCCGTGCCTAGTGCCGAGTCGAGGAACTGCTCTGAGGAGCGCTATCAGTCCCCACTGAGGGAAGAGGTGAGGCCGCGGGGGTCGGTCTTTGACATATTGGTCTTCCCAGGCAGGCGGTCGAGAAGAGCGACAGGAAGAGGCAGGGACCTAAGGGTCTATACCTACAACATGGCAGGAGTATTTGGCCAGTATGGCGCCTTACCGACTGAACCCGAAGAAATGGTCAGGCTTCCTGGCCTCTCACCAGAAGAGGGAAAGCAGCAATCGAGAAGACACAAGCTCACACTGAAGGAACTGACTATGGGAAATCGTCAATGGCCCAGGCTGCCAATGTCATTACTGAAGGCATCACGGGAGGACCATCCACGTCGTCCGAGGAGACGCCAGCTGAAGAAAGAGGGGGCACCCCCAGCCTCCCCATGAGTGACCCAGCTGTATTACTTATGATGCAGCAATATCAAAGGGAGATCGAGTTGCTAAGGAAGCAGTTAACCGACAAAACTGCTCAGCCCTCGACATCCAGGCAAACCGAAGCATTACCAGAGACCCCTGGAGGCAACGGTCAGGCCTCAGAAGCTTCTCCACAGGCGACGGTGTCTCCACCGGTCCCCAGCTACACGGGGGGCATACCCCTACACCAGCCACAACATACAACTCCGGCCCCGCCACAGAACCTGCCGTTCCAGGGATCCACCATTGCGCCTCATGCGACAATGTTAACAATGCCACTGGCGCAACCAGCTCATTTCTACCCGAACCCGGTGGACCCGGCGATGGTGAACAGACTGATGCTGGAGCAGATGATAGACATGAAGCTGGCAGAAAGGAGCGATAGTGATCACACGTCCTTTGATGTGTATCGGGTACCCTATCCGGCACACTATGCTGCAAGGAGGCTCCCGGCCGGCATCACCAAGCCGCCGAAATTTGAGAAGTTTAATGGGCAAGGGTCCCCCAGGGAGCACATCGCCTACTATGTGAACGTTATGGGGGATCTAGCTGCAGATGAGGCCTACCTCCTCAAATTCTTCGGCTCGACACTCACCGGGCTTGCTTTTGAGTGGTATTCGAGCTTGCCCGCCGGGTCCATTGCAGACTGGCCCGACATGCAGAAGAAATTCAAAGAAAGGTTCTATATAGTGGAGCGGGAAGTAACCGTGGCAGAACTCTACGCCATGAGACAAAGAAATGATGAGTCGGCTCTCGGCTACATAAAAAGGTGGAGAAATCTCAACATGAGATGTAGACGTCCCCCGCATCAGGAGGATGCAGTGCAAATTTGTAAACAGAACCTGAAAAAGGAAATCCTTGAAAGGATGATTGGCGATGAGGTGCGATCATTTGACCGTCTAAACAACATAGTAGCAGAGATCGAGGCGTTCCTTGCTCGATACTCCTCTACTCCAGCCACCTCAAGCCAGAGGGCAAGGCAGGCCGAAAGGAGACCGATACCGCCAGAAGTCCACACCTTGGACTTTGAATCTTTCGAGAAATAGGCAGAGAAAGCTAAAGAGGCAGCCAACCCTCGTCCGCCCAGGTCTACTGAACGGCGGGAAGGTCCTTCCCTGCGGGAGAAGATGAGGAATAAGTTGTACTCTTTTCCTCGAGATAAGTCCTGGATCCTATTTGAATGGGCCACTAGATACAATAAAATCACATTGCCAGAGACGAAGAGGCCTGGTGATATAAAGAAAAAGGATGACCCTCGTTTCTGCCCGTACCACCAGATGCTGGGGCACACTATCGAGGAGTGCTATATCTTCAAGGATGTCATTGAGTCCTTAATCAAGAAGGGAGAACTGGACATGGGGGAGCACAAGATAGATCCTTCGCAGTCACACGAGATGTCGAGCCTTGATACTAGTGTCAACATGGTGTCTCTATACCAGCAGCTACCTGAAGAATGGGCGGAGGCCAGCACAAAGGCCACTTATGAAGCCTTCGTCATGGCGCCGGCTCAAGATCAAGGAGGTTGGCAAGCTGCGCCAGCGAGGAATAGAAGAAGAAGACAAGCTCCCCGGCCCGAGCCGGAGGTTCACATAAGGGGTGTCACGCCCTGACCAACACCGCCACCAGTGACGCCTGTTTGGCATGACACAGCCCCCCGGCTAGTCATGAGGCGCCCCACTCACAACAAGAAAAAGCACATCCCGATGCGGGTACTCAAAGAAACCAGTCCTTCGGTGGAAAGACTCCAGGCCATTATTGATGGGCTCGAAGATTATGAACAGCCCGAAATCCAGCCTGTGGAGCTGAAGGAGTATGTCCCTTGGAAGGAGTTCGAGTCACTTGAACTAGCTCCGGGGGCAGAAGCCGAGGCGAAGGAAGAGCCTCTCTTATGGGGTGAACCTCCCCAAGGCCAGTTGCCAATCACTGAAGAAAAGAAGAAAAAGAAGCAGAGAAGGCCCATGAACAAGAAGAAGAGCGGCGTTGTTCTTTCTTGCAACACCCTCTCAGCATTATTTGACACTGCCCTCTCCCTGGGGGAAGAAGAGCAAGAGTCCCCCGTTGAGCCGTCAGAAGTGAATCAGGCCGAAGCATCCACCTCCCAGCATGCCACCAGGTCGGGAAGGAAGTGGGGACGCCCTCCTCAGGCCAACCATAACATCCTGCTCAGGGGAGAACAGCCATATCATATCCCTGAACCTAGGGTCCAAGGCATGGAGATTCCCCCTCCCTCGGGTCTCTACCCCGGAGAGCCGGTCGACCAGAATATACCTTCATTTATTGAGTTTCTCACGACTCAAGGGGAACGGCAGTCATGCCCCCGCGAGTCTCAGCGGACCAAAGAAGCAAGTAGCCTCTTGACCCCACTGGTAGTAATCCATTCTTGGTCAAGGGAAGAACCAGACAACATCCCGAACCTTGCCGAGTTCATGCAAGAGAAGGAAGTGACCCAACAGGCCCGCAAGCTCAAGTAATACCTGACCCGGTGGAGGAAGCACCCGCTGAGCCGGCTCCCCAGGCCCAGACTGGGGGCAGGCGCAGTAGAGCCGAAGAGATGAAGTTGCTCGAGGTCCGAGCTAACAATAGAATAGTCAAGCACCTGAAGAAGGTCCCAGCCAGGTTCACCGTCTGGGAGATCCTATCCCTGGATGAAGAGACACGGCGGGCCGTCATCGCAGCGCTCCAGACACCAGCATATGTGGAAGCCTGCCTTGCAGAAATGTCACCGAGGTAGCTGTGGCTTTTACAGAAGAAGATATGCTCCTACCCACCTGCAGTCACAACATGCCACTCTATATGAGGGGGCAGCTGAATGGGCATCCCATCAACAGAGTATTGATTGACCCTGGGGCGGCAGTGAACATACTCCCCTACCGGATATACCAGAAACATTACTTTGATGTACACTTGATCGAGGTCAAGAATGTTAAGATTACTGGCTTCAACCAGAAGTGTGAGGTCCCCATGGGGATTGCAGAGTTTAACCTCTCTCTTGGAGATTTCGGAACTAAGGTCCAGTTTCATGTCATTAACTCCAGCACCTCCTACAAAGCATTGCTCGGCCGGCCTTGGCTACACCAGAACAGGGTAGTGCCGTCTACACTGCATCAATGCATCAAGTATCCCAGCAACGGGAAGGAGGAGAGGATCTTTGCTGACCTCCACCCTTTTGAGGTGTTTGAATGCCATCTCTCAGATGCCAATTTGTATTTAGAGAAGCCGAAGCAAGCTCCCCAAGTCACCCTGGACAAGGGAAAGAAGAAGGCGGAGCCCGACAGCTGGTTCCCCCCACCGCCGCTGGGCTATGTGGCTCCCCGTCAAGTGTCATTTGTATCTGGGGCAGAGGGAGTATTCAAAGCCACTCCCCTTTCCATCTACCCTGCACCGGGGTTGCCACACCTCGAAGACTTGCTAGAGGACATCAGGGTCCCGTTCGGGATTATCAAGCCTCTCGCAGAAGCTGACTGCCAAGTGGTCGAACCATTGAAGACCTTCGAGGTGCCTAACCCCGGAGGACGGTCTACTATTTTCTATGTGGCTAATGAGCATCCGGTCAGAGGGGACGATGATTGTAAACTCCCCGACGAATTGCATGACCCACTCGTCCCGATCACGGGACTGCCTGACATAACCGGCCGTGTAGCCAGAATGACCAGAAAACAAGGGATCCCCTTTTACCAGCTTTCCAGTCGGAAGGACATGTTCAAAAAGATGTGGAACCCACCAAACTTGGACCGGAGATTGCTGCAAATCACCCGGCACCCAGGATTAGGTTTTTCATTAGAAGATTCCTATGAAGCCAACGTCATATCGGTCTCGGCTTCGGATGGCGATAGCCTCACAGGCGCCGCAGCTCCACAAGAAGTTGAAGGTCGCCCGCGCCTCAAGTCGTCGGCTACTGAAGAGCAGGATGAAGAGGTATTCCTATGGAATCCACCTCCCTACAGGAGCAAGGGGAAGTCCCCGTCCTCCTCTGAAGGACCAACCCCGAATGGCTGCAGTAGTGGTGCGCCATTGCCCTCGTCTGATACTGATGCAAAGGATGGGGAAGCAAGCCAGACCCCAGGCCTCCCTCGGTGCGACTCTTCCCTATTCGCCCTATGCTATCAACAGCAGCGAGAAATTGAAATGCTGAAGGCTCGCTTGGCCGAAGTGACTGCACTCGTGTCCGACCTCATCCGGGGCATCCTCCGCCAACAGAGCATCGGCACGCACCAGTCCCTGAGCGCCGTCCCGAATGCCCACCTGAAGAGCCAGACGAGCGGCCGAGCGAAACCCTACGCTACGGGAGAGGATGCAGAGACCCTACTCTTTCCCTTGGAATAAAACCCGCGGAATTTTTGAGTGGGCTTGCTACTATGGCAAGGTCTCGCAAAAGCGGTGACCCCTTATTCTGCCCTTATTACCAAATACTAGGCCACTCTATCGAAGACTACTACGTCTTCAAGGATATTGCTCAAGATCTGATTGAGAGAGATGAGCTCAGAATGGGAGATTATGTGGTGGCTCCGCCATGCCCCCATGTGGCAGGCAGCCACGAAAGAAGTGTTTACATGGTGTCAGTTCGGCACCAGATTTTTGAAGATATAGTTGAGAACGAACTACCCCGGCCGCCGGCAGTGGAACAATCCCCAGTGTGGCAATCAATCACCTTGGCTCCTGCAGGAGCCGTCTATGATAGTTACCAAGAAGATCCCGGAGAAATCCTTTATTTCCCCGCACAAGAGGACCACTCGAAGCCTCGGCCCGCGAGCCCGGGGGCCAGGGATACCAGCGAAGCCTCACTGTCCGAGGAGGCTGAGCAGGGTGACACCTATGGTGTCCTTGAAGCAGAAGATGGCGAAGATCAGGACTTCGTCGACCTGTTGCCAGCACCGCTGGAAATTGAAGATGGCGGCCAGGCCACGGTAGATGAACTTATTGAGATTAACTTGGGCACGAAGGGTGACCCCAGGCCGACCTTTCTAAGTGCCCTTCTTCCTCCACAGGAGAGGGAACAATATATTAAGTTGCTGCAAGAATTCCGAGACTATTTTGCCTGGAATTACAAGGAGATGCCCGGCCTGAGTCCCGGTGTGACCCAACACATTCTGGCCATCGATCCCAAGGTAGAACCGGTGAAGCAGTCTCCCAGCGCATGAGGCCGGAGTTGATAAACCAAATTTACAAAGAAGTCGACAAGCTCATAGATGTCGATTTTGTAGCTAAAAACCAGTATACCACTTGGCTGGCCAACATTGTGCCGGTGAAGAAGAAGAATGGACAGATCAGAATTTGCGTGGACTTTCGCGACTTGAATAAAGCCTGCCCGAAAGATGATTTCCCAGTGCCCATCACTGAAGTCATGATTGATGCAACTACTGGCCACGAGGCCTTGTCCTTCATGGACGGATCGTCCGGCTATAACCAAATCTGGATAGCTGAGCACGACCGAATTCATACGGCCTTCCGGTCACCCAAAGGGATATTCCACTACAAAAGAATGCCCTTCGGCCTCAAGAACGCCGGCGCTACTTACCAGCGGGCGATGACCAAAATATTCGACGAGCTGCTATACAACAAAGTCGAATGCTACATTGATGATTTGGTCGTCAAGTCGAAGAAAAGAGAAGATCACCTGAAAGACCTCAGAGTCATCTTTGAAAGACTCCGACAGTATGAGCTGAAAATGAACCCGATGAAGTGTGCCTTCGGCGTCTCCAGTGGGAAGTTCCTCGGCTTCATCGTCCGATATAGAGGGATCGAGGTCGACCATTTTAAAATAAGAGCCATTCAGGAGTTACCTCCTCTGAAGGATCTGGGAGAGTTGAGATCCCTGCAAGGCCGGTTGGCTTACATCCGAAGATTTATCTCCAATTTGTCAGGGCGCTGTCAGCCATTCCACATATTAATGATGAAAAATGCACCTTTTGACTGGACCAGGAATGCCAGAAGGCCTTCGATCAGCTGAAGGATTACTTGAAGACCCCGCCCGTGCTGGGGGCACCTGTCAAGGGAAGGCCGCTTATTCTATACATAGCCGCCACCGAATGCTCACTGGGGACAATGCTCGCCCAGAACAATGATGAGGGGAAGGAGCAGGCTCTCTACTATCTTAGCCGAAGGCTAGTGGGGGCAGAAGCAAAATACACCCCGATTGAGAAGGTCTGTCTCGCCTTGGTCTTCGCAGTCAAGAAGCTGACGCATTACATGCTCTCCCATGAAGTGAGCCTGATCTCCAAGGCCGACCCAGTTAAACACATTCTCTCCCAGCCAGTCCTGAAGGGACGCCTCGGCAAGTGGGCCGTACTGCTGATGGAATTTGATATCACCTACGTGCCGCAGAAGGCCGTTAAGGGGTCAAGTCATGGCCGAATTCTTTGCAGCACATCCTGTGCCTGAAGATTCCCCATTGGCTACAGAGTTGCCTGAAGATGAAACACTAGAGGTGGACCAAGTCCAATAGATCACCTGGCAGCTGCACTTTGATGGAGCTTCGAGAACGGAAACAACCTCGTCCGGACATACCAAAGTACGGGCAGGGGCCGGCATCATCCTTAAATCCCCGGAGGGAGAAGTATTGCATACATCCTGTTCTATCAATAAACCCTGCACAAATAATGAGGCAGAGTATGAGGCTCTGATCATCGGTCTCCAAGTCACTTTGCAAATGGAGATTAAAATGCTGCAAGTATTTGGCGATTCGTTACTAGTCGTCAAGCAAGTCCTGGGGCAGTTTGATGTCCGAAAACCTGAGCTGCTCCCTTACCATGCTAAAGCAAAGCGGCTCATGGAGCAATTCTACCTCATTGAGATAGGCCATGTTGCCAGGGGAGAAAATGCACAAGCCGATGCACTGGCAAAATTGGCAAGCTTACTAGCGGTCCTGCCTGATGGATCTCTTAGCATCCGGGTGGTGAATCAGCGCCAGGTGCCTAGCATGATAGAAGAACCAGAAGAAGAAGAATTGGAGGTCGCTGCAGCAGAAGCCGTCGGCCTACCTGACTGGAGGGACCCTCTTATGCGATGGTTTAAACACCAGCAACTGCCCAAGCCGAGAGAAGAGAAGATCAAGCTGATCAGAACAAAGGACTCTTATGAGGTTCGGAACGGGATCCTATTCCGAATTATGGCAGATGCCAAACGGAAAGTGCTCCTGCGATGCCTATCCACTGAAGAAGCTTGGAGAGTCATGAAAGAGGTCCACGCCGGGACAGCAGGCGCACACCAGGCGGGACCGAAGATGAAAATTGAAATAAAGAAGCTTGGCTACTACTGGCCGACAATGTTTGATGACTGCTGCAGGTACGCCAAGTCTTGTCAGAAATGCCAGGAGCATGCCACGGTGCCCAGGAGGCCACCCGTGCCGCTGCATCCGACACTACCCAGCTGGCCTTTCGCCCAGTGGGGAACAGACGTCGTGGGCCCACTACCCGCGTCATCCGCCGGGTGCAAGTACATTTTGGCGGCAACTGACTACTTCTCCCGTTGGGCGGAAGCCGTTGCTTTGAAAGAAGTGACTGGGGAGATCATCGCCAGATTTATCCGTCGCAACATCATATTCGGTTCGGCACTCCGAACCGGATTATCTCAGATAATGGAAGCCACTTCCGCAACCAGAAGGTCTACCGGCTAGCAGAAAAGTACAAGATCGACTGAAGGACGTCGACTCCTTATAACCCACAGGTCAATGGCTTGGCCGAAGCTTTCAATAAAACGCTTTGTACACTCCTGTCCAAGATTGTTAATTCTAACAAGAGGGACTGGGAAGAGAAAATGTATGAGGCCCTGTGGGCATATCGAACTGTATACAAAACTCCAACAGGTTGTTCACCCTTCTCCTTAGTATATGGCTCAGAGGCAATTGTCCCCGTCGAGCTGGAAATACCCTCTCTCCGAGTCGCAATCCAACACGGGCTAGTCCAGGAAGAGCAAACAAACGTCGAGCGAAGGCTCGAAGAGCTCTCCTACTTGGAGGGGAAGCGGCTCCAAGCCCAACAGAACATTCAGGTTTACCAGGCCCGCATGGCTCGCGCCTTCGACAAGCTCGTCAAGGAGCGTGAATTCAAGAAGGGTGACCTCGCTATGGTCAAAAGGAGGGAAGTTATGGCTTCCAACCCCAAGGGCAAGCTGAATGAGAATTGGCTTGGACCCTATGTAATCCAAAAGGTTTATGAAGGCGGAGCATATGTGATAGTCGATCATCGGGGGGAGGTCAAGTTTCCACCCCTTAATGGTAAGCATCTAAGGTTGTACCACGCTCTGATTCCCCCTTTCAATGAAGAATACATTCTCTTGCCCCGCAGCGGGCGAACTTGCATTCAAACTGCTCAGATGGTTCGTCATTATTCACTGTGCATTTAAAAAAAAAGAGAAAAAAATAAAGAAAAGAAAAGAAGGAAAGAAAAGAAAAGAAAAGAAAAGAAAAGAAAGAAGAAAGAAGAAAGAAAAGAAAGAAAAGAAAAGAAAGGAAAAGAAAAGAGAGAAAGAGGGAAAAAGGGACCAAAAAAAAGAAAGAAAAATAATGATGATGAAGAAAGAGAGGAAAAGAGGGGGGAACCGACTCTCCTTCGTCGATCCTCACCTCCGTACCAACAAATATTCCAATAAACGAATCAACCACGTCAGCCCTTGACATTCTGTCGCCACTAACGAAAAATACCCCACCCGACCTTTCGTCCAAGATTGGGGAATCAACCCGTCTCCTTGCGTTGGCACCAACCCATACCGACGAATATTCCAATAAACGAATCAACCACGTCAGCCCTTGACATTCTGTCGGCACTGACGAAAAATACCCCACTGGTACCTTTCGTCTGAGATTGGGGAATCGACCCATCTTATTGCATTGGCACCAACCCGTACCGACGAATATTCCAATAAACGAATCAACCACGTCAGCCCTTGACATTTTGTCGGTACTGACGAAAAAAAAATATATACCCCACCTGGACCTTTCATTCGGGGTTGGAGAATTAACCTACCTCCTTGCGTTGGCACCAGCCCTGTGACAACGAATACATCAAGAGACAAATAAACCACATCTACCCCCGACACCCTGTCGGCATAGACAAACAACCCTCTTTTGACCAAGACTCCCGCAGGTGAATGAACAAACTCTTCTCTCCGTCCCTTCGGGCGACGAACGATCCCTTTTAACCAAGACCTCATGTCTAGGTCGTTGAACGAACAAACTCTTCTCTCCGCCCCTCCAAGGTCAGATCAACCTAGTCGGGTCAAACATGCCCGTGGCATCATTTGGCTGAGTCGCTTGACGGACATGGTGGAGTGGTCCCCTCGTCCCTCCTCTGGAAGGGCGAGCACTCTCCCATGCTCCTATGCGAACCTCACCGGGTTCTCCCCGAATAAGCTGTTAGTGTGAACTTGTGTTTCATCACATAGCAAAAGAGGAAGAAAAAAAGAGAAAGAAGAGATTTCCCAACACCGCACACATACAAGAGGCACATGGGATAATTGCATTGTATTCCTGTTGGAAAAAAAAAGAATTACACTGGCCTCGAGGCATACCCCGGTGTTACATGCAAAAAAGGGATGGAAGGGGGACTGGTAGCTAGTCTAGCCCCCGGAAGATGTCCTCAAAAGGAAGGATCCCGACACAAGGGAAGCTCATCATCTCACGCAGACGGTCTTCCTGCGCGTCGAGGCGTTCCAACTCGATCGTCACAGAGGCCATCGCTGCTTCGGCGATGGCCAGCTCTTCAGTTTCCCGGGTCGTGTTCGTCTCGGCCTCGAGCAGGACGGACTCAGCCTGGGCAAGCCAGCCCCGGAGTCTCTCTATCTGGTTCTCCAGGGCGTGGATGTGGGCATTGAACCCGTCCAAGGCCTCCCGGTGTAGCCCTCTGCTGTCCCTCCGCGTCGCCAGAGCCTCCAGATATTCGTCCCTCTGAGCGCCGATAGCTGTAAGCTCAGTCGGGGCCTGCGTCTCGAGGAATGCGCGACGGTTTACGTATTTCAATAGTAACAGAACACGTCGTGACCACTCTTCCAGCGGGCAGCCCATCATTTGTAGTGCTTTGGTCAGCTGCTCCACGATAGCCCTTACGCCTTGATATGTGAGCGTTGGGTCGGCAACGACCATAGAGCGCAATACCACTAAGGTCTGGCGGACTGGCAGATCCGAGCTCACGTGGCCGATAGAAGGGACGACTGGTGGGTCGAAGCTAACTTCGCTGTCCACGACCGCCCACAGCTCGGTGTCAACCATGGCCGAGCTACCTGGAAGAGTCAGGGTCGAAAGGAGGGGCCTCGCGGGTTCCGAGGATGACCCCTGGCCAGCCACCACCATAGGTGAGGAGGATACCATAACGGAGACGTCTGGCGCCGCCATGATGAGCGGCTGCTCTAGCTCCATTGACCGGGCGGGTTCCGAGCCCGACAATGCCGCCTCCTCCGTCAAAACTAGAGCCACGACCCTGTCGGGAGAATGAACGGTCGCAGAGGCTGGATCTGGTGCCGCAGCAGGCAAAGTTGCTTCGGTCTCCGCCTCCTCGGTAGACAAGGTATCGATGGTGGGCGGGTCCGATGTCGTTCCCGGGAAGTCTTCATCTCTTCCCGCCTGGAATTCCCCCGAATGTTCACTGAGGATCGTCAATATCCTCCCAGGAGTCGGGCTTCCTCGGGTACGACCGGTGTCGGGATTGGTGGCAGTGGGATCACGAGTCGGGGGATGGCCCCCATCTGTAGAAGAGACGTCAAGGACCCCGCGTCCGGCCCCAGAAGCATCTTCAATCTTTTAGCCGCGTGCACGTGGAAGGATGAGCTCCACCTGGGGACGGCTTTACGAACCTGAGGCACACGCGCTCCGCGGGGCGTTGTTGTTACCTGACCATGCGAAGAAAGGTTAGCTGCTCGCCAGGTGAAGTAAGTCGCTGAATTCTCAAAGGAGCTGGATGGGTCCTCGTGCTCACCTCACCCGCCGGCACGATGCTGCTCCCTGGCGTCGTCTCCTCCCGAGTGTCGGCTTCGGGCGCCGTCTTCTCTCGAGTCTCGGTCGCCGGCGACACCTCCCCTTCTTCCCGAATCTCGGCTTCGGGCACTATCGGCTCTCGCACCTCGATCTCGGGCGCTATCTCCCCCTCCTCCAGGGCTTCGGTGGCTGGAATAGTAACCTCCACGGCTCCTTTGGAGGCGCGAGCCTGTATTGCCTCAAATAAATCAGCAACCCCGAAGGAAGACTTAAGGACGAGAAAGGAGGAAGAAAGAGGAAGGCATACACTCATAGCCACTACCACCTCTGCTCGGGGTGAGACCTCAGCTGTCAAGATGGCAGCATCCGAGCTTACCCCGGCTTCGTCCTGCCGCAAAACCTCGACCAGGGACGCCAATTTATTCAAAGCGGCGGTGGTTGTCACTTGTCTGACGGCTTCTAAACCGGGGACGCGGATTGCTGCACCTTTTGATGGGGCCTGTTCCTACCGGAAGCAAAAAACAATGATATCAAGGAGGTTAGTCGACGGCCTCAAGAAAGAAACATGAATTAACAGGTTCGCACTTACGGGTGCCCGCTTCACCAGGATAAGAGAAATAGGTAGTACCGGGGCTTTCCAGGTAGGAACTTGAAAGCTGGGCTCCCCGGGGATACCCTCAGTTGAAAGCACTTCGTCAGAAGAATATCCGTAATCTACCTTCTCGCCCGACGAAGACTTAGTCCTAGTGGGCACCTCTTTCACTGTCAAGGCGGCCCCCGCCTCGGCATCCGGGGTTGGCTCGTCGCCGCGCCGGACGGGCAACCGCGACTTCCCTGACCGCCACCCCTTCGTCCTGTATGTCTGCCGAACCGGGATGTCTCGGGGTCCGCCTCCGGTTGAGGGGCTGCCACGTCAGCTCCTGCCAGGCAAAGCATGATCCGGGTTCAGTCAGGCCCGTAAAGCTTCAAAAAAAATTTAATCGAAGCGACTAGCAAAGAAAGTGATATACCTCCTTCAGCTTCAGCGGCGGGAGTTGGGGCGAAGAAGGTCTCTTCGACAGATTCCGCGGCCCCGTGGGTCACAACTTCACCCACGCCTGGGATAGATACGGGCGTGGGCCTCTCGGCGACAGCTGGAACAAAAATGTATGTGTTACAAGAAGCGCCCCTTTTAACGTCTAAATAAATCCCGGAGAGCCTCGAAGAAGAAGAAACCTAACCTGCAGGCCGACTTGGCTCGGTCCGAGCAACTTCGAACTCCTCGAATGAAGAGATCAAAGGCGCCGGGGGAACGGTCGACGCAGCTTTGGCGGCCTCCGTCTTTCGTCGCTTTGCCTCCCGCCGCCCGGCCACCTTGGCAGCATCTACCGCCTTCTTCACGGGCGATTTCGCCCGGGGCCTCTTCGCAGGCGGAGGCAGGGGGGTCGTAGTCGGAGCCACTGGCGCCTCCTCGAAGTAAGCAGGCTTTCCTGCTTGCCGAAGGAGATTGCGATACGTCGCCATCTGGACGCTATCGGGGTGGTCTGTTTAAGAAAAGAGGAAGAAGAACGAGGGACCCGATCAGCTTCCGGCACCCAAGGAAAGGGTAACATTGAAAAGCACAAGTAAAAGAAGAAAACACTAAATACCATGTGGGCCAGTGTACAGCCGCAGCGCTATCGGCCAGTAGCTGAGGGACGGTTCCTTGTCCCGGCGAGCCGCCTCCCGGACCAGCCAGCATACATCCTCGATTTTCTGGCAGCGATCGGCGAGGGCAGCCAGGTCCGCATGCTTCTTGGCGGCCAAGTGGCAGAAGAGGTTGAAGTGGTCCATCCCCCATCCCTCGGCATAATAATAGGCGATATGGAGGCGCTTGCCCAAGATGGCCGCCCCCGGATCTTCAATCTTCAACCCATGCACCCGGAGAAGGACGTAGAGCCACGTGGTGTCCTTGTAATTCTCTGGGTTCCGCTCCTCCCTCCTCACGAACGTGCGGTATGGACAGATCGGGTCCCTCTCCGGACGCCAACTCCTCGCGGGGGTGCCTCATTCCTCCATGGGAAACGGATAATTGGTCAGCTCCAGGTGGTCACTCCCGACGTGGCAAAGGTCCCGCATGGTCTTCTTGAAATCATCCTTCGCCACCGGAGGCAGCTTAGCCTGCGGTGCTGGCTTGGCCTCTCGAGCCCTCTTGCGTGCGATCATGTACGCAGCCACTTCTTGTTCCTTGCCCTGCCTCAACCGGAGGAGATGCTCCGGGTCGATATCAAGTACTGGCACTGGCTGCCGGCTCAGAAACCTCCTCTCTGCCCCATCCCAGCAGTCGGTCCGGGATAATCGGTAGAATGCCGTCCGGGCATTCCACCACTTTACGTACTCCGGGGTCACCCGTGGAACCTGACCCGGGGCTGGCACCCTGAAGGAAGCAGTGTCTGCCCGATGAAAGAAATCCCACCAGGTTCGGGCAGTCTCAGCAGTAGGGCTCCCCCGGAGACTTCGCACCGGCAGATCAAAGCGAGCACTGTACGTCGGGATATGTTGATCATACCCGAAATTCCTGCCGAAACGAAAGGGATAGTACGGCTCCAGCAACAGACTGTCCCCCTTTCGGAAAGCCAACACACTTGGGCGAATGGACAACGCCCAGGCTCTGAGCTCCGGCTCCAACAACGGGCGAACCACATTCTCCTGACTGATCGGATGCACGTACTTTTCCACCTGATCATCCCTGCATTCCCGGTTACTGTTTACCAACGGGCTTGAATGAGCAGCCAGGGTCCAGAAGTGAATAGTGCCGGTAGCATCAAGGGGCACCGTCGTCAGCCTGCCCCGGATGTCGTATAGTCGCATAGACGTCGAGGCTGACTCCACGCTCGCAAACTCCAGCATCCGTGGAACTAACCCCTAGCCTTGAATGGTGCGTGGGGCGAACTCTGGGAATAGGGAACAAACCCACGCATTGAAAAAATGCAGTGGGCATACATACCGCGCCTGTCGCGGGAACTGGTGAGCGCTGACATCCCCGAGCGCCTTGTAGATCAGACACAGAGTAGCTGGACACAGAGACAGCTTGATACCCCAGGCCATCTGGCAGGCCGAGTAGATCGCATCCGGCCGAATGACAGTCTCGTCTCCATACGGCATGGCGAACGAGCACAGCCAAAAAGTCAGGAACGCCGCACAATGCGTCAGCGGGTCGACCCCTGCCGGATTGGGCCCGCTGCGGCGCCCTCGGAAAGAAATCTTCACATCAGCCTTCGGCTTAGCACGCTTCTTGCTGGCGGCGGCAGTGCCTATGTGCGGGAAGTCTTTGTATTGTTTCAGGCCGTCGTAGAAGTACTGCAACCACAAGGTCATGCGGACTCTCTTCCGGTCTCCACGAGGGGGTTGCTTCCCGCCGTGCGCCAACTGATACAGGTCTCGGTACGCCTTCATAAGATACCGATACGAATAGCCGAGGGAGTAGTAGCCGTCCCCGTTGGTCTCGTCCTTGATCAGATCTGGGAGGCAGACTTCTTCATAAGGCTCCCCGTCAACGGGCAAGCCACTGAGCTGACTGAGACTCCACAAGTCCAACGAAGTCTCGCCCTCTGCCGTGTAAAAGGTGTTGGTCTCTGCATTGAACACTTCAATCATCCCGCAGCAAAGGCCCCTGGAAGTGGGGTAGCTATACCGGGAGGCGTAGACACTGTGATAAACGCCAGCCCGGATGAGGATAGGGGCGTAATTGAATAGCACATACTCTGTGAATTCCACGCCCCCTTCCCGAAAGCTATGCGCATCCTTAAGCCTGAGCTCCCCGAACCAGCCCAGCGCCAGTTCGTGCTTGAATCGGATGGCCAAGCAATCCAGCAAGAAGGGTTCTTCTCTGTACCCCCACTTTATTGGAGCCAGGAACAGACCGAACCGGGGGTGTTCACCCTGGACCCGTCCGGCAGCTGTGTCCCACCGAGCAGGGGTAAATTGAGGCGCCCGCACTAATTTGTCTTCTGCCGGCAACACGGCCTCAAGTCCCAAGATGGGTTTCCATTCTCGAGCCTCTCCCACCAGATACATCGGGATACTCCTCGGAACACTGTAGAGCAGGCTATCCCGGGACCACAAAATCGCTTGCTCGGCCTCCTTGACAATTCGGAAGTTCCGCCTCTCCTGGTGACTGAGATGCTTCAGAAAGCGGATGAGATGCCTGTCCTTCGGGTAGTCCTTCCGGTACTCCCCCGTAGCCCGGTCAAAAGCCAAGCTGCCCTCGACCCGAGTAAGCCTACGGAAGTCCATCGTCTCGGTATCGGAGCCCGACGATCCGGCCAGTGCCGCTATCTCGGCATGCTCCCTGTCCAAGTCCTCCACATTAAACCATGTAACCGCCGGCACTGGGGGTAGGGGAACGTGCTCAGCACCAGAAGCAGCAGAAGCAGCAGAATCTCTCGGGGCAGCCATCTCTCTGCAAGGTGCAAGGTACCTCAAGTCAGAACAAGATACAAATAAAGAAAAAGAAAGGAAATTATAAAGGGGCTACACCGTAATTGATCTAAACAGAATGCCAATAATTTCTGACGAAATTTTGGCAGAGTTTCCCCTAGGCCGGAGGCGTAAGGAGAAAATACGGGTGCACGTCCACAAGGAGTGACGGCCCCAACAAAGTCACGGTGTGCCCAAGGGCGACACCGGAGGTCCTCCGGTTGAAGAAGTCTTCTTCTCCCCTTCAGCGGCACACCCCGAGCCTCTCAGCGGCACACCCAGGCCGAGCCCTCAGCGGCACACTTGTGCCCCCCCAAGCTGAGCCTCTCAGTGGCACACCCAGGCCGAGCCTCTCAGCGGCACACCCAGGCTGAGCCCTCAGCGGCACACTCGTGCCCCCCTCTCAGCGGCACACCCAGGCCGAGCCTCTCAGCGGCACACTCGTGCCCCCCTCTCAGCGGCACACCCGTGCCCTTACTCCAGTGGCACACACCATGCCCTTCCCCAGCGGCACACCCAGTGCCCTTCCCCAGCGGCACATCCGTGTCAACCCCCCGGCGGCATGCCCCGTGCCCTTGTCAGCGGCACACACCGACGCCGTGCCCACCTCCACCCCACGCCGAAGAGAAGAAGAAAAGAGACGAAGGAGAAGAAGGAGAGAAGGAGAGGAAGAGAAGAGGGAGAAGAAGAGAGAAGAGGAAGAAGAAGACGGGGAGCCTAGGGCTCCGCCATCCCCCGAGCGAAAGAAGAAAAGAGAAGAAAGAGGAGAACGGAAGAAGAAAAGAAGAGGAAAGAAGGAAGAAGGAAGAAAGAAGAGAGGAGGAAGGAGAAGGGAGAAGGAAGAAGGGGGGCGCGGTGGCCTCACCCCATACGGCGGTGAGCGGCGGTGGCGTCCGGCGACGGTGAAGAGAAAGAGAGAGGGAGAGAGATGATGGGAGTTTAAGAGACAGAGGGAGAGAGAGAGGGAATTTGAAAAGAGAAGGGGGGGGGAGTTTCGAACTCCCCCTCCCCTTTTATAGCCGCCCCAAGAAAGAAGAGAAAATAGAGAAGAAAAAAAAGGGAAACAAATGAACGAAAGGGAGGATAAAAAGAAAAAAAAGAGGAAAAAAGAGAGAAAAAGAGGGAAAAAAGAGAGAGAAAGGAAAAGAAAAGAAAAAGAGGAAGGAAAAAAAGGGGAAAGAGAAAAAAAGAAAAAAGGAGAGAAGAGAAAAGGAGAAAAGAGAGAATAAAAAATAATAACAAAATATATATAATAATAATAATAATAATAATAATAATAATAATGTAATACATATATGATAGTAATACAATAAATACACAATAGAGATAACGATGTCCATGTCACATGTCTTATGAACGCACGCCCAATGATGTACGTTAATTCCACAGACACACCCGCGAGCACCGTCTGGCTCATCCTTCGCCCGCGCTGCCCGCGGGTGGGGGGCATTTGTGGCGGTATAAAATTGTACGTCCATATGTCCCACCAAGCCCCGCATTAATATCAAAGTCAATAGGTGAAGACTCGGGGAGACTGGCCATCCAGGGCTCCAGGAGAATACTACCGTCCGGCAAACCCCGCATTTGCACGGGCGCATTAAACGACAGAGAAAGCACATGATTTCCCCCTGAATTTATACACTGCTATGGACCCACCCTCGGGTCCCTAACGGTGAAGAAATTTCCCAAAGAATGCACAACTTCAAGTTCATGAGGCAAAGGCAAAAGGCCCTTTCAAATGGCACACTCCCTGCCCTTTCAGCGGCACACTGCCGGTAAAGCCCCAGCGGCACACTCCTCGGGTGCCCCAGCGGCACACCCCTTAGCGAGCCCCGGCGGCACGCTCTTCAAGTGCCTTCAACGGCACACCCTCAGGTGCCTTCAACGGCACACCCCTGAGGTGCCTCCAGCGGCACACCCTTGAGGTGCCTCCAGCGGCACACCCCTTCAAGTGCCTTCAACGGCACACCCAAGTGGCCGTTCAATGGCACACCCCTCAGAGTCCCCTTCAACGGCACAACACCCCAATGCCTTCCCAGCGGCACCCTTCAGGCGAGCCCCCAGCGGCACGGGCCTTATGCCTCTTCAGCGGCACGGTCAATGCCCCTTCAACGGCACAGCGGCCTGGCCCCCCCAGCGGCACAACGGTGAATTCCCCTTAACGGCACGCATCGGCAGAAGATACAACGGTCAATAGGCAGACCCATTGGTGCGCAGCTCGGCCACTTCCAACGCCAGCTAGCGCCCGCCTTGGTGTCGCCTTCTGGTTGGATGAGGGAGATCCCCACCTGACGGAGACAAGATCCGGGTCAACCTCGGATGACAGTGCCATCATGAGATCCTCCCGTCAATGGCCCGCGTATAAAAGGCTCTCACAACCAGAGAAGAAGAGGGACAGGCGAAGCCACCCGTTCGAAGAGAATAGCAGAGAAGAAGAAGAAGAGAAGAAGAATAAGGTAGAGGAGAGGAAGGAGAAAAGAGAGAGAGTGTGTGTTGTGTAGTGGAGTGGGAAGGATGGCAGTGAAGGGGATGATCACCCTTCCTCCTCCTGACCCTCTCCCCAAACCTTCTTCTTTTCTCTTCCCCGTTTCTTTGAATGTACTGAATCATGTTAGGCCTTCAGGCCACGATCTTCGTTATTTTGAGTTTGCCATGAATGAAGCATCTTTGGGCTTTGCCCTATTCAGTTGCATTTGTCATTTTTTTCGTGGGTGGTCTGTAATCTTTGTTGTATGCTCCCTTAGCTCCCTAACTCCCTGTTTCGTTGGCTCTCCCATGTCGTTGGCCCACATAGGCAGACGGTTAGTGTTTCTAGCTTGATGATACAAGGTTAGCCTCCTCCCTCCTTTTGGTGATGCTCTGCAATGAAATTCCCTTTTCCTTCCCACAGAGCCTGTTGAAGTTTTGAGGTCCTCTACTTGGTGTGTGTCACCCATCTGCCGGCCAGAAGGCTCCCCAGCCTTTCCTTCAAAGTTCACGGTGTACATACACCCATTCCAGCCTCCTACCATCCTACTGCTCGAACCCTTCAACGGCACACTTCCCTTTTGTTTGTTCAACGGCACGCCTCTTTTGATTGCCCAGCGATACACCTCTCCGGGTCGGCCCAGCGGCACACTCCTCCCTGGGTCTGCTCAGCAGTACACCCTCCCCATTTGTCTGCCCGGCGGTACACTCCCCTCGTTTGCTCGGCGGCACACTCCCTCTAGCTGCCAGCGGTGCACCCTCGGCTGCCAGCCCGGTACGCCTTGGCTATCATTTCTCCTGTGTACTCATGGCTTGGATAAGTCTACTGGTTTCTCGTTCGGCGTTTTCTCCGAGTTTTCCGAAGTTTTCCCAAAGGTGGCTGCTTAGGCACACACCTCAGTTGTTGGTTCATGCCACTCCATGTGGGCATGTCCCTTGTATTCCCTTATCATCCGGGTCAAGGGGAGATGCTGCCGAATTTTTGTCAGAAATAACGATATGTTAAAAGATAAAAAAAGGGAAGCAATAAACGAATGAAGTAAGCAATAATAAAACATTCTAACCAAGATAAAGGAACTATGCAAGGCTCTAAGATTTGGACTGAACAAGATTCCAAGAACTGTACCGCTGAACATGACTTGGGATTCAATCACGTGGCAGGGAAACTGAAAGCTTAACCATCTGGGACTCTCTATCAGACATGAACTGGACAAGGAATCCTCTCTCGAACCCTGGCTCACTCCTCGAGCGGTGCATTCCTAGATCCCCCCAGCGGTACACTCTCCTTTTAGTAGCACACCTCCTCTACCCTTCAGTGGTACGCTCCCCTTGGCTCCCCAGCAACACACTTCCTATTCCTCCAGCGACACACCTCCCAACTCTCCAGCGATACGCTCCCAATTCCACCTCCAGCGGTATGCTCCCAGTTGAACTTCGTTCCATCCATCTGAACTCCACCTCACTTTTCCTTAACCCTTCACTCCCATTCCTGAACCCTCCAGTGGTACGCCCTAGTTCGCTCCTTTCAGCGGTACACTCGCCCTTGAGCCCTCCAGCGGTACACCCTAGCCTTCTCACTCCAGCGGTACACTCCATCATTCCTCCAATAAATATATGTAAAAAATGTATATAATAAAAGGGATAATAATAATAATAATAACGATAAAAGAGGGAAGGGGGAGTAGCGCTAATAGATAAACAATAACGATAAGCGGCCCTCGAAGCAACCCACGAACATAACAATATGGCCCTCGTCTCCCCTTCTTGGATTCCGAACCTGGGATTATCAATGATGCCCTCGCAGGCCAGGCTTCACCCTCGGGAGCCGTTCCTCCCGTCATGGTCACTGCCCGGCCTCGTCCCGGGCCAATATCTCACCAGGGTTCCCCACCCTCACTGGGATCTGACTTTCCCCCTTGCATTAAAATTGACATCCCTCGACAGACATTTGCGTGGATTTGTCCCCCGTTACTGTCTTGTTTTCCGTATGGGCTTTTGTCCAAACATGGAATGGTCCATCGGTGACCGACATAATCCGAGTGTTCATGCCCTCACCACGGGCTCGCTGCACAGCCCGACTACCATTTCCTTCCTGCACTAATTAGTATTTCTTTCGATCGTGGAGCCCTTATTTCCAGCAATTAATCAAGGGTATTCCCCTCTCTGGGGGGATGTAAATGACGTTGTGACCTTCATGGTACAACGGGTCTCAGTCACGACACGAACCACACAATCGTCTGATTAGTCAGGTCGAGCGCACCATGGGCTTCCGTGAAGCCCGAATAGATCATCACTTTGTGACTGGCACGCCCATGCACTCAATAAACGAATGAACCGTGAATAGAATAATATGTGATAAGAAGTGCGTCCACAATAATATATACAATAGTCCAGATTCACAATTCATACAAGTCCAACACATAACAAGAGTCAAAAGAATACAACTACTCGGGGCATACCCCGGTCAAAATGTACAAAAAAGGATGAACGACTGACAACAACCTACTGACAGACTACTGAGCGACCACTGCTAGAACTAAGACCTGCCGTCAAAAGCGCGGGAAGCTGCGGAAGACGGCTGCTGCTGCTCACCTCAAAGAGTAAGGGTGAGTCTCAGCCAGACTCAGTAGGGGTCACGCGGATCCCTACCTCGCAACTAAACAAAGGAAAGCAATAAAGTATGCATTGGCAAAATTAAACAACAATTCAATAAAGCTGTAAAACTATCTAAGCAGTTTAATAACAGCTAACTGTAATGCCAATTGAATTTAAACGTGAGTACTCAAAATCTACCAATAGAATAAACTCAACATTTCCAAGTGACTGGAGAAATAAGGATCACCAAAAAGTGAAACCAGATGCGTTCATTGACGACTTACACTGCGTCTCAAGCATCTACGCAAGTCTGGATCACGACAAGCGAGACGCGTAACAGTACCAGAAACAAGTAACTAGTCAGAGTAACACTCGTCAGTGTCAGTCCAAGCCTCTGACCATGTGTGCACACACCGGCTCGTTGCCTCGAGCCAGGCCTCTAGCTAATTTTTCCCCCCAGTATGACGCTACTGTAAAGCAGGGGCCCATAGAAACTAGCTTAAAAATCGTAAACCGAGACTATCCCGCCACCTCTCCCAGGTGGGCCGACACTAGAGGTCGTCGGGCTACGACTAGTGGTTCCATCACAAGGAAAGAGAACTAATTCTATCAGGATCTAAAAACATGCCACAGTTCCTGCAATAATTTAAACATGGCGAATATGCAACATGGAAAGCATAAAGAAATGAACATGATTAAATTGAAATTCTGCAGAACATGGCGGTCTAACATTGGCCCGCCACAGGCTATGGCGGTCAAAGGTTGAGATGCTACAAGAGCTGTGGCACTCCACTAATGGGCCGCTACACTCCACCGCCATACTGTTTTAGTACTGTAACAACACGCTATAGCGGTCCAAGCTTGGTCCGCCAAAGGCCCTCTGGCGGTTCTACGATAAGCCGCCACACTAACAGCCATAATTTGGGTCAAAGGTCAACTGACCGGGTCAACAGTCTCTAACGGTCGAAGTATGAGCCGCTATGGGGAAGTAGACGGTCCAATGTTGGGCCGCTACAAGGGTTGTAGCGCAGGGGCTGTGGGCCACCAAGGTCCACCGCCTCACTGCTTTAAAGAAACGGTCACTGGAAGGATCGCTACCTGCCCAGTGAACCGAATCCGTGGGGTTTGTCACCGGAACCCCTCCCGATTGACCTAGATCGACGGGATGCGCGTTTTTAACCTGTTCCCTGCCATTCCACCATCATATAAACATAATTTATAGCCTAAGAACCTAACAACGATGGCCATGGAGGATTTAAAACATAAATACGATGTTCATGCTCTAAAAACAAAAATGACAAGGTTCAGGCTATGGAAAACATAATGACGATGGACATGGCAGAGGAAATGATCCTAGCGAGCTCGGGAAGCCATCCCCCTACCTCGATCGCGCCGAAATCGCCACTACGGGCGCATGCAAGCCGAGGTAGCCACGCCGCTCTCTCGCGCCCACCCGTCTCCATGCGCCGCGGATCGTCTCAAAGTTGATGTCACCGCGCTCCACGCGTCACGAGCATTCCGTTGACGCCTCCCACGCCTCCATCCGCGACCCGAGCTAGCCGCGCCACCATGAGAGGGGGAGGGAGCTTCGCGTGAGAGAGTGAAAGAGAAAGATGGGGAGAGAGAGGGGGATCGACGGTGGGTTAAAAATTTTATTATAATATTTTTTTTTTGATTTTTAACCTTTATTTGCACTTTAATCCCTCCAAGAAGCACAATTGTAATTATGCCCATTAATTTCTTAAAAGCTTTTACTAAATGGGTTAAATGTTTAGAAAAAGCCCATTAAATTCCAAAAAATCACCTAAATTCCTGAATTAAAATTCATTTTAATATCGATAAAAATCTATTAATGAACGGGCCTTACAGGGACCGTCCACCTTCTGATGATTCTTGGATCAGTTGGGAAGATCTCCAGTGCCTCGATCTAGACCTACTGGAGCACTACCAGAGCGATGTCCCACCTTACTCGACGGAGTCGAGTTCCAGCCGTCCCGGGAGGGTTGGTGGGGACACCGGACCAGTCACACGGAGCCGACGCCACACCGCCCCGACACCACCAGGCTTATGGCTCAGAGACTCGGCATCCTGATTATGTATTTTATTTTATATTGTGGTGGAATTGTATTATTAAACTATTAGTCAAAGTATTTTATTTTATTTTGGCCCATAGTCAAAAGTTGTTGTATTTTGTTTTATTAGGCCAATAGTCATAGGATATGGATGTCCTTAGTTGAATTATCTAGGGGTATGTTTGTCCAAATGTAATTTGGCCATCCTTATATAAAGGAGGCTAGTGTATGGCTTTTCATATAGAATGAATGAATGACAGAAGAAACCCACGTAGATTTCTCCCCTCTTGTTGCTTCCCTTCCTTCTTAGCTCTCTTGTGAGATTTGAGTGATTGCCCGGTGAGAGACTGTCCGATGTGAGACTGAGCTGCGCGAGGCAGTGGTTATTCCGTCCCGTTCATGTTTCGGAATGCCAACGATCTCTTCCACGTCGCCGCCGCGTAAGATTTGGAATGAACATGGCCCCAAATGGTTGATAGGGCAGACTTGGAGCTCTATGTGTGAGCAATGGAAGGACGAGGGGTGGAAACAAAAGTCTCAGGTCGCAGTAGCAAGCCGTGCCAAAAAGCCGCAGGCATGTGTGCATACGAGTGGGTCTATCAGTTTTAGACCCAAAGACATAGGTTGGTAAGTAATATTTCTGATTTTGCTATATTTTATTCAAATTTAATTCTAAAGCAACTTTTTATGTGATTTCCAAAATAGGCACAAGAGGTCCATCGCGAACCTCAGTATCGGGAGATGTTTGAGAAAACCCACAAGAAGAAAGGGAATGATGAATACATATCGAAAAAATCTCAAAGAGTGTTGGTAAGTTTATCTACATATACAACTTTTTTTCATTTCAAATATGAATGATTATTCCAAAATTTATAATTCATTTCATTTAATTTGTAGGAGGAATATTGGAGACTGGTGGTGGAGAAGTACAGGGAGGACACTATGCAACATCTAGAGACAGATCAGGAGTTGTGGTTAGAGACAACTTGCCCACCGCATAAAGATCGAGTGTACTATTTTGGGTAGAGCTTGCACTTGGGTGAGGTGACAACATCTTCCCAAGGTTCAAGACTCGTTGGGACTAGGACCTTCACTACGGGCCGCTCCAGATTTGTAGGTGATAGTCGAAAGGCCATCATAGCAGGATGTGTGACTCGCAGCTCAGCTCTAGGCTCAGGAGTTGCGCATCACACAGACGATAGCGAGCATGATGGTCTCCCTTTACCCTCAGATGGGGATGCATCCTCCCCAAGGGGCATCGTCATCCTCATCACAACCCCCTTAGGTGAGTACCATACTTGTTACACCTTTTAATTTATAATTTTTGACTTATAATACTACTATTTAGTTGAAAGGAATTTAATTAAAAACTAAGTTAGTTCAAAATAACCCCTTTATGATAAACTAGAAAAGTCAGGTTCGGGGGTCCAATATCTAAAATACCAATCCGATCAGTGTGTAAATTATTCCAACACGACTAGAGAGGTGAGAGTGACCTGTGAAAACTAACAAAATTTGTAACACCTAGGATTTTTTCAGATCAGAATCTATGGTTTTCAGAGCACTTTCTTGGGTCCGGATATTGAACCTTCGGATCTCCGCATGGATGAACTATTATGTTTTTGGGCTTCGGGATGTTGCAAGCGCATCGTGCATTTTTCGAAGATCGTGGAGGTGATTTTTTCTTATTTTTATATTTTTAAGAATTTTAAAACCCCAAATATTTTCCTATAAATATAACCATTCACCCCATCTCACCCTCATTCTCACACTCTCTCCCTCTCTCCTCTCGTTTCTCTCCCTCTCTTCTCCGGGCGACGGACGGAGTTGGAGGGAGGCAAGGCGGAGGCTACGTGGGATGACGAGCGGTCGAGGATGGAGCGAGGAACGAGACCGTGGCGTGGTGAAGTCCATTCACGGATTCAAGATGTTGGCGGTGGCTCGTGACACGATTTCGCGTGGAATTGGCATCCTCGGTGCGGAAAATCGTCGATGAAGGTAGGGGGATGGATCCTTGGCACTTCCTTTCCATTTCCCCCCATTTTATAGGCCGACTGTGGGTTTTGTTCACGCCAAAAAGCATCAGTTTGGGGTGAGCGACAGATTCATCATTTTGATCGTGTTTTGGGGGTTTGTTTGGGCCCTCTTGGTAGTTTAGAGGTCGGGGAATGGTTCCCCCATGTTTTCCCCATCACCAAGGGTGATTAGGGCATGGATTCTAGTCCCTCAGGCGGGGTTTTGAGGATGCATCGTTGGAATCGGTCGATTGGCCCAGTGGGTTCAGTCGACCGGTTGGGTGTTCACCACGGGAGGGTGAACTGCCCTGGTTTGGCCAGTCGGTTCAGTCGACCGACTAGGACTGCCTGTAGCTAGGCTACAGATCAGGTCGACCGACCTTGTTGGTCGGTCGACCAACCCCGTTAGGTCGACTGACCTTGTTGGTCGGTCGACCATCCCCCTTAGGTCGACTGACCCCAATGGGTAGGTTGACAGAAATGGGGCTGGTCGACCGACCCCAATGGGTAGGTTGACAGAAATGCTATTCCTTCGCTCATTTTGGCCTCCGATTGACTCAGTTGAGACCCATTAATTAGTCGACCCTTAGCCCCGTGGATGTCTAGGACACCCCGTGGGGACCGTATTCATGATTTTAGGTGTCTGGAAGAATCATTGCATCTCGATTAGCATGCCCATGTGGTTTAGGGGGTCCAGGTGAGCTAGATCGAGTCATCGTACACTCTTGTACGGGCAGAGGAGAGTTCTTACTCTGCGTTAGTTTTCTCGGAAAGTGATTTCTGTGTGGGCCATGCGTATAGCCAATGTCGAGAGTTCTTTGACCCAGCCTGGGGCTGGGGGCTTCTTAGTCTCCCTTGGAGAGGGAATGAACTCGACGGGTATGAGCCACCTTAAAGATTCTTTTGACCGTAGTTTCTGACCCTTGGATTAGGTTGAATTGGCAGTATATATGGTGTCGTATTGTACAACGGTCTTGACTTGAGTTGCGTGACTCAAGGACTGTTGGATTAGTAGGTCTAGTTGACTGTTCTGAGTCTGGTGGCACCGTGCCACCCCGTGTTCCGAGTTACTTACGACGGGCCTATGTGTAGCCTGTCAATACTCTAGTGGTTTCTTTTTTACTGAGAGTCCTTACGTCTAGTCACTTTAACACACTAGTCGTAGCTTGCCTGGGCACGCGTTGATGGGAATCGACGCCGAGCATGTACATTTACTTTTGCATTTATGTCCTTTTAGTTTGTGTTATATACTTGGGAAATTATATGCGTAATTGTACGGCTTTATAAGCCAATGCGTCATTCCCACGAATTGTGTGGGTTTCTATGTAATTTGTAAGTAGGACCATCAAGGGGGCCCTCAGCCCTCTCCCATTGGTCCATGTCACCTTGTGGGGCTAGTCAACCATCCTAGGTGGACATCTAGAAGGTTGGACTAGTCATATGTCACATGGGTAGATAAGGTGGTAAGAATTTTAATGGTAGGCTACCTACCAAGTCAAATTGTCCCCCTTGCCTCCCCTTGGTCAATAGGCCGCCCCCCCATTATATATTAATTATTTTTTTGTGTGATTGGTGGCATGCAATCCAGACCATCCATCTCACATCCCTAGATCTAAGGGTGGAGGTTGGATTTGGTTGGAAGCATATATAAGGTGTATTTTCATGTGAAAATTAGTGAAATGTTAGAAAAATTTGGTTAAATTCTTGAAGCTTGCGCCCCCTTCCTCTCTCCTTGAGTTCTCCCCTCAGCCCCTCTGCAATTCTAGAGTGCATCTACCTTCTATCTCCCCCCTCTCAACCTCTGATCTTCATCGGTGCCGCCGCCGCCGCCGCCGTTCGTGCCGCCATCGAGCCGCCACCGAGCCACCGTCGGAATTCTGTCTTCAGCCAATAGCAGCCTCTTCCACGAATTCTTACTGTCAGCCACGAGCTCAGATCGATTTGAAATTTTGAGGGTGTGTTCTTGACTTAAATCCCCACCTCCACCTAAAGTTTCACGCCAAAAATCCTCCATTTAGTAATTTTCCATTTTCGTTCATTTGTCATTCCTAGATCTATTTTGTCTCTATCTACAGTGACAACAGCTCCGAGTTTCGCATCTCGGACCACCTTTTTGATTTTTCCAAACTCTCCCAATTTCACTGGGAGTTCTGTCCATAATCCCCTATATCCACGAATTTTCTTAATTTTTGATCAGCCTTCTATCTATTTTTAAAAATTCGTGCTCTTCGTCAGCTACAGTGTTATCAGCCAGATTCCAGATCCGACCCACTGCTAGTGTAAAAATCATAGAAATTAGTAGACTTTCCCAAATCTAGATCCAAAAATATTCCTGATTTCCTAGCTTGATTTACAACAACTTTTCTGAAGACTATAACCTCATATTCGGACGTTCACCTATCAGTCAAAGGCAACTCTCAGGAAATTTCCCTGCTAGTATGAGAGTTCAGACACTGTACAATAGCAACCTGAAAAATTCGCCAATCAGAAGTACATGATTGATTATTTTTCTATAATCCCCTTGGGTTGAAGCCCTTCGAAGCATCTTTCCAACGGCGCTAGTTTTGTCACATTCCGACGTCGGGGATGATCGCAGAGTCCGTTTTTGCCGGAGCGCGCGCCAGAAAATAGAACCGGCAGATCCGTGGCCGGTTATCCCGACCGGTGCCGAACGGAGCCGCCTGGCCTCCGGCCGGCGAACCAGTGTGCCGCCAGCCCAGGGAACACTTCCACAAGTGTCCCCACCACAGGGGTGACACCGGGTCCTGCACGGTCCCTCCGGACAGCACGTGGGCCCCACCGTCTCGTGTTCGGGTGTTATCGAATCAACACGAGAAGCCGCCCGTCAACCCGAATTCGGTCCTCCCGGACCCCATTGTGTAGCCCTTTACCTCCCTGCGTGGAGTGGGCTGTAACTCATTGCTGTAATCTTTATGTATTAACTGTCCCGGGAGTACGACTTCGGCCGGGTCCGTCTTCCCCACGCCGAGCGCGTGGAGGTATCGCATTCGCTCCCTTACTTGGTATTTTGCTTACTTCATATATATTTGTTTATGCCGCTGCTAGAGAGCATGTGTAGGGATATCTAGCTCGCTTTATCTATTCATTACCGCTGCTGCGAGAGAGTGCGAGACCGTCCCGTGACCCGATCCGGGCACACGAGAGAGCCGATCACCCTAGCTCATTGCCGGTTTCTCAACCGCGCACGTCCGACACTTCCCTCGTTAAGGGACAGTCACGAGCTTGTCGTGTCCATGGTCTCGTCCCGCATCAATTTGGTATCAGAGCCAGGTTGAGTCTAGGGTGTCTAAAATCAAAAAAAAAAAGAAAGTGTCACTTACGTCTAGTCTTTAGTCTTTGCATAAGTCTTGCATGCATCATGGTCTAAGTCGAGTATAGGATCATCATATTTTCAAAACAACAAAAAGAGTCGTTTTTGGGTCGCATACATCCCTTTACTCGGTATATCAAAAGGTGTTGTCCGAACGTTAGGCAACGCCTATCGGGAAGGCCGCACATTTGCGCGAGTGATCTTCGGATCGGTTATCTCCGTCACGTATCGAGTTTTGGTTAAGTCTAGGCGCATCATTTCGCATTAGTGTGTTTGCTTTAGTCGGCGTCGTCAAGTCGGAGTGTTTGCATGCCCACTCGTAGGGGTACTCAGTACTCACCCCCACCCCCACCTATGGCGGATCCCCGAGCCACTAGTCTCGATACGTCAGCTGTGCTCGAAATGTTCCAAAATCTTATGGGACAAGTGCAAGGATTGCATACACGTCTCGATGGGTTGGACACGCAAATGGGTGATTTAAGCACCCGAATGGATAGGATGGAAGGGACGAGTACGCGAGTGCATGGCCTAGGCGCCCGCCTAGAAGAGAGGATGAAGGCCGTAGAGGATAGGGCCGCCGGGTCGAACCAGTCCATTCAAGGAATGGTCGGGAGAGTTGCCGCACTAGAGAGAGGTCCAGCCAAGGCACCACCGATTGCCCCAGTCCAAGCACCCGTCCCACCTACACAAGGTCAACCGGAGCCGGGTCAACAACCCGCGACTCCAAGGGTTCAAGGGATAGCTAATAGGAGGCACGAAGTCCCCGAGGTGCATGACTATGAGTCCGAAAATGAGCATCGGGGATATGGTCGTGATCGTCGTCCTATACGGCGTACCCATGACCAAGATATGGATGAACGGGCCCTTCAGACCGTTCGGGCCGACCCTCCCACCTTTGACGGGTCCTTAGACCCAAAGGTCTATCTTGATTGGGAGGCTGGTATGGATCGATATTTTGAGTGGTTCGAGATGTCAGACCAAAGGAAAGTCAAGTACGCCAGGATGAAACTTTTAGGCCAAGCATAAACCTATTGGCGGAACATGGAGAACCTATTGTTTCATCATCAAGAACCCCCGATCGATACATGGACCGATATGAGGGAGAAGCTTAGGAAGAAGTACCACCCTACCTCCTACCGCCAGCGTCTTATAGAGAGGTGGCAAAGTCTCACCCAAGGAGATCGGTCCGTCTCTGATTACATCGCCGAATTTGATGAATACTACTTGCGATGTGATGTCACGGAGGAGGATTCCCTTACCGTCTCCCGGTTTCGACGTGGTCTACGCCCGCACTGTAGATTTCTTTTAAAATCCACACTTAAAAATATAAAAAGCAATATAAGGGAAGAACGAGGTGCTAATGTGGAGAGTGTGTGATCGCCAGAGACACGAGGGTCTCAAGTGGAAAATAATATGGGGAGATGATCGCAAAATACCTCAAATATGCGGGGATGTGAGTGCCTCCTTTCTCTTCAAATCGGCCGGCCGATGAAGAGAGTTCTTCAATTAATTACCCTTGCAAAACAAAGACAACAACAATAAAGATATGGATTAGAATAAAGGTGAGTGTAGCATCAAATCCTAAATAAAGATGAGCATGAAATCGTGGTGAAGAACACACCTTAAGGGGATTGGCCCTTAAACCCCTATGCAAAAGAGGGTGTGGGAGATGAATGATGAATGGTATGATATAAAAAAATAAGGGGAGTGTGCAAGAGATTGCACTAAGGGGAGTCTCAACGTGGTTGAGAATAATAAAAAAAAAAATGAAGGGAGATGTGCATGCATGCATATGATGAAAATAGAAACAAAAGGAATGCAAAATAAAAGAAGAGGAAGAGGTGGCCTGTGCTTTGGTTTAAATGTTAAAGGGGGGAGGAAGCTCTGCCGTAGGAAGATGAGCATGGGCTTCTCCTTCAGCCAACAGCATGCAGCACCTGCGATAGAAGAAAGGAAAAGAGAAGAAAATAAAAAAAAAGAAGGAAGAAGAACGGGGGAAGGCAACAGGAGGGATCCGAAGAAGAGGAGTCCAACCAAACAACAGAGCCATTGGCTCTATTAAATAGGTTGAGGAAGAGATAAACATGGGCAAGAGTCCTAAGAGGGAAATGATAAGAATGGGCAAGAGCCCAAACCAAGTAGGCATTTAACGAAGCAAGGACTCTCGGGGGAAAGGGCTGCGAAGCCAGAAGGTGAAACACGCCTTAGGTCAGGGCGTCAATTTAAGAATTGACGACCTACGCATAGGGCGTTTCTCAAAAACACGCCCTGAACAAGGGCGTTCCTCCAAAACCAAATTTAGCAACAAAAACTCCCCATATTTGAAAAATGTTAAACACGCCTTAAACAAAGCCACTTTTTAAAAAGCGCCCCTTGGAAGGGCGTTAATTTAAAGAGCTCAAATGGGGAAGTCGGTCAAAACCAAAAGAATTAACGCCCTCATGTGAGGTCGTCCTTTCTTTAATAAACGCCCTTGGTTAAGTCATGTTTTGAAGAAAACACGCCCTTACCCAGGTCGTGAATTTAGAAAATTCATAAAATAGATAAAATGGGGGAGAAATGGGAGAAAACGCCCTAGACAAGGTCGTGTTTCAAAAACACGCCCCTGATGAGGGCGTGAATTCAAAAAAAATAGAAATAAATGCCCAGAAAATCCAGAAAAATAGGAAAAAGGAGATAAATGGGGAAAAATAGGAGAAATTCAAGAAAAAGTGGGAAAACCACTCAAATAAGCTGATTTGAGGGTCAAATGGGGCATTGCAGAGTGATATGAAATATACTCAAAATAATGTCAATTTTAGCGTGTCTACAGCTGCCCCGCCTTGGCGTCTGCTTTGCAAGGGAGCGTAGCAAACTGAAAAGTAGATCCCAAGGTGTGATGAGACACGCAATCAACATCACTTGATGAGAATCAAATCAAAAGCACGAGATGAAGCAAATCTCGGGAAATTCAAGGAAATCAACAATGTTTGGATAAAAGGGGAGATGTGCACGCGGTGGACGAAGGAGATAAAATAAATGATCAACTTCCAACGCGGTGGAAGTACCCCAGGTCACAAACATGTAGGTTTCACCATTGGGGAGCGGTTACCAGCCAGTGGACGTGCTGCAGCCAAGGTGGATCAAAGGGGAAAGTTTGAAAATAAGATGATAAAAATCCAAACAAGGAGCTTTCGAGAAAATGACCCAGAACAGCGTCAAAACGAACTGAGGACTCAATTCGGCATGGAATATCTCACATTGAAGATCAAGATCAATTTGACCCTCCAAAACAGCTTATCAGAATGATTTTTCAACAATTGTTTCAAATTCCTACATGAATGCATGCTGGGTTTAAAGGGAAAAATTAAATCAAACGAAAATATAGAATAATCAAGGATAATATTGTTAAACTGCCAAGACTGGGTCAAGAAACCGATTTCGCGAGCTGATACTAAGCCGAAGCCCGTTTATCCACGCACCAACTCGTAAAAAGGGAACCATCGTCCCCAGTCTTGGACGGCTCAACGGCCTATCCGTGTGACTAAGACTCCTCTGGAATCATCATTGTTTTTGATAAAGGGGAACTCAAATCCCAGATTTACCAAAGCCACAAGGTCCTTGATATAATCTAGTAACATATAGTAAAATGCATATAGGGAGATGGTGATAGCAATAAGCCTGGGGGACTCAGAAATGAGCTGCAAAATCGGTGGGACTTTGATGATGATGCCCAGCCGGCGGGACCAAGAGCTTCTTATCCTGCGCTCAAAAATTCATTAGCCAAGATATAAAAGATAACAAACAATGAAGAAGACATTTAAGCCTAGCAATCATCAAAGCATCAATTATAGCATGTATATGGCATGAATAGCATAAGTCAAATCATAGCATTGTTTATTATTTTATCATGAGGAGACAATCTTGGCTAATCAAGATTTGGAATTGAATGATCAAGATCTGATATAATGCCCATCGGCGGAGTGATCAGATGAAATTAGCAGGAGTTGATTAAAAAAAAAAAAAATTTGGAGATGAATAATCATGAGATATGAGGAAATGATAATCAAAATGCCCAGGGTGGCATGTTAAGGGAATATCGGGAAGAATCAATAGATTGATAGCAATAAGTGGAGAGAGGACTCATCCCGTGCTCCTGGTCCTTGCAAAGTTGTTCCTACAAAACACCATCAGACAATACAATGCAATTTTTTTGGATTTTGAAAATATGCAAATTTTTATGGAGTTTTGGAATATGCAAATTTTTATGGGTTTTGAAAAAGATATTCAAATTTTTATGAGTTTTGATCAATATGCAAATTTTTGTGAAGTTTTGAGAAAGGTATTCAAATTTTTATGGATTTTGGACAAGAAATATTCAATTTTTTGTTTGATTTTGGTTAGACATTGCTAAAGCAGCATCAAAGGGTGTTTTAAACCACTGGCTAGGGGTCCTCGTTCCTTCCCTTTTTGCTTAAAACTGTCCAAAGCTGGGCGTGCATTGTAAGGTGGCGCCCTATAACCGACCGCCTTTGATCAACGGTGCCCCTACCAAGGCCATACCCGAGAAACATTCGGTCTTGGAGGGAGAAGAGAAGAACAATTGGAGATAAGCTATATACAGGATGGGAGATATCAAGACTTGAATTCCTTCCAAGGTGCTTCCCCTCAAAGAGGTAGTCTGTTGTGCCGGGGCTTTGTGCCTTTGATTTTTAGACCCTTGACATGCATACGACCAGGGTTTTCCCTGCGGGGACTTTGCCACTCTTGTCATGCCATAATTCATAATTGTGCATCAAAATGTTGATTTGATTTTCATAACAGCCCTTGGCTAGACGTATATAATGAAATTCATATGAAAATTCAAATTAATTTCGGGTCAAGACTGCCTCTATTTGAGACTCCTCTCATATTGGGGATTATCAAGGTTGGTCATCTCATCCGTCAATCTCTTGCACCTGCATTCGGCCGAGTAAAGAAGAGAAAAAGACTTTCAGAAATTCATGGCATGGCCAAGGTAGGAACGGTGTTTTAACCAAAGGAGCCGGCTAAGGACGCCGTGAAGTGTGTGGAATGCCCAGCTAGGGGTTACTCTTAACAAGCGGGGAGAGAATATTGAATTCCCAGCGCGGGTTTTTATTAACCAGAGGTGCTGCAAAAGCAAGCCTAAAGACTCTTTTTTCGAAATGATTCAATTAAAAGCCTAAGATAAAGGTTTAAAACACCATTCTTAATTTTGTTAAGAAGCACTTCCTTTTGAGAATCATGTGTGAATTAATGAGAAAATGATATCATTAAAATGCGTACTTACGCCAATATGTTACCTTGCAACCTTTGTTGAAGCAACTGCCGCGAGGCGATGTTGATCATCGTGGGATTTGTCCTCTTTGGCAGTCAATAGGATTGGAAGTAAAGGATTGAAAGTGGCTTAACAAGAATGAGTGGTGCCAAGACCAGACTCAGACGAATAAGGAGAAAAGGGAAAAGAGGCGAGGGCTAGAACTCCCTCACTAAGGTGTGGAGACCCTGATCACATGAAACAGTCTACAGAAGAAGCGGAAAATTAGGAGGTGGAGTGAGGACTAAAGCCTCTGAAGCAATGGGAGAAAGGGCAGATGCCCAAGGCAGTGGATGCGGAAGAAGTTGGGTCGGACCCGGAATCAGGAGGAATTAGAAGAAGAAATTGGTAGATGGAAAGAGGTGGATCCGGAGGGTCCGGAGGTAAAGGAGGAGAATCGTGATAGGAGGAATCCGGAGGCTCCGGAGGAATATTGAAAAAAGGGATGCGATGCCCTGGGGAGAAATAGGGAAAAAGATGATGGAAAAGGAAGAAGAAAATGAAGGATGTGATGTCCCGGAGGAGTAGAAAGATGAATCGGAAGAAAGATGGAGGGTCCGGAGGTTCCGGAGGAAGAGGATGGAAAGGGGCGCGATGCCCAGGGAGAGAAAAATCTGGAGGTTCCAGAGGAATAAAATCAGGAAGGAGAAGGTGGAAAGGGGCGTCGTGCCCGAGGGAAAAGTCCGGAGGTTCTGGAGGAGGAGAATGAAAAGGGGCGTGATGCCCGAGGGGAAAGTCCGGAGGTTCCGGAGGAAGCAAATAGAAAGGGGCGCGATGCCCGGGGAAAAGATGGAGACAATCAGGTGGAGAATCCGGAGGTTCCGGAGGGTGCAAATGGAAAGGGGCGTCGTGCCCGAGGGAAAAGTCCGGAGGTTCCGGAGGAATAGAATCAGAAAGGGCGAGATGCCCAAAGAGGAGGGATAAAATTCCTGGAGGTTCCAGGGAGATAGCAGGAAAGGGGGCGCGATGCCCCAAGGGGAGTGGACAAAAAGATGAATATGAATAAGATGAGAAATGCGAAATATCCGGCGGTGCCGGAAGACGAGGAAGGTACAGGTTTGGAAACCCGGGAAGCAGGAGATGCAATTGTATATGAATGCAATAGAATGGACGTGATGAATGCAGTGAATGCATGAATGCAATGAAATGCGAAGAATATGGAGAATATGAAGGGTGAGAGGGTGAAATCCTCCTCTTTCCCCTAGGAGTGGCCCATGAAGAAGAAGTGATAGAGATGGACGAATAGAAAGTGGAACAAATAAGGGATGGTCCCTTAGCATCAAGGTAACTGCCCCTCCATGGCAGTGAACATGTACGGCCAATTGGCCCAATAAAGGAAGCTTCAATAAATGACAACCCCTTTGGAAAGCGAAGATCAATAAAGTGAGGGAGTCGTAGAGTTGGAACGGGAAGCATTATGTTGCCCATTGATGGTGATGAATATGGAATGTTGAATAAAATGGGCATTCGCCCCTTGTAAATGAATTCGGAATTCGAAGGTTTGAACAAAGGGTGCCCTGCCCGGCCTTCATACGGCGTTAACGCTTGGCATCTATTGAGCAACGGCGATGACTTGGCTTCTTCGACCATGCTTGGCACAATAACCCGGATTGGCATCCGGTAAATGAATTCTTGCATCTTGAATGGCACAGTCGTGGCCAAAGTCTTCTTGCCCGGCTCTTGCTTATCCTTGGCGCAAGTAGCTGCAGAAGCATGCCCCTTCTGAGTAACAAAGGGAGGTGAGGCGGGAGGCTTTGTGAGTGGTGGAGGTATAATGGAAAGTGTTGGCGTAAGTGGAGGCGGAGGTTCAAACACATCGAGTTTCTCCCTTTGCATGCAAGCGGTCGGGGTTAGCTCGAGTGCAAAAAGTGGTGGATCCTGCTCAGGATTAGCCATGGGTAAAGGTGGAGGGTTAAATAGTGGGGTAGGTAAGGTGGTTTTTAGGGATGGTGGTAATGGGAGGTCAATTGGAGGAGGTTCAGTGGTAGGCTCGGTGTAGGCCGATGTGGAGGTTACTGACTTAATAGGTGGAGGTTTTATAATGGAAGGCTCAGCGGTGGCTAATGGTGTGAAGGTTGATGGTATAGTGGGTGGAGGTGTAGTTGGTGGAGGGTTAATGGGTGAAGGTTTGGTGCGTAGAAAATGCCGGACGGGGCGAGCAGTGTTAGGAGTGGGAGTGGGAATGGGAAGAGACTCAATAGGCGCCGGTGCGGACGATTGGAATATCGACCCATCGTCGTAACACCAACTAGTCTCATAAATGGGGGTTGGATCGGGGATGGTTTCATCCTGAGCAGGAGGTTCATCGAATGATAGCGGAGGGAGCGGGAAATTAAGGAAACTCGGAAGGGGTGCCTGCGGAGCTTCATCATCATACACCGGCTCGGATTCTTCAATTGCCGGTTCTTGCTCGCTTGGAATATCAACGCCGTAGTCGTCCATCCTATCCTTCCATTCTCTCTCCATTCTTGTAATGTCATCCAAAGCCGCATAGAGAGGATTGACCGGAGTAGGAGGAACCGTGACCCTCTTTAATTGTTCCTCCATGGAAGTAATCTTATCAAAAAGAGATTGTTGGAGGGGTGTGACTTGAACAATAGAAGGTTGGCAGGGCCTTGAAGGAGGAGGGGCCGCATAAAAAGGCCGTGGAGGGGAGTTGACGGTATGACCCGTAAAAGAACCCGGATGGGCCGGATTGCAATGAATAAATGGGCCTCGGGGCCGTGAGGGAGGAGGAATAGAAGGAGGCGGGTGTCGGACCACCCGAGTAGAATGAATAGGGGGAGATGGGTAATGGGCTACCCGAATATGATTGGAAGGAGGAGGTGGGTGATGGGCCACCCGTATAGAACTGGAGGGAGATGGGTGATGGGCCACCCGAATAGAATTGGAAGAAGGGAGAGATGCATGAGATGTACCCTCAACGGCAGCCTTAAGGGCTTGGATCTGTTGAGGGGTAAGATGATCTAATGCATGGATGATTCGAGAGACCTTCTCGTCATTGGGAGGAGATGGTCCCGAGGGAATAGCGGCTCGAACTTGAGGAGGGAGACCATAAGAATGGACATTGCCCATGGGTTGGGTATGACCATGAGAATAAGGACGTGGTCCCTTGAAAGAATGGTGAGAATGCTGATTAACATGTTGAAATTGAGGATATGAAGTACTAGGTTGTGCATCCTCATGAATTGAATTGAACATGTTTCTATCATGGTAAGCCATTATATAATCAAAAATTCTCAATAATTATGCAAATAAGCACACAAGTTGGAATGGTTACCGTGATTTTTGATTGTTTTATCCTTGGTGAATTAAGGATTTTAATAAAGTTTGGAAAGATTCACACAAGGAGAGTCCTAGTTTCAAATGAGATTTGAACTCCAATGCCAACTAGGAACTCTCACTCACCACATATTAGGCCAACTATATCAGGACTCCAAAAGGGTACAACCTGCCCGGCGTCCGTGAGGGAATCCACGGGTGCGGGGGCTTATGGAGGCTTGGAAAAGGGATTTCCAGTCCAAAGAGACGGAATGCTCAATGGAGGGTCGTCCCGATTCCAAGAGGGTGTGTGGATCCAAATGAAGAGGAGGAGGCTCCCAAACCAAATGCAAATATGAATGCAACAGGGTAAATAGGTCAACCACAATAATATGATCAATCAACAAAAATAAGCATGAAATATCATGAAAAACCACAGCCGGGGGTTCTGGAAACCCACAGTAAAAACACGCCCGGGAAGGGGGCGCTACTAAAAAAGACACGACGATGTGACTGTCGTGAATCAACGTGAGGGGCCCAGGGGCTGGCGAAAACACGCCTTAGGGTGAGGCGCTATCAATAAACGGACGCCCTGTTCAGCGGGCGTCAACTCAGGAGACACGCCCTGATGAGGGGCGCTAATAAATAAAAGAACGCCCTTGGGCAAGGCGTGAAACACTGGCAGCAGATATATGCAAAATATATGATATGAAGAAAGCACAGGGGTTTGGCAAAACACAGGAAGAAAACGCCCTGGGGCAGGGCGCTACCAATGGAAAAAGCGCCCTTCGGTAGGGCGTGAAACACCGCGGGCAGATGCCAACCAAGTCAAGGAACGCCCTGGGTCAGGGCGCTACCAATAAACGAACGCCCTATGCAGTGGGCGTCAAATCAATAGAAACGCCCTGATCTGCGGCGCTACTCAATAACAGAACGCCCTCGGACAAGGCGTGAATTCACAGGAAGCAACAAAACCCGGAAGTAAGCTGGAAAACGCCCTGGCAGAGGGCGTAAAATATTAAGAAGACGCCCTGTGTCAGGGCGTTAAATCAATAAAAACGCCTCTTCCAGAGGCGTGAATTCATCTTGACCAGGAATCCTTCGCGGCCAGCAACAGCAGAGGAACACTCATAGAATCAATGCAATCAACAAATATGAATATCAAAAGGGCACGCGAGGGTGCCAAGGGGAAAGGGGTAATGAAAGAAGAACACAAAGTGTCCCACCGTGATCGCCAATTTGTAGATTTCTTTTAAAATCTACACTTAAAAATATAAAAAACAATATAAAGGAAGAACGAGGTGCTAATGTGGAGAGTGTGTGATCGCCAGAGACACGAGGGTCTCAAGTGGAAAATAATATGGGGAGATGATCGCAAAATACCTCAAATATGCGGGGATGTGAGTGCCTCCTTTCTCTTCAAATCGGCCGGCCGATGAAGAGAGTTCTTCAATTAATTACCCTTGCAAAACAAAGACAACAACAATAAAGATATGGATTAGAATAAAGGTGAGTGTAGCATCAAATCCTAAATAAAGATGAGCATGAAATCGTGGTGAAGAACACACCTTAAGGGGATTGGCCCTTAAACCCCTATGCAAAAGAGGGTGTGGGAGATGAATGATGAATGATATGATATAAAAAAAATAAGGGGAGTGTGCAAGAGATTGCACTAAGGGGAGTCTCAACGTGGTTGAGAATAATAAAAAAAAAATGAAGGGAGATGTGCATGCATGCATATGATGAAAATAGAAACAAAAGGAATGCAAAATAAAAGAAGAGGAAGAGGTGGCCTGTGCTTTGGTTTAAATGTTAAAGGGGGGAGGAAGCTCTGCCGTAGGAAGATGAGCATGGGCTTCTCCTTCAGCCAACAGCATGCAGCACCTGCGATAGAAGAAAGGAAAAGAGAAGAAAATAAAAAAAAAGAAGGAAGAAGAACGGGGGAAGGCAACAGGAGGGATCCGAAGAAGAGGAGTCCAACCAAACAACAGAGCCATTGGCTCTATTAAATAGGTTGAGGAAGAGATAAACATGGGCAAGAGTCCTAAGAGGGAAATGATAAGAATGGGCAAGAGCCCAAACCAAGTAGGCATTTAACGAAGCAAGGACTCTCGGGGGAAAGGGCTGCGAAGCCAGAAGGTGAAACACGCCTTAGGTCAGGGCGTCAATTTAAGAATTGACGACCTACGCATAGGGCGTTTCTCAAAAACACGCCCTGAACAAGGGCGTTCCTCCAAAACCAAATTTAGCAACAAAAACTCCCCATATTTGAAAAATGTTAAACACGCCTTAAACAAAGCCACTTTTTAAAAAGCGCCCCTTGGAAGGGCGTTAATTTAAAGAGCTCAAATGGGGAAGTCGGTCAAAACCAAAAGAATTAACGCCCTCGTGTGAGGTCGTCCTTTCTTTAATAAACGCCCTTGGTTAAGTCATGTTTTGAAGAAAACACGCCCTTACCCAGGTCGTGAATTTAGAAAATTCATAAAATAGATAAAATGGGGGAGAAATGGGAGAAAACGCCCTAGACAAGGTCGTGTTTCAAAAACACGCCCCTGATGAGGGCGTGAATTCAAAAAAAATAGAAATAAATGCCCAGAAAATCTAGAAAAATAGGAAAAAGGAGATAAATGGGGAAAAATAGGAGAAATTCAAGAAAAAGTGGGAAAACCACTCAAATAAGCTGATTTGAGGGTCAAATGGGGCATCGCAGAGTGATATGAAATATACTCAAAATAATGTCAATTTTAGCGTGTCTACACGCACCTACGGTATGAGCTTCTCCGCCGCAAGGTGGACAAGTTGGAGGATGCATATCAAGTTGCTCTCGAGATGGAGCAATTCGAGGGAGAGTTCGAGTCTATTCCTCGGTGGAGTCCCGCTCCTCCCCGTAGTGATTCCCGTGGCTCCTTAGGTTCATACCCGAGGGGACCCTTGGCTCGTCCTCAGGAGCCCGCCCGTCAGGAGCACTTCGCTCCTAGACCTCGACCTCCCCCACCATGGGATCTACCTCCACTCCATCCACCGGCACCCGTTGCCCGTCCCCCATCACACATTGCCCGTCCCCTGGCCCCGACACTTCCCCCGCTGTTGCCCACGACGCCTACACCTCCACCCTTGTTACCTACGCCCCCTACCCGTCGGGAGGATACGGTTAGGCCCCTCTTATCGGAGAGAGTAGTAGGTCGCGAGTGCAATGTTTCCATTGTCACGGGTTTGGCCACATTGCCAATGAATGCCCCGCCCGTGCAACCCTAGCCCTAGGGGTTGGAGATACCTTACCTCCTAAGCTTGAGTGTGTCGATTATGAGGCCGACCAAGCACTAGCCGATGAGTACTATGCCTTGGGGGGAGAGCTGGGCGACTCACCCGTCGCCCAGGATGCCGCCACTTAGTGGGCTTGATGTCACCACCTTAGTCTAGGGTCATATATGAGTCGGTGTATTTTCCTTGTGTGGTTTGTTTTGTGTGATTTGTTTGCATGGTTTGTGTGTCGTTTGTTTGTCTGCAGGTGTCTTGTGCAAGCTCGTTGTCGTTCTATTATGAGTAAGAGGCGAGTGGACTCATTCGATGAGTATGGGATCGGTTCTATATCTACACCCGGATCTAGTCACCTACAGGGACTCAGCGGTGATTCCTAGTGAGTCTTCGAGCCGCCACCTCCCCCTTTGAGAGTGCCCCACCCGGAGTGTCCACCACTAGCCCATGGCAGCTTGCGCATATCGAGTATATATGGAATGAGCAGGTGACGATCACTTGGAGTGGAGCGTACCCGCGTTACTTGGCACGGTGACGGATCCGTCGGAGTAATCGAGAATCCATACCCCTACTCGACGGGGTCGAGTTCCTCCCACCCGGGGAGAGTTGATGGGAATCGACGCCGAGCATGTACATTTGCTTTTGCATTTATGTCCTTTTAGTTTGTGTTATATCCTTGGGAAAGTATATGCGCAATTGTACGGCTTTATAAGCCAATGCGTCATTCCCACGGATTGTTTAGGTTTCTATGTAATTTGTTAGTAGGACCATCAAGGGGGCCCTCAGCCCTCTCCCATTTGTTCATGTCACCTTGTGGGGCTAGTCAACCATCCTAGATGGACATCCAGAAGCTTGGACTAGTCATATGCCACATGGGTAGACAAGCGGGTAAGAATTTCCATGGTAGGCTACCTACCAAGTCAAATTGTCCCCCTTGCCTCCCCTTGGTCAATAGGCCCCCCCCCTTATATATTAATTATTTTTTTATGTGATGGTGGCATGCAATCCAGACCATCCATCTCACATCCCTAGATCTAAGGGTGGAGGTTGGATTTGGTTGGAAGCATATATAAGGTGTATTTTCATGTGAAAATTAGTGAAATGTTAGAAAAATTTGGTGAAATTCTTGAAGCTTGTGCCCCCTTCCTCTCTCCTTGAGTTCTCCCCTCAGCCCCTCTGCAATTCTAGAGTGCATCTACCTTCTATCTCCCCCCTCTCAACCTCTGATCTTCATCGGTGCCGTCGCCGCCGCCGTTCATGCCGCCATCGAGCCGCCACCGAGCCACCGTCGGAATTCTGTCTTCAGCCAACAGTAGCCTCTTCCATGACTTCTTGCTGTCAGCCACGAGCTCAGATCAATTTGAAAGTTTGAGGGTGTGTTCTTACCTTGAATCCACACCTCCACCTAAAGTGTCACGCTAAAACTTCTCCATTTAGTAATTTTCCATTTTCGTTCATTTGTCATTCCCAGATCTATTTTGTCTCTGTCTACAGTGACAACAGCTCTGAGTTTCCCATCTCCGACCACCTTTTTGATTTTTCCAAACCCTCCCAATTTCACTGGGAGTTCTGTCTGTAATCCCCTACATCCACGAATTTTCTTAATTTTTGATCAGCCTTCTATCTATTTTAAAAATTCATGTTCTTCCTCCGCTACAGTGTTGTCAGCCAGACTCCAGATCCGACCCACTACTAGTGCAAAAATCATAGAAATTAGTAAATGTTCCCAAATACAGATCCAAAAATAGTCTTGATTTTCTAGATGGATTTCCAACAACTTTACTGAAGACCATAATTTCAGATTCGGACGTTCACCTATCGGTCAAAGGCAACTCTCAGGAAAGTTCCCTGCTAGTCTGAGAGTTCAGACACTGTACAACAGTAACCTTCAAAATTCGCCAATTAGAAGTACATGCTTGATTAGTTTTCTGTAATCCCCTTGGGTTGAAGCCCTTCGAAGCATCTTTCCAACGGCGCCAGTTTCGTCGCATTCCGACTTCGGGGCTGATTGCAGCGTCCGTTCTTGCCGGAGCGCGCGTCATAAAACAGAACCGGCAGATCCGTGGCCGGTTATCCCGACCGGTGCCGAACGGAGCTGCTTGGCCTCCGGCCGGTGAACCAGCGTGCCGCCAGCCCAGGGAACACTTCGACAAGTGTCCCCACCACAGGGGTGACACCGGGTCCCGCACGGTCCCTCCGGACAGCACGTGGGCCCCACCGCCTCGTGTTCGGGTGTTGCCGAATCAACGCGAGAAGCCACCCGTCAACCCGAATTCGGTCCTCCCGGACCCCATTGTGTAGCCCTTTACCTCCCTGCGTGGAGTGGGCTGTAACTCATTGTTGTAATCTTTATGTATTAACTGTCCCGGGAGTACGACTTCGGCCGGGTCCGTCTTCCCCACGCCGAGCGCGTGGAGGTATCGCATTCGCTCCCTTACTTGGCATTTTGCTTACTTCATATATATTTGTTTATGCCGCTGCTAGAGAGCATGTGTAGGGATATCTAGCTCGCTTTATCTATTCATTACCGTTGCTGCGAGAGAGTGCGAGACCGTCCCGTGACCCGATCCGGGCACACGAGAGAGCCGATCACCCTAGCTCATTGCCAGTTTCTCAACCGCGGACGTCCGACGCTTCCCTCGTTAAGGGACAGTCACGAGCTTGTCGTGTCCGTGGTCTCGTCTCGCATCACACGTGTGCCGACCCACCTGGGAGAGGTGGAGAGCTAGACCCGGGAGAGACGATTTGGGGCTGGTTACTGTAGGGCCTCTCACTGTGGCGGCTCGAGTCTGGACTAGGAGGAATACCAGCTAGAGAGCCTGATTGATGCGGGACGGACACGAGAGACGACACTATTAGGTGCCACCCTCGGACTCTAGATGAAGACGCGACCAGCAGCACACACCAGGGAGACACTAAGCCCGACATTACGAGCTCCTAGTGGCAAAACGTCGCTAACAGAAGTGGAAGCTCACTCGTCGTCCCAAGCGAGGGAAAGCGCGGACCGTGCGCGGTTAAGGAATCGACGGAGGTCAAGGGTAGTCCGACTCAACTTCCAGACTCGGATCGAGTCACGGGACGGGTCACACTCACTCTCACAGCGGTGACATGGACACACGGGCTAGTACCTACACTCTCGGCGGCGGCAAAAGACCGTATACTAGCTAAGCAAATGAATGCCAAGAGGTTCGGACCATTACCTCCACGCACCCGGCGTGGCGAAGACAACCCCGGCCGAATTACGGATCCCCGGTTAAACAATTTTACAACAGTACAATGATTTGACCCACTCCACGCAGGGAGGTAAAAGGTCACATGTGGGGTCCGGGAATCACGTAAATCGAGTTGACGGGCAGCATCTTGATGTCGCCCGGCGGTGCCGAACTCCGCGTTTTCGTGCTTTCCGAACGGCGGGTTCTGCGGGCCCGCGGGGCCCACGGATGGCGCTGTCCTCTGGATCTGCGGGGGTGGGACCCACTATGATGGGGACCCCTGGTAGCGCGCCTCCACGGACGGCGGTCGGTAGGGAACACCGATCGGGGGTCGATCGGTCCCGATTCCCAATTGTTGAACTAGCTGCCCACGGATTTTGATTTCTATTTTCCAGCGCGCGCTCTCGCGAAAACGGCCGCTGCGATCAATCCCGACGTCGGATCGGGACGCATGAGCTATCGTTGGAAAGCTCTCTTCAAATGCTTCAATCTAGACTCAAAGAGATCTACTGGATCTGGCCGGATCTAGACTTTAATGAATTTACAAACCCCTATTGTACAGTAACCGGAATCTCCGAGCTGCAGGGCACTTGTCTGAGAACCACCGTTGACCGCCTAGTAAACCTCCGATTCAGCTCTTCTTCAAAGTTGTAGGGGATCAAACCACGGAACGGGGACTATTTTTGGAATTTGATTTGGAGGTGGTGGTGATTTACTATGATTTTTGGGGGTGACTGGTGGTCGGATCTGGGAACAGGGGGACAGAATTGTAGCTGGAACTGATAACGATTTTTAGAAAATATGAAATGGATGAACCAAAAAGTGAGAAAAATTGTGAATGAAGGGGTGGATGGGTGGAACCTCCAGTAAAATTGGGCGAACCAAAATAAATCAAAAAGTGGACCTAAGACATGAAACTCAGGGTGGGGATGAATCTGGATAGAACTCTGGTAGAACCGAAATGGAAGAGTGGACGAAAATCAAAAAATATGAAACGAGATCTGAATGGCAAACCAAAATTTGTGGGATGGCCTTGACACCTCTGGAACACCCAATAAAATCTCCAGATCTATCTGAGCTCGGGGCTGAGACAGGAAATTCGTGGAAGCTCCTGTGGTACTGCGCGGGCAGAACTCCGTTGATGGCGAAGGCGGTGCGGTGGCGGCTCGTGGCGGCGGCGGCGATCATCGGAACCGATACACGAGGCGTCACACCTCAGAATGGAAGCCTTCACAGCTTCAAGGGGGAGAGGGAGGAGAGAGGAGCGGGGCGCACCAGCCCTTGCTCTTGGAAATACTTTGATTCAAATGGCATTAATTCTACTAAAATGGAAAATACAAGCTTAAATAGGTTACATCTCACATCCATCCACAACCATTGGATCTAGGGGATGGGAATGGAGGGTTGGGATGGAGTGTGACACACACACAAAAAATAAATAAAAAACTACAAGGAGGGGGGCGGCCCTTGGACTAGAATGGCAAGGTTGAATTGGTAGGTGGGGTGGGTGGCCAAAATGTGGACTTTCCAAGCCACTTGTCCCCCACTTGGCCCACCTTTCTAGAAGACTCCATTTGGCATGTTGACTGACCCCTCATGGGACCCTAGGCTGAGGTGGCCCAATGGGATGGGGCCTGGGGGGCCCGTGGGGCCCACGGGGTCCGAATTGCACATAAGCCCCTATTACAATCAAAATGGCAAACCGAATACAACGAAATAAACACAAATTACACACACATAAATGCTAACTAAATATGATAAATGGGGAGGCTCAAGGCGGAGTCTCCAGGCTGTCTCCGAGCCAGATGGACGCTGAGGTGGCTCGAGTCGTGCTCCGTGTGCGGTACCGGTGGCTCGGCGTGTCGCGCCGCTCAACTGCTCGGGTGTCCGCACCACTGATGTAGCGCAGTCAGTGAGTGTGTGCACATGTGGTCGGGGCCTACGGACGCGTGTTGACGAGCACAACCCTGATTAGACCCTTATCTTTAGTTACTTGTACGGTGTCTCAGTTTCTGCCTGGGACGAGTAGGGAGACACTTGGGGCGCAGACTAAGTTGTTAGTGGACGCATCCGGCTTTGCTTCTAGTGGGCAGGTTCTCTGGTCACGCGACACATGACTCTCTTGACTTGAGGTTTGATTTCCCATCTGCGAGATGAGGTTCTTTAGGTAACTTCTGCATGCTTTTCTCGATGTAGAGGTCTAGAGTTCCCGGAAGGGTTACCGAGATTTTACCCGTAGATAGTGTAGGGGACACGATGGCGAGGTCGTGATTGTACACTTAGACCGCGTAGTCTTGTTGGGCCTTTGTCTGTGAGGACAGGCCTTCACGACAAGGATGTCATGGTTTTCCTTCGGTAGCGTAGTCGTGGTTTTATCGGTTGTTCAGCAGTCCCGACTATGGGGTTAGGGTCTCCTTTCTATTGTCGTTAGGAGTGGTTTAGAGAGCTACGGTTCCATCGACTGCTGTTGATATTGTTCTTGCTATGACTGTTTCCCCCTTTGTTATTGTGCTTATTGGTACTCATGTTATTGTTGTTGTTGTTATTATTATTGATGTTATTGCTGCTATTTATCACCGTTATTTTAGTGGTGGGGATCTGCGAGACCCCTATTGAGCCAACGAGATGAGGCTCACCCTTTTCTTTTCAAGTATAGCGGTTCCTCCTCGAGGTTTAGAGGTGCAGCGCGATGGTTCGTAGTTGCCAGTTTGCTAGAGCCGAGGGCGTACTCAGCACTTGAGTACGTTTCTTTCCCTGTAGACTGTACTTGTTGGATTGGACTCTGTAGTTAATTTATTAATGAAAAATATAATTTCTTTCATGTTATTTAAATAATTAATTATGTAGTTATTTCTTACATTAGGTTAAATTTCAATGTACCTTCACACATCAATTAACCTTTCCGAGCCCTCCGGCTCGTGGTGGCAGGTCAGGAATATTCGAATGGTATCGGGTAATCCCTGGTATTCGGATCTTGGGTCGTTACAAAATTCAAGTCTGATTCTCGCTTTGGGCTTGACGCTCAAATCACCCATGTATGATCGAATTAAGTTAGTTTAAAATCAAAGATGTCAGGTTAAGAGAGTCAAAAATCTGAAATATCAGTCTGATTAGTGTGACAATTATTCTAACACGACCAAGGCAGTGAGAGTGACTTGTACGAGTTGACGAAATGTAAATGGGATTCCTAGTTTGGGCTTGGCGCTCCAATTAACAATTTATGGATTAAGTTTGTTTAAAATCAAAGATGTAGAGTTAGGGGGGGGGGTTGAAAGTATGAAAATCGGTCCGTCCTATTGGTGTTTCGATTATTCCAACACGATCCGGGTGGTGAAAATGACTTGTGAGACTTCAAGGAATCTAAATTGGATTCCTGGTTTGGACTCGACGCTCAAATCACCAACTTATAAATTAAGTTAGTTTAAAACAAAGATGTCAGGTTCGGGAGGTCAAAAATCTGAAATACGAGTCTGATTGGTGTGTCAATTATTTCAACATGACTAGGATGGTGAAAGTGACTTGTGAGAACTGACAAAATCTAAATCAGATTCCTGGTTTGGGCTCGACGCTCAAATCACCCACTCATGAATTAAGTTGGTTTAAAATAAAAAAAGTCCAATTTGGGGGGTCGAAAATTTGAAATGCTTGGCCCATCTATGTGCCAATTGTTTCAACACGACTGAGGTGATGAGAATGACATATGGGAGTTGATAGAATCTAAATCGGATTTCTGGTTTAGGCACGGCTGTTCAAATTACCAATTTATGAATTAAGTTAGTTTAAAACTAAAGATGTCGTGGGGGAGTTCAAAAATATGAAAAATCGGTCCGATCGGTGTGCCGATTATTTCAACACGTTTGGATTGTTGAAAATGACTTATGAGAGTTCACAGAATCCAAATCGGACTCTTAGTTTGGGCTTGACGCTCAAATCACCCACTAATGAATTAAGTTAGTTTAAACCAAAGATGTCAGGTTCGGGGAGTCGAAAATCTGACATACCGGTCCGATCGGTGTGTCGATTGTTCTAACATGACTGGAACAGTGAAAGTGACTTATGAGCACTAACAGAATTCAAATAAGATTCCTAGTTTGGGCTTGGCGCTCAAATTACCCACTTATGAATTAAGTTAGTTTAAAATTAAAGAAGTTCGATTTGGGAAGTCAAAGTTTGAAATACCAGTTTAATCGGTGTGTCAATTATTTCAACACGACCGGAGTGATGAGAGTGACTTGTGAGAGTTGATGAAATCCAAATTAGATTCTTGATTTGCGCTTTGTGCTCAAATCACCAATTTATAGATTAAGTTAGTTTAACACCAAAGATATTAGATTTGAGGGTGGAAAAAAATAAAAAATTGAACCGATCGATGTGCCGATTATTCCAACACGACCAGAGTGGTTAAATTGACTTGTGGGAGTTCACATAATCTAAATCTAATTTCTGATTTGGGTTCAGTAGTCAAATCACCCACTTATGAAATAACTTAGTTTAAATCAAAGATGTAGGGTTCGAGAGGTCGAAAATATGAAATATCGATCCGATCAATGTGTTGATTATTCCAACACTAGGGCGGTGAAAGTGACATGGGAATTGACAGAATGCAAATAAGATTTCTGATTTGGACTCGGTGCTCAAATCACCCACTTATGAATTGAGTTAGTTTATAACCGAAGAAGTCCAGTTTAAGGGGTCGAAAATTTAAAATACCGGCCCGATCATTGTGCCGATTGTTTCAACATTACTAGGGTGATTATAGTGACTTGTGGGAACTGACGGAATCCAAATCAGATTTTCAGTTTGGACTCGACGCTCAAATTACTCATAAGTTAGTTTAAAATCAAAGATGTTAGGTTCGGAGAGTTAAAAATTTAAAATACTGGTCCGATCAATTTGTCGATTATTTTAACACGACCGAGACGGTGAGAGTCACCTGTGAAATTTGACGAAGTCCAAAACTCTAAATAGGAATTATCATTTTTAATTTCAAAGAATTCATTTACTTCAATTTATTTATTAAGAAATCTATTTCATATATATATGAATATCTAATATTATTTCAATTTTCTTTTTTAATGTAGGAGGATCCTACTACACCTCCAAGTGACTGTGATGGGAGAAATAATGACGAGGAAAGAACACCGGATATTTGTTGATTTTGTTGGACTAACGATGTAAATAAATTGTACTGTTTAAATACTGTATTTGAAGAAATTTGGATATTTTTTAAATGATGAAATTATGTATTTTCATTTTATTATATGTTTGAGGTGTGAGATTTTTTATTTTTTATGTAAACATATTTTTAAAAATAAAAAATAATTAACGATGAACAATTTTGTCACTAATATGTTGTAAATTGAAATTAGAGAAAATAAACTAGCGACGAATTAGTGGTAGATTAGCGACAGATTTCTTAATGACAGAAAGAAGCCCATCACTAATCTGTCACAAATGGAAGTAAAATTAACGACGAATGCTCAGAGACAATTTATGTAGTATGTCACTAATCCGTCTCTATTTAGCGGCAGATTAGCGACAGGTTACCGGTGGATTAACTTCACGATGGAAATTTTTTCATCTCTAATTTGATGCTAAACGTTAAAAAATTAGTGACGAATAGTTATTATTAGAGATGACTTTATCCGTCACTAATCTATCTTTATTTAATGATGTATATTTTTCGTCGATAAATTATGTTTAGTGATAGATTAATGATAAAAAGTTTTCATCTGTAAGACATCATGAACTAATGACGGAATAGAAATGAAGATTCATCCGTCGTTAATTAATAAGTAAATTTAGACAATAGAGGTTATCCGTCACTAATATGTAGCTAGCGTCACGTTTTATTGTAGCGATCATACTTACCTTAAAATTGTTTCTAAAGGTGGTCACTAAGCCTCCTAATCAAAATGCTAAAGTTTGATATTCTGGTTTGTAAGTTGTAACAGTGCATGGATTATTTTAATAGCAAGGTTTGTCGACTCGGTCGACTCGGCCGGCCCGGTCTCGACCTGGGTCGGGTCGGGTCGGTCCCGTCTCGGTCCGACCCGGTCCGTCCCATTATAAAAACCATTATATATATAATATAATATAATATAATAAAAATAAAAAAGATACATTATATATATAATATAATATAATATAATATTAAAATAATGGGCCGACCCGATGACGACCCACGACACGGCCGACCCGGTCCCGACCTGGGTCGGGTCGGGGCGACCCGCACCAGGTCGGCAAACCATATTTAATAGTCATTTTATAGACACACCCCACTCTTATTTAATTGTATACATGACCTTTTTAAATTTTACGACAACTAATTTATTTTATAGATTAAGTTAGTTTAAAACCAAAGATGTCGGGTTCGGGGGTCGAAAAAAATGAAAAATTGATCCAATCGGTGTGCCGATTATTCCAACACGATTAGAGTGGTTAAATTGACTTGTGGGAGTTCACATAATCTAAATTGAATTACTGGTTTGGGCTTATTAGTCAAATCACCCACTTATGAATTAACTTAGTTTAAACCAAAGATGTCAAGTTCAGGGAGTCAAAAATCTGAAATATCGATCTGATCGGTGTGTCGATTATTCCAACATTAGGATGGTGAAAGTGACATATGAGAATTGATAGAATGTAAATCAGATATCTTGTTTAGGCTCTGCGCTCAAATCACCCACTTATAAATTAAGTTAGTTTACAACCGAAAAAGTCTAATTTAGGAGGTCAAAAAATTGAAATATCAGCCTGATTGGTGTGTTGTTTCAATAGTACTGGGGTGATTAAAGTGACTTGTGAAAATTGATGGAATTCAAATCAGATATTCTCAGTTTATGCTCGACGCTCAACTTACCTATAAGTTAATTTACAATCAAAGATGTCGGGTTCGAAGAGTCAAAAAATTGAAATACTAGTCCAATCAATTTGTTGATTATTTCAACACGATCGGGACAGAGAGAATCACTTGTGAAAATTGACGAAGTCCAAATAGGAATTATCATTTTTAATTTCAAAGAATTCATTTACTTCAATTAATTTATTAAGAAATCTATTTCATATATATATGATCATCTAATATTCTTTCAATTTTCTTCTTTAATATAGAAGGATCCTACTACACCTCCAAGTGAGGGTGGTGGGAAAGATGATGACGTGGAGAGAACATAGGATATTTCTTGATTTTTTTGAGACTAATGATGTAAACAAATTGTACCTCTATTTGAAGAATTTTGGATTTTTTAATGATGAAATTATGTATTTTTTATTTGTATTGTGTGTTTGATGTGTGAGATTTTCTATTTTTATGTAAAAATATTTTAAAAAATTAAAAACAATTAGCGATGAACGGTTCCGTCGCTAATCTGTCGTAAATTAAAATTAGAGAAAAGAGACTAGCGACGAATTAACGATAGATTAATGGCAAATTTCTTAATGACGAAAAGAATTGAAGTCTGTCACCAATCTGTCGCTAATGGAAATAAAATTAATGACGAATACTTAGAGACGATTTATGTAGTATGTCGCTAATCTATCTCTATTTAGCGATGGATTAGTGACAGATTAACTTCACGATGGAAAATTTTTAGTCTTTAATTCGCTGCTAAATGTTAAAAAAATAGCGACGAATAATTATGCTTAGAGATGACTTTATCTGTCGCTAATCAATCTTTACTTAACGACATATGTTTTCCCTTGATAAATTATGTTTAGCGATGAATTAACAACAAAAAATTTTCATCTCTAAGACGTCAGGAACTAGTGATAGAATAGTGATAAATATTCATCCGTCATTAATTAGTAAGTAAATTTCGACATCAAAGGTTATCTGTGATTAATCCGTCGCTAACATCACATTTTATTGTAGTGATCATACTTACCTTAAAATTGTTTCTAAAGTTGGTCGCTAAGTCTCCTAATCAAAATTCTAAAGTTTGGTATTCTCGTTAGTAACGAGTGCATGGATTGTTTTCACGATTTGTCGACCCGGTGCGGGTCACCCCGACCCGCACGACCCGACCCGACCTAGGTCATTTGTGGGACGACTGGGTCGTCGCCTGGTCGTCCCATTAATTTAATAATATATATATAGTGTATTTTTCTATTTTATTCTATTATTATATATATATATATATATTATATATATAGTCTTTTTTATTTAGATATGGGGCGAGACGGACCGGGACGAACCGAGTCGGGAGCGACCCGACCCGACCTAGGCCGAGACCGGGTCGCGCGGGCCGACAAACCTTTATTGTTTTAATTTTTAATAGCCATCTTATAGACACACCCCACTCTTCTTTAATTGTATACATGACCTTTTTAAATTTTACAACAACTAGTTTGTTTTTAATAAGAAATTTGACATAGCAAGTGGCCTATTTAGGAAAATCGATCAACATAAAAATTGTAGTCAACTTAATTATCGTTCCCGTGAATCCAACTTCACCTTGATTGAATTTTTATACACCAAGATGTCCTAGTTAAAATTTAATAATTTATGTGATTTACTAGGTTTAGTAGGCCTAAACTTCCTAAACGGGCCACCCTATTGGGCCCACTCATATCTAATATGTAACTGGGGTTTAAAAATTGGGGTGTTACAAGTTAGAATTTGTCAAGTAACTCAGATGCCATTTTTAATATTTAATATCGTATAATCTCTACATAGTAGTCATTGTGGTGATATTTATTTTATATAATTTTTTACATTTATACATATCATATATTTATTATAATACACATAATTTAAAATATATTAACTATCAAACAAAATAAATGTAATTATTTTTTAGATAGTAAAATAACAGCATCATTAACAAATGTCACTTTGTAATAATTATCAAGTATTCTATGTGTTTCATAATTTTAGCTACCTATTCAGGTTTAAGATGTAAATCACAATATCAAACTTGAGTTTTAGTGTCATCAAGCACAACCTAAGAGAGAAGGATCTCTTTCTAATTGTCCATTCTTTAAAAAGATAAGAGTGCTATGGATGGCAATGTCCCCCTTTTGAATGGCAACATGTTTTTGTGAAGTCCTTTATAATGTTTTTTGCGAGGGAGGAAGATAGATAAAAGAGGAAGACTAATCATGATTGCAGTTTTGGCACCCACATTTGTAGCTGGATGGATTTAGATTATATTATTTGAGTTTTTTGTAAATAAATTATTGTTATAGAAGAAATTATAGATAAATCACTCGTGGAAACGTATTAACATATATATCATCACTATTTTAAAAAACGTTTTGATATGTTATCGTGATTAACTCCTGTTGATGGGGTCACAAATATTCCTCAAATATGCCGATATTCCCGTGAGATGATGGTATTTTGAGCAAAATATCTATCTGTCAACCATCACGATCGTTTAAGAAGGGTTGAAGAAGGGAAAATCATTTCCTCTCATCCCCTTCGCACCACATGCACGATCTTGCCGATTCTGTTGAAGCACCAAGAGCAGGACAAATCAACCAGCTAATCGGTCGAGAGAGAGGGCTATTGGCCACTCAACTTCACCATTCAACTATGCTACCCAAATTTAGCGCACTGCCGTCCTTCATTCTCTTCATTTAATCTCTCTTTCTCACTTCCAAATCTAAACATGAGCAAGGCTTCATCTATTGGGATTTATCCCGAACACCATGGACAATTTGAACCCCCCTTATGTTTTTTTTCAGTTGCCCTGTAGGACGCTCAACTCTACCCAGAAAAGAAGTAAAGAAAGACTGTTTTATGGATGCTCCAGATGGGGGTAAGTATTATCAACTGTAATTTTGCTCAGACTAAATTTTACTTACACATTACCTAATTTTACTCTGACTTTTAATTTTGCAATATTTGATAGATAGGAAATACTTGTGAGTATTTTAGTTGGGTGTATGTTTTTCAACCATGGATCTAAAGTACTAGATTGAAGCTCCGAAGGAGAGTTTTGAAAAAAAAATTAGAGATCTAGAGCAAAAGGTAGTATCTACAAGAATCTTATTGAAGAGATGTATCTTTGCAATTATCTGCATTTTGTGTGTATCTTTTTATTAGAGTTTAAGTGTAATGTAAAGAACCCAGTTGTTGTAAGTGTCATGTACGTAGTCGTTGAAGTCGTTTGAGATGTTATCTTTTGAATGTATATTTTCATGAGAATTGCACAATGATGTAATGAGATGTTGGCAACTAGATTCTAAGTCTACCAAATCTGATGTAATGATGTAATGTAATATATCTTTTCATATTACTTCTACCACAAATAGCTCTTCTTTTAATACCTTCTCACTTAATCAACATTCAAATAACATTTAAACCTTGTGTTTAGCCTTGTACACATTGTAAAATCACTTCATAACCTGTCTAATGCCAATGCATTAAGCATTAATCTCAAACCACATTTTCAAATCACATAACAAGCAACTCAATTTTATTAAACATTTCTCAACCCACATTCTCGTACAACATACCAAGCACAAAAGACAGTCTCAACCCACATCTCACGAAGGATTTTTTGCACGCCAAATAAGCTCACAAGTAAGCACATGCCATTTAACGTAAATGTTACCTAGCAAACCACATACCTGTACTGAACATTTGTCATCCCACATTCTTAAACCATATACCAAGCAAATAACACATTATGAACCCACATACCACGAAGGGTATTTTGCTCAACAAAGAAGTTTGCAATTGAGCATATGTCATTTACCATAGATAGCATCCTAATACCACACAAAATAAGCTCACAACTGAGCACATTTCTTTTTAGGCCTTTAAAAATCGTTACAAGAACCAACATATAACATCATAATACCATGGAGTAGAAGCTCACAACTGATCCTAAGTCACTGACTTTAAAGTCATTACAGAAACCAACTATCATACTGTGAAAGTCATTACAATACCAACTATCATATATACTTTCGTGCATGCCATTACAATACCAATTGACAGCATACGCTCACAACTGAACTGGCTTGAAAGTCATTGCAAAATCCGATCATTACATCGTGCATCTTTTAATCACATTGCACAAAATATCTCTGCACCCAAAAGTTGTTGCATCACCCAAAAGGCAACTGTCCTCACTTCCCTTAACATGGTTGGCTCACATCTGCGGGTACATTGCCACTTCCAATACGTAGGTCCTGTACTGGCAGAAGAACCTTGTGTGCTCACATTACCAATCGTAGCAGGCACATGTAACCTTCTATTCGGAATAACTAGTCCCCTGAAAACAATAGATAGAAAATTAGTCAATCTCCCTACATCAATCAACCAAAATAAACTAGAAGGTTTAACATAGAACCTGGTTGAAGTACATATGTTCCTAAGGGTAGAGTTAGCATTTCCGGTTGTACCTTCCTTCCTAGGTTTGCCTGATGGCTTAGGATTCACATGAAGAATACTTAGACAGATTGAATAGGGTTGATTGAGTTGTAGGCTATGTAATACCTCGTAGTAGGTGGTTGACTAGTAGGGTTAAGTTGGTTCTTGCAATTCTTTACATATAGTGGTCATACTCTCCACACTTATTACAATTATGATGTCTTTTCTTGGTTTTCTGCTTACATTCATCCTCACATCTGATTCTCTTCTTCTTGGGTCTACTAGGTGACCTCTTGACCTTTGGGGATAGAATTGGATGTTCTAGTGGCTTCCTTGGCCACTATCTCCTGTCAAGCATGGGAGAAATATGAAGGGCATCAATAGCTTTATACCTATCCACATAGTAGCATTTATCCACATAATCTTTCCACTCAACTCACTTGACGTGGCAAGAAAAGATGTCACATGCACACATGGTAGACCACTCAGGTACCACCTACGACAAGAGCAAATCTTGTTCTTAATGTTCACAACTGATCTCTTACGTGGACTGCTGACCTCTCCAAAAAAAAGGGTGGATTTGTAGATTACATAACCCCCTAAACCTCTGCCGATTTCCTACATATGGTGCCTGGCCTTCGGGACAAGAGTACTGTCTTTCCAATTTAGTGATTTTCTCCTTCTCAATTCCATGGCCTTCATTATCTGTCCACGTATGGAGTCAATGATATCTAATATAATCTTATATATGGGTTGCACAATAAATATACATTAAATAAATTTGAAAGATTATTTGTTAAGTAGTGACATTTTACCTTCAGGCCAAACATGCTTCGACTCATATTTTTTCACCCTTCAAGGTATGCTAGTCAAAATAATGGAAAACATCAACATTTTCTTCTTTGATCTGTCTCATGTACTCTAAAAAATCTTTCCTTGTAAAGCATCTGGCTGCATTCAATACCATTCCTTCCAATTTCTTTCTTGGGTATTTTTTTGAAGTTCTCGTACACGTCTTATACATGTTTTATGCTCAATAGTAGGATAATGCACTTTTACTGCCTCTTCCAAACCTTTCTACCTGTATATTATTAAAACTAGTCCCGAGACTTCCCCAATGGCTTCTTTCAGATGATGTAAAACTAGGACCAACATGCCTCATTCTTATACTCGACCATGACAGATGCAATAGAGAAAATAGCATCATTCCCATCCAATGCATTGCATTAATCATATCCCAAGAAATCTTATTTTCATATGGCATCCATCCAGGCCAATAAGTGGTCTACAGTCTCTCACAAATCCGGCTGTGCAAGCTTTGAAAGCAACAAAGAACTTGAGGAATATATGATTTGAATCTATCATGTATGTAATCACACTGTCACAGGTTCCTAGCAATAGCTCCTCCTGAAGATCTCCTAGGCGACAGGTGATTATAAACTTCCTCCCAAGAACCAGGTATGGCCATCATTGGTAATAGACTATGGTAACTATTCTCAAACTCAAATTCATAGTCTGAATCACCCTCATCCTCATCCTCTACATATGCTTCCTCATCACCAACACTCTCTGACTATCCATCACTCTCTGCATGTGCTTCCTCGTCACCAACACCCTATGCTTTCTCAACACCCTCAACTTGTGCATGTGATTCTTCCTGGGGGTGCATATCTTCCTATGCTTGAGCATGTGCATGTGCAATCATCAGATCCAATTGTGCACTCCCGTTAGTCTGGCTTATAGTCTGGACATTGGCCTCTTAAGTCTTACTCTATTTTACAATTTCATCTTTAATTGTAATAAAATCTCTAATATCATATGGAGAATCTACAACATCAATGACGAATCAATTACCATTCGAATTCGATCCATAAATTGGAAAAAATGCTCACTTATAGAAAAAAAGATCTTTCATGTCTACAGAGTCCTCAACTATCACATGTTCTTTCCCCTTTGCCTTATTGCTATTGCCTTTTCTTCTAGCTTGGCATTTCCTCACATTGTTGCATTACCACCCTCATCTTGTGACTATATTTGATTGCTCACATACTCTACCGTAATAAATATCTCTATAGTGCCTTTGGACTGATAGTGGTCAAATATCATCAATATATGCATCCTTATCATTAACAATCAGCAAGTACCTTTTATGCCTTGATTTGGGGACCCTCCACATTATGCTTACCACATGATTCGGACCTCACTTAATCAAATTGCACACAAGTTGTAGCAAGTCATTTATATTTGCATAATCTCTGTAAATGTGATAGTTTTTCTGCTTCATTAGGTGGTGACAAATCCTGCTAGGATCACCTTTGACATTCTTCCAATAGCCCTCACATTAATTTGACTAGCAAGGAATACATGTTTGATTCATCATCCATCTTGTAACACATATAATATGATAAACATGTAAGGCGGAAATTTAAAGTCACACCCGCAGAGTGAGCCCCACTGCAAACAAAACAACCTTGATGTGCACACATTCTTAATGATACCCTCCGGAGTGTGCCACACTACAACCCACATACAGACAATGTAAATGACAGAGTGTTGTCCCATCCCACAGTCAGAACCACCTTCGATCTACACCCATTGTATTAAAATATCGAACTATCACCATAGAAAAATGCAACATCTTCAAAGAACATTAAAAAATATACCTAGCCCACAAGCTTTCCCCCTACCACTGAGGCTTTACGGCGAATGACAAGTTTCAAATCCAAAACATTCCCTTCACACCTACACCCAAGCAAACTCTTATATAAGGTTTGTCCTACACAACTATAATGCCCCAACTATTAACTTCACATGAGGGATGGGAAGGGTGGGAAAGATTATCGTTGCTCATCCTTCATTGGTTGTTCACTTTCTATAACTAATTAAGATTTGCCTGAGACACCGGAGAGCCACGTACACTCTACTCCTTCGTCAGTTGTATCAGTTTCCCTAGTCTCTTAGGCCGTCTTTGACGCCGGAGTGGTCGGCCGGTTAGCCGACATGGGCTAACCGGTGGACCCCGCCTCCCTCTCACAGAAATGGGCTAACCGAGGTCGAGTATCTCAATCGACCTTTTGAGGTCGATTAAGACACCCCCTTACCCAGTTATCAAATCCCCCTTTAGGGTTTGCTTGGGAGATCGGACAAGGATAAGAGGTGAAGGGGTAAAAAGAGTTGGGGATGGAGATCGTGAGTGAGAGGAGTGGCAGACTGCTATCTTCCAATTCATATGTTTTTACAATCATACCTCTGTTATTTAGATTATGGGAAGGAACAACATCTTTAACAATAGGAAATAACACAGATAAAGAGTTGAGATGAACCCGAGTGCAAGTGGTATAGAAAAAGTGGAGTAGATCTCTCAATCTTATGTGGATATGGCATTGATTTACCATTGATGTAGATTTAACTAAGACTTGAGATTTAGTATTAAATGGATAACTGAGAAATGAGCACCATGGATAACCTGAATGAAGAAAGTTTTTGATGTGGGGCTCCATGGGATTTACATCCCGGTGGGTGCATGGAGATTTTTCGTATCTTCACCACCATTGAGAGAGAGAGAGAGAGAAGATTTTTCGTATCTTCACCATCGGGGGAAAGAGAGACTCGCTCGTCCTCCCCGTTATTTTATAAAAGGCTGGCAATCTCAAACCCATTCACGTAGGGGAGAGAGAGAGAGAGCGAGCGAGCGAGCAAAAACGTACCATGGCGGCCTCCACCACCTTCTTCCTCCTGATCATCTCCACCGCCCTCACCGCCGTCGCTCCCTCCTCGCCGACCGCCTCTACCCCCAACCCGTTCAACATATCCGCTGTCTTCGCCTTCGGCGACTCCATCCTCGACACCGGCAACAACAACGCCTTCCCCACGACGGTGCGAGCCAACCACCCGCCCTACGGCATCAACTTCCCCGGCCAGGTGGCCACGGGAAGGTTCTCCGACGGGCGGCTCATCCCCGACCTTCTGGTCTCATCCCTAGGGATCGGAGACCGCGTGCCGGCATACATGGGCGGGTCGCACACCGGGCAGGGCTTCCCCGGCGCCGGCGTCTGTTTCGCGTCGGCGGGTTCCGGGCTGGACGACCTCACCTCCACCTCTGCGGGCGTCCTGACCATCGACATACAGGTGAAGAACTTCAGGGAGTACCTGCAGAAGTTGCAGCAGAGCATGGGAAGCGAAGCTGCCGCACAGAAGGTCCGTAGCGCGCTCTTCATCATAAACTCCGGCGGTAACGACTTGAAGACCTTCTCCAAGTTTCCTGCGAGGAGGGCCTTGGGTCTAAGTGGGTACCACAATTTTCTCCTCCAAAGGCTGCAGTCTCTTGTTCAGGTTTCCTCGATCCCCCCCTCTCTCTCTATCTATCTATCTTTTTCCCTCTCTCTCTTTATATACGTATCCATATAGAAACATGCCAGGATTCTTCCGCGTCACTGATACGACGTATTCTCTAGCTTTGAACTGGTTTAAACGTAAAAGTAGAAAAAATTGAAGCTATCGACGCTTTGCTTGGTCGGAATTCATAGGTCGACGTACACTGATCATTCATAGTTAGTTTTCTTGTTGTCTGCTCACATCTGACTATATATTTCTCTCTCTCTCTCTCTCTCTCTATATATATATATATATATATACACACACATATTTATCGTTCATTGGTCATTCACACTGGTTTTCTTCGAATCGGTTATATATAGCAACTTCACAGCCTGGGTGGCCGGAGGTTCGCCGTAGCCGGCATCCTGCCGGCTGGGTGCGTGCCGGTGGCCATCACCTCGATCCCGCGGGCCTGCAACGGTCTGTTCAACCAGGTCGCCGTGCAGTACAACTCCAAGCTCCAAGCCATGCTCCCGGGCTTGAAGACCTCGTTAAGTGATGCCAGGATAGCATACGTAGACATGTACACACCACTCCTGAACATGATCCACACACCCGGACCGTACGGTAAGCATCAACACCGCCATATATACAGATGGTGCATGTGAGATCCCTCGGCACTAGCTCGATTACATCTTGCTAGCTATTTCCCTTCCCACATGCACGGACCCCTCGTAAATGCATGCATTATCTGTATATACGTACGCAGTTTAATATGGTCTTCCTAATTAACTCCTTAATTAGTTAGCTTAATGACATCTGTTGTTTAATGATTATCCATATATAGGTTTCACGGAGACGAACCGGGGATGCTGTGGGACGGGGTTAACAGAGGTGGGATCCCTGTGCTCGCCCACAACTCCCCACTGCCCGGACCCCTCCAAGTTCGTGTTCTGGGATGCCATCCACCCCTCTCAAGCGGCATATCAAGCTATCTCCCGGGGGATAATGAAGACAGTAATCCCACAGCTATAAATTTATATACTGGGTTTCTCATAGATACTGATCCAACATACTGGAAAGAGTTGCATTGTAGGATCTGCATTAATTATAATTAACCACAGCATATATATATATATATATATATATATATGTGCTGGTTAATTATCAATATCCATGTGTTTCGTCGTCTTAATTAAGTTGGGTCCATTTGGTTGGATGGGAAACGTCTTTCAAAGGAAATGATGTGTACTAGAAGGAATAAAACTTTTTTAAGGGAAAGTATATATGACATGATTAAGTCCCATAAACATATATATCTTTCATGCTTTGTGTTCTTCCTGGCCATGGCGAAGTTGACATAACACGTACGTGTTAAGGCATTAATTAGAGACAACATAATTAAGAAACGGGAAGATGCATCATGGATTGGATGGATGTCCCAATTTGGAATGTGGTTCATTCTCATGGAAATGAGCTTTTTTTTTCTTTTCTAGATTTTTGAGACACATCGGAGGATTAAGTAGAAAATCCATCTATTCATATCATTTTATTGTATATACTAATTGAGGACGACTTCCGATGGTATAAACACTACAATAAAAACAAGGATTTCCGACATATATATTCTGTCGGAAATTCGTCGGAAATATGTCAATACGGAGTTTATCGACGTCGTATTTTCGACATATTGCCAACGAAATATGTACGTCCGAAATAATACGTTGCTAATTTTTGACGTGTTATTTGTTCGTCGCAAATTCGTTGGAACTTATCGACAAACAAAACCGTTGAAATTTTATGTCGATATTTATGTGGGTAATTAATAACTATTAATAATAAGAAAATTAATTAATATTTTTGACGGAAATAATTCCATCGTAAAAGATGTCGGTAATATATTCAATTAAATTTTCTTAAAATTAAGAATTATTTTTGACGTATAATTTTACGTCGAAAATCCGTTGGAACATTTCCGATGGCTATTTTGATTCGTCGGTATTTCGTCGATAATATATAAATTTTATTAATTAAAATTTTAAAAAAATTCGACAGAAAATTTTAAAAAAGATTTTAGTGGAAAATATGTCTAAAATTTTTGACGTAGGTTCGACGAAACCCTATCCGTCGGAAACCTATTTGTCACCCCTAGTATCTTATTTGTCACCCTTATTTCTGATAGAATTACTGTTGATAGGAAATACGTCGCAAATATAAATTATAACAAATATGATGCAATGTGTCAAATATTTTCGACAGAATACAATTTTTTCGGAAATACGTTGAAAATTTCCGATGTATTTTCGACGATACATTGGAAACTTATTTGTCACCCTTAGCAACATATTTATCACCCTTAGGGACCTATTTGTCACACTTAGAAAGTTATTTGTCAACTTTGAAGTAAATTATTTTCGACGAAATAAAATTGGTCAGAAATACGTCGAAAATTGACATAACGTCGGAATTCCGTCGAAAAATTACTCCACATTTTTTATATATTTTAAAATTTTAAAAACATATTTAAAACTACAATTATACACCACACAACATACACAACTCAACATAAAACACACAATAAACAACATATACAACACACAATAGGATAAAATCCGTCGAACATACAATAAACAATGTCCACAACAAACAACTCAATGAATAAAAAAAGGTACAGTTACATTAATTCAAATGTGACATTTGTTGACAATATCATTAAAAAATCAAGAGATATTCCCTGCATCATCCTCATTCATAGCATCTCCACCATCACCAGCTGTAGGAGGATCCTACATCATAAAAAATAATATTAAATAATATTAAATAAAAATAATTAATAATTAAATAATTTTTAATTTTTAATTTTTTAAATTTAAAAGTAGATAACATGAAGATGAATTCTTTGACTCTCAAATTTGAATTCTTTGAAATAAGTAGTAATATTATAACTCTAAATCTACATAGGTAGAAGTATTGAAAACAAGGAAGCCATTCTCAATATTGTTTAGGTCACAGAAAGAGTATTGTTGGTCCCTTATCTTGGACTTCCTCTTATGTCAAGAGACATCAAGAAGGCTAGCTGTCTACCACTGTTGGATAAGATCAGAAGATGCATTGATTCCTATATCAAAAGTTGGTCGTTTAGAACTGATTAGATCAGTTCTATCTTCTTATTCCCTTTACTGGTTCGCGGCATTAATCTCCCTTCCATCCTCATTGATTGATGAGATTGAAAGAATGCTATGTAATTTTTATTGGCATGGCCACACTAACAAGCAGGCCTGTCATATGGTCTCATGGAAGCAAATCTGTAAACCGAAGGACGACGGTGGATTGGGTCTTAAGAACCTAAGGGAATGGAATTTAGCTTGTATGGCTAATCTGCTCTGGGACATTTTGCAAAAAAAGAACTCTCATTGGTGTTCATGGGTCCATGCTAAGTATCTCTCAAAGCACAATATCTATGAAGTTAGAATGAAGCCTTATTATTCAACAGCTTGGAAAGGAGTACGTCCTGCATGCCAGGAAATGGCTGAAAGATAACATCTTTTATGAGATTGTAGATGGTAGAGATACTAATATGTGGGCGGATCCTTGGGTTCATGGAGAGAGCATTCATCAATTATTTGGTGAACAAATTATGCAAGATTTAGAATTGCATAAAGATTGCAAGGTCTCTAGTTTCATCTCTAATGGATCTTGGTCCCTTCCCGAGCATGTATCATCTGAAATGGCAGAGCTATGGAATACTATTTCTGCAATTCCAATTGTTTCAGGCGGAAGGGGTGGTATAAAGAAAGGAAATAGGGAAATGTGGTACTTTTCTCTCCTCTTTCTTGGGTTTTATATTTAACAAAAACTAAGAATAATGTGCAGACTTAATGAGATAATAATAACTACTAACACTCGCAAACATGCTCTCCCTCCCCCCCTCTCTCTCTTACACACACACAGAGGCAAACTATTCTTTTTCAAGAATTTTTTTTACAAATTCACTTATAATAATATTTTATTGTAAAAAATCACTTTTGTAACTCATTTTCTTATGTTTGCTAGAATTATTAAATCCGTAAACTTATAAATGAAATGCATTGTTTGTAAATAATATTTAAGAAAACTTTGAAAAAATTAAGATTTTTTGCATGAAATCTGGTTTCTACGCCACGTACCACCTTCTCTATTTATTGATTTGGGGAAGATCATCTGGCACCCGTGGAAGCCTGCAAACACCAAAGAAGGATGGGGCCTCAGAAAGAGCCCTGGATGTTACCCCAAAGGACAACCGTCCGATGCTTAAGTCAGCAACAGTTTAAAGAAAGGAGTAGAGAAAAGCAGAGGAGAGAGATAGAGGCTGTAGTGGAGGATCTGACAGACGTGTAGGTCCTCTCAACAAATGCTCGCCGCTCCCAGTGGACACCCGGAGAGTGCTCGCTAGGTGTTAAGGTCGTGATGGAGGGATTCTCTCTCTGGATGTAGTATGGTGAAGCCTCTCTATCGCTGTAGTCGGACCAGTTGCTCTATTATAAGTGAGAAGCTTTTGGCAGAAATTCTACCGTCCCCCTCTCTTCTTCTCTGTCGATGTCCCTTTTATAGGGGGTTGTCCTGGAGTGGGAGGCCTATCCCTTAACAGGGAAGGCCACAAGTAGAGGAGTAACGTCTCCTGCGATCGTGGCGAAAGTTTCTCAGCGTCGGCTGGTCCCTGGGCGAGTCTTACGGCGCTCGTGGGGCGTGCCTACCCGTTATGGGGTCGAGGCCGACATCGTGGGGGGTAACGGTCGATCGTCGGAGGGTCCTCCGGCGGTCATTGCGCCTGGGCAAAAGCCCTTCCCGCGCTGGCGAATCCAATGCTGAACCGTAGTGGGCCGCGCCCGTTCACTACAAGAAAAATCGCGGATAGCGACCGACCTAGCGGTCGCTATTCAGTCGTAGATCGGTCGCAAATCTGCATTGCGACCGAACAGAGACTATCTAGCGACCGAACATGTCGGTCGCTATATACTAGTCGCTATATAGCGACCGACATAATTCGGTCGCAGTATCAGTCGTTACCAGAGACCGATTATAATCGGTCGCCTGATCGGTCGCTAATTAAGTCGGTCTCAATTCGGTCGCTATTCGGTCTCTAATTATGTTGTATTTTTAAAAATAAAATTAACCTATTGGATTTATTCGGTCTCAATTCGGTCGCTAGTCGGTCGCTAAGTATAATTATTTAATAAAAGAAATATAACGTATAGTCGCTATTCGGTCGCAATTCAGTCTCCATGCGGTCGCTAATTTTGCATTATTTTTTTTTTAAAAATTTATTTAAACTGATAAATAAATTACCTGATAAATAACAAATTCATAACATAAATATAAAATCAACTACACAGACAACAATATCGACAAATCTCAAATTCATCACATACAAGCACCTGATAAATAACAATTTCATAAAACAATAATAAATCAACTACACGGATCACAATCTCCACGAACCTCAAATTACACACAATTAAAATAAAATCACAAATTAATCATACATCCATAATAATAAAATGACAACATACACAACTAAAATAAAATCACAAATCCTCCACATATGTCTCATCCTGGTCGTCGTCTCGTCCAACATCATCCTGGTCGTCGTCTCGTCCAACATCTCGCGACGGATGATCCTGTATATCATTTAAAAAAATTATAATCAAATCCTTAATAAAGAAATCAAGCATTAACAAGACTTAATAAAGAAATCAAGCATTAACAAGAGTATGCCAATAGTTTAAGCCAGCTCATTTTCATATATATAAATACACACACACAATATAAGTTCAAATTTCATCTTGTATTTTAAAAATGAAGTTTGAGCGCCGAGCTCAAACCGGGCATCCGATTTGGATTCCGTCAGTTCTGACAAGTCACTTTCATCTCCCCGGTCGTATTGGAATGATCGGCACGGCCATCCGACCGGTATTTCGAATTTTAGACCCCCGGACCCGTCCTAACAGTTCATTTGAACTAAGTGTATTTTAAAAATGAAGTTTGAGCGCCGAGCTCAAACCGGGCATCCGATTTGGATTCCGTCAGTTCTGACAAGTCACTTTCATCTCCCCGGTCGTATTGGAATGATCGGCACGGCCATCCGACCGGTATTTCAGATTTTAGAACCAAATGCCCCGTCCTAACAGTTCATTTGAACTAAGTGTATTTTAAAAATGAAGTTTGAGCGCCGAGCTCAAACCGGGCATCCGATTTGGATTCCGTCAGTTCTGACAAGTCACTTTCATCTCCCCGGTCGTATTGGAATGATCGGCACGGCCATCCGACCGGTATTTCGAATTTTAGACCCCCGGACCCGTCCTAACAGTTCATTTGAACTAAGTGTATTTTAAAAATGAAGTTTGAGCGCCGAGCTCAAACCGGGCATCCGATTTGGATTCCGTCAGTTCTGACAAGTCACTTTCATCTCCCCGGTCGTATTGGAATGATCGGCACGGCCATCCGACCGGTATTTCAGATTTTAGAACCAAATGCCCCGTCCTAACAGTTCATTTGAACTAAGTGTATTTTAAAAATGAAGTTTGAGCGCCGAGCTCAAACCGGGCATCCGATTTGGATTCCGTCAGTTCTGACAAGTCACTTTCATCTCCCCGGTCGTATTGGAATGACCGGCACGGCCATCCGACCGGTATTTCAGATTTTAGACCCCCGGACCCGTCCTAACAGTTCATTTGAAATAAGTGTATTTTAAAAATGAAGTTTGAGCGCCGAGCTCAAACCGGGCATCCGATTTGGATTCCGTCAGTTCTGACAAGTCACTTTCATCTCCCCGGTCGTATTGGAATGACCGGCACGGCCATCCGACCGGTAACTTATGACCTATGCTCCTTTGTATGAACTGCCCTTCCTTTGCTTAGAGGTGCTGTTCCTGGCTTCCTGCCATGACAGTTACCAGACTTTGGGGAGATCTTTTCACCTAAATTGGCATATTTTATTCATGTCTACATGTTACTTTCCTTATATTATTCTAGCTTTATGAATATTTATAGATCTGTATCCTCCCCCACTCAAGTGAATAGAATTTATACATATCTTTTCACTTTCAGTTCTAACCAAAATCTCTATACACCTATGGAAAATCCTGCAGAACAGTCTGCCTGTTGATTCTAATATCCAGAGGATAGGTGTAAGATGATATTTAGAGTTAAGAAAATGATATTTTCCCCTCCTCAATCTAAATTCTTATATTTTGTAAGATGATATTTAGAGTTAACAAATAGAAAATCAATCAAATAAAATACTTACCGGAGGCTGCTGTGCAGGAGGTGCAGGAGGTGCTCTACTACTATCAATTCCCAAGGATGTGAGCATCTGGGAGACGGTCTGAGCGACGATGGTTGAGATATTCTGAGAGATATTCTGAGAGACGGTCTCGTTGACGATCTGCCTAAACATATCTGGAGTCATGGTCGGGGCGGCACTGGAAGAACCATCTGGGGCTGCTGGTGTGGTAAATGGAGAGGTCGCATGTGAGACCGAACTCGAGCATGATGATAACACCCTAGTCGTGCCCAAGCTATGTCCAAAACCATAAACATGTCCAAACCCAAGGAAATAGATCATGGAGCATGAAAATAGGGTGAAAAATGAACCTGCACACAAAATCATGGTGTTGATTGTGTAAAGTACAATTATCATGCATAAATGAGAAAGGATACCCAAGTAAGGTAAGATCATCCTACTTGAAAAAAGGCTTATAAAATCATTCTGCACAAAAAATCATGTCTTGCCAGATTTAACCAACACAATCATAAATAAATTTGAAGGCATACAGTCCCCTGCAAATGCATCATCCAGCACAAAATGAACGGTGGAAAATGAATCGCCACCTAATTAAATATATTCATTGTCTTACGTAAACAACACTTACGAGAAATAAATGACAAAGAAAACTCAGGCAAATAGATCAACCGGTATGAAATATAGAGTGAGAAAACAATCTCCACGCATCCGGTCATTGGCTGCCTGATGTAAATAATGGGTTCCCAAATAAATGTGAAAGAAAAACCAACAACATAGAACATGCACCAAGATAAAGGGTGAAAAATCAAATTGCACACACTAGCCGATGGACTAAGTAATTAGGCGGTGTGCTAATTTTTTGAACTGGACCAAGAAAAATAAAATAGTCCCAAATAATTTTCTAATTCGATGAAAAATGAAACCCGCCCCCAAGTGAGAGCCCGAGTGAGCTTCTTAGAGAGAAGATCTAAAAGAGGTCTTGGGGGGATAGCTTGAGAGAGTTTCTTGTGAGAGGATTTGTTCCTCCAAGTTGGGGTGCTGACTTCTTTGTATATTTCTCCACATCTAGTGAAGTTCCACTGTCGCCGTCGCCCGTGGACGTAGGGGGTAACCTCCGAACCACGTAAATATGTGTTCCTATCTTGTGTGATTGTTCCTTCTTCTTCCTCCCTTCTTGTTGTGCGGATCGAGATCTTGAGAGGTCACTCTGTCCGTCGGAGTGGTCGTGTCATAACAAGGATCACTTCCTCAAATTTAATGGGATTGTGGATCAAATAAGTGGAAAGGTAAATGACTGTTGGATTATGAGAGACTTGGAAAGGTTAAACACTCCCGACTTCAAGACTACGGTCGATGTAATGATCATACTTCATCCAAAAGCAATTCCCACCTCAGGTTAATGAGCTCATGATCTCCTTCCCCATTTACAAAGCTTGCATGAAACAGTGGAGAGAAATAATTCATGCGCCCGGGATCAAATACATATTCACAGGTAAATGGTGGAATAATCATAATGTACTGCCAGAAACACTTGAAGTGGGCTGTACTCTGCTAGTTTACTTATATGGACATTGATCACAATGCATGATGGGTACACACCATGACACCATAGCACTATCATCATCATCCAGTCTTACGCCCAAGATTGAAATAAAAGCTATGTCAAATATAAACAGCAGAATGAGTATATTGATATTCACATGTATAATGGACAATATGGAAGAAGAAAACACCATGAGAGTACCTTCATTGGTCATAGAACCCATCACGTACATGTATCGCTTGATCTTTGCCTGGCTTTCCTGTTCACGACCTTTCGGCATCAACTCCGAGCTAAAACCAGGAATCATGGAAAATACCTGAAAGCAATAAAATTCATTCAGTTGGAGACGGCAACATGAGAAGTTATCCAAAGGGGATAATGTGGCCACAAGACATAGAATGCAATTCCATCTCCACTAAGAGCAGCCAAAGTTTCACAAGTGGAACCCTCAAGATGCAGTAAAATACACCCCAGTCGTTTCCAACACCTGTCATAAATAATACATTTGGTTAGTACCAAGCAAATTAATGAACATAGAAAAATGTGAAAGCAATCAGCTTATCTCCCGTGATTCCTGAAGTATCACTTAGGTGTGTTAGTCTCAGGTGAACCTTACCTTATGATTGAGTCTCTCATCATAAAAATGAAAATTCACAGAAGGCCCATGAAGTGAAAATTTAAAAAATGGAATAGAGAAGTCTGCAAAAGAGCTTAACCTGCCCCATAAGTCCAGTTTCCATAATTAGAACATGGATCGTAGTCCAAAAGACATTTCTCAAACCATTCAGCTCCCATTCGCCAATCAATCCCCATATCTCGGACAAGAAATGAGCAAACAATCTGCAATAAACAAAGACTCAAATGAATATGAAGTCTGACACTTGCAGTTCATGCAAGCTAGTAACTGTGTGAGGAAAATTTTCCTCGCTAATGTAGTATCCTTGATTAAAGACTAACACAGAAGAAGTAATCTAGAAGAAGAGAACAAACAATCTGCAGCATAGAAAAGCTATAGAAAGACTTCATCAAGCGTATATAGTATAGGCACTTGTGGGCCTGTATACAAGTTAATATTTTCAGCGGTCGCTATTCGGTCTCCATGCGGTCGCTAATTAAATTTTTTTTTTCAAAAATTAATATAAAGCTACTATAAATCACCTGATAAATAACAATTTAATAAAATAAATAACCTGTTACATAACAATTTCATAAAAACATATAAATCAACTACACAACTCATAATCTCCACAAATTTCAAATTCATCACATACAAACACACAAATTAATCATACATCCATAATAAAATGGCAACATACAAATAACTAAAATGAAATCACAAATCCTCCGCATATGTGTCATCCTGGTCGTCGTCTCGTCCAACATCTCGCGACGGATGATCCTGTATATCATTTAAAAAAATTAAAATCAATTCTTTAATAAAGAAATCAATTATTCTTGAAAATTAAAAGCAAGATGTTTTTCATTGAAGTGAAATTGACGAATGATAATTTTAAACGTTTTGCTCAAATCGGTAGTCCGATTTAGAATCCGTCAGCTCTGACAAGTCACGTCTACCTCCCAGGTCGTGTTGGAATGATCGGAATGCCGATCGGATCAGTATTTCACATTCTGGACCCCCGGACCCCGACGGCTTTGATTATAAACCAAGTGCATTTGCAAATTGCACTTTTGAGCGTCGGGCTCAAACCGGATGTCCGATTTAGAATCCGTCAGCTCTGACAAGTCACGTCTACCTCCCAGGTTGTGTTGGAATGATCGGAATGCCGATCGGATCAGTATTTCACATTCTGGACCCCCGGACCCCGACGGCTTTGATTATAAACCAAGTGCATTTGCAAATTGCACTTTTGAGCGATTTGCTCAAACCGGTAGTCCGATTTAGAATCCGTCAGCTCTGACAAGTCACGTCTACCTCCCAGGTCGTGTTGGAATGATCGGAATGCCGATCGGATCAGTATTTCACATTCTGGACCCCCGGACCCCGACGGCTTTGATTATAAACCAAGTGCATTTGCAAATTGCACTTTTGAGCGTCGGGCTCAAACCGGATGTCCGATTTAGAATCCGTCAGCTCTGACAAGTCACGTCTACCTCCCAGGTCGTGTTGGAATGATCGGAATGCCGATCGGATCAGTATTTCACATTCTCGACCCCCGGACCCCGACGGCTTTGATTATAAACCAAGTGCATTTGCAAATTGCACTTTTGAGCGTCGGGCTCAAACCGGTAGTCCGATTTAGAATCCGTCAGCTCTGACAAGTCACGTCTACCTCCCAGGTTGTGTTGGAATGATCGGAATGCCGATCGGATCAGTATTTCACATTCTGGACCCCCGGACCCCGACGGCTTTGATTATAAACCAAGTGCATTTGCAAATTGCACTTTTGAGCGATTTGCTCAAACCTAAATCTAAAATCCTAAAACCTAAACCTATTCCCAAATCCCTAAACCTTAAACCCTAAACCCGTAAAAATTGTAAACCCTATAGAAAAAAAAACGTAAGCCCTAAAACCCCTAAAAACACTAAACTGCAGACCCCGAACCCCCTAAATCATAAAACCATAAAACCCTTAAAAATTATAAATCTTAAACCCTCCCCTAACCCCTAACCCCACTACGATCCCTTAAACTCCTAAACTGCTAAACCACCGATTGCTAAACCCCAAACCCTCAAACTAAAAATCCCAAACCCTAAACCTTAAAACCCTAAATCTTGAGTTACCCCTAAAACTAGAAACTCTAAAATCCTTAAAAACCACAAACATAAAAGACTAAATCTGAAAAACCCTAAATCCTAAACCTTAAACCCTAAAACTCCTAAACCTAAAAATCAAAAATCTTAATACTATAAACTCTAAACCATAAACCATAAATTTAAAATCATAAACCCTAAAATCACTAATAACATCAAACCCTAAATAAAAGAAACCCAAAAATGTAAACCTATATGTAAAACCCTAAAAGCCCCAAGAACCTTAAACCTTAAAAACATTAAACCCTAAACTCAAAACATTAAACCATAAATCTTGAAAACCTTAAACCCTAAACCCTAAACCTTAAAAATATGAAACCATAATATCTATAAACCATAAAAACTCGAAAAACCCTAAACCCTAAAAATCCTAAATTGTAATAACTATAAACCCTAAAAACATGAAAAACCCTAAACCCTAAAACCTAAAATCCTTAGAAACTAGACCCACTAAACCAAAAACCCCTAAAGCCTAAACTCTCAAAACCGTAATCCACCCCCCTAACCGCTAAACCAAAAACCCCAAATGCTAAATCCAAAACCCTAAACTCATATGCCAAATATAAAATGCAAACAAACCTAAACACCAAACAACTAACCCTAAACCCAAAAACCTAAACCCTAAATAACCCTAAACCTTAAACCCTAACCCTATATGTTAAACCCTAAACATAAAAAAATAAACTCATAACCCCCTAAACTGTAAAACCCTAAAATAATTAAAAACCATAAAATTTAAAACACTAAAATCCTAAACCCACATTGAACCCCTTACCCCACCCCTAATACATAAACTACTAAACCTCAAAACTGTCAAACCTTAAACTTTAAATCTTAAAACCGTAAGCCCTTAAACCTTAAACACTAAACAGCCCCTCAACCCTAAGCCTAGCAACCGTAAACCGAAAAACCCACACTTAAAATCGAAGTCCAAAAACCTGTAGCCCTGAAACCCTTCCTAAACCCTAACACCTAACCCTTAAATCCTAACCCTAAAGCCCCAAACCCTAAACCATAAAGCTTAAAATCCTAAACCCTAAACCCTAAAAGCCCTAAACACCTTAAACCCTAAAAATCCTAAACCTTAAAAGAGTAAAACCTAAATCTAGTACCTAAAACCTAAATCTAAAACCCTAAACCTTAAACACTAAACACTAAACCCTTAAAAACCTTACACTAATCATTAGGAAAGGAGAGGTGAGGCCAATCCAAATACAACACATGTTTGTGAATATATTATCATGCTAACACACAAAAATGACTATTTACATGCACTGGTATTTTACTACAAAAAATGGAAGGTCCATATGACTGTTAATAAAGGCAATATAAAGCACCCAAACACCTGAAAAGTGCACAAAATAATATTCTATCATATTAACAATAACATGGACTATGAAATGCCCTAAACAAAAAATTAGCATGGCCTAAACAAAATTTTCACATTAAATTCCCTGCAGGGGGTTGGGGTGGGGGGGCCGCGGCGGGTTGGAGAGAGAGAGAGAGAGAGAGAGAGAGAGAGGGGTACCTGTGGGGGGGCGGGTTGGAGAGAGAGAGAGAGAGAGAGAGAGAGAGAGAGGTACCTGTGGGGGGGGGGCCGCGGCGGGTTGGAGAGAGAGAGAGAGAGAGAGAGAGAGAGAGAGAGAGAGGGGTACCTGTGGGGGGGCGGGTTGGAGAGAGAGAGAGAGAGAGAGAGAGATACCTGTGGGGGGGGGGGCCGCGGCGGGTTGGAGAGAGAGAGAGAGAGAGAGAGAGAGAGAGAGAGAGAGAGAGAGAGAGGTACCTTGGGGGGGGCAGCGGCGTTGGAGAGAGAGAGAGAGAGAGAGAGAGAGAGAGGGCAGCGGCGGGTTGGAGAGAGAGAGAGAGAGAGAGAGAGAGAGAGAGAGAGAGGGGTACCTGTGGGGGGGCCGCGGCGGGTTGGAGAGAGAGAGAGAGAGAGAGAGAGAGAGAGAGAGAGGTACCTGTGTGTGAGAGAGAGGAAGCCGGCGACGACGGCGACGGCGAGCGGCGACGGCGAGGCGAGCGGCGCGGCGACGACGGCGAGGCGAGCGGCGCGGAGGGGGGCTCCGGCGGAGGGGGCCTCGGGCGGGAGGCCGCACGGGGAGGGGGGCTCGGGCGGAGGAGGGGGGCTCGGGCGGGAGGCCGCAGGGGGAGGGGGGGCTCCGGCGGAGGGGGGCTCGGGCGGGAGGCCGCAGGGGAAGGGGGGACTCCGGCGGAGGAGGGGGGCTAGGGCGGAGAGGGGGCCGCAGGGGGAGGGGGCCGCAGGGGAAGGGGGCTCGGGCGGGGGCTCGGGCGGGAGGGTGGAGGGGGGGCTAGGGCGGAGAGGGGGCCGCAGGGGGAGGGGGCCGCAGGGGAAGGGGGCTCGGGCGGGAGGGTGGAGGGCGGGAGGGAGGGCTCGGGCGGGGAGGGGCTCGGGCGGGCGGGGGTCGCAGGGGGGAGTATAACGGGATCAGCGACCGATTGGCGACCGAATTTAGTTCGGTCGGGAGGGTGGAGGGCGGGAGGGAGGGCTCGGGCGGGGAGGGGCTCGGGCGGGCGGGGGTCGCAGGGGGGGAGTATAACGGGATCAGCGACCGATTGGCGACCGAATTTAGTTCGGTCGCCAATAGGTCTCAGATGTGCGACCGATTATTTCGGTCGCCGAATTGGTCTCTATTTGGGACCGACTAGCGACCGATTAAAGCGGTCGCTAATGCGGTCGCTATAGCCACTTTTTCTTGTAGTGGTTGGGCCGCGGCTCTTGGGCACCTCTGGGGCGCGCTGGAGGTCCGGAGTCGGGCTAGGCTCGTCGCTAGTGGGCCGGTCATGGGCTGAGCCAGATTTTCCCCTACATCTACCTCTTCCCCCTTTTCCTTGCCCTACAACCCCACCACGGCAGCGGGGACCTCCGACCCCGCCGGCTAACAACAGCAGCAGAGGCGCGGCCGCCACAGCTGCCGATGTCGCTGGCCTACCCTGCAGAGCCGCCCGCGAGTCCCCCTCGTGCCGTTCACGTACCTTCCGTACCTGTCGGAGGTACCCACGCCGCCACTCTCTGCCCCCTTCCCCGCCATAGAGGCCACACTGGAGGGAGATCACCCCGCCGCCAACGTCGCCGCAGAGGACGTCTGCCTCAGTCGGAGGCTGCTCCACCCGCGAGCAGGGCATCGGCCCCGCCTCGCCGGTTCCGCTAGCAATAGCCCTCCTCTACCCTGGCCTCTGCTTTCTTAGTCCCTCGCCGACGCCGCCCTCCCCCGTTGGGTCCGCCTGGGCCCACCCACCACCACTGCCCATCCCCTGTGGCATCCTAACACATGCATCGCCCTGTGCATCCCGCCGGCATCCTCGTTCTTGTCTCCCTCTCTTTCTCTTCGTATCGTCTCTCTCTTCTTCTCTCTCTCTACAGTCGCTCTCGCTCTTCTACTCTATCTCTCTCGTTCTTTTGTCACATTGTAACAAAGTTTGAAAATAAAAAAAAAGAGAGCATCACAAAAAAATAATGGCAAAGAAAGAAGGAAATAAAGAGATGAAAAATATTTCTTGAAAAAAATGGCAGAAAAAAGATAGAAGAAATTTATAATTTTAAAACAAAAGATTCTTTGTTTTTATGATGTTTCTTTAAAAACATTTATTTAAGTGTCTCTTTCTTTCCATTATCACAGTAGGTTGGTTCATATTTATCAGTTAATAATTATATTTTATATTTATTATATTTTTAATTCATTATATATGTGTATATATTTAAAAATTAAAAAACTATGAACATATAATATAGTTTTATATCTAATCAGATAGTCGGATATATCCGAATCCGGATAATATCCGTCGAATTCGAATTTGGATAGTGATAAAAATACACCCTAATAAAATGTGTCGGATTCGGATATCCAACCGATTATAATCGGATACAAATTCAGATATCAGACTATCCGCTCCGTATCCGCACCGTTTACATGTTTAAATAAAATGGCTCGTGGCCTTTCTTATCCACCAAATCCCCATTAATCTCATATGAAAATTTAAAGAATCATGAATTCTCAACTATCTTCATTCTTAAAAAATGTTAAAGCATCAAGCCAGAGTTCGGTTGACTTCTTTTATAAATAAATAAGGGATTTTTACATAAAAACCATTGTTAGAGGTGAATTTGTAAAAAAACCATTCTTAGAAATGTATTAGCAGACATATCACTGGGTTAATTCAAATAATACATAAATGTCATTTAAGCGTGATTTTTTTACAAGTTGTTGGTAAAAAGAAGTGATATGTATGTAAATAAATATGACATTTTTACACAATTTCTGATTTACACAGTGATATACATGCTAATGCATTTTTAGGAGTAGTTTTTTTACAAATTCACCTCTAACAATAGTTTTCATGCAAAAAACCCAATAAATAATTCACCTATATGCAACTGATGACACATTTATAGGGTGTTTAGTTACCCTTTTTTCTCTCTTTTCTCTCAAACTAAAAAATAGAATTAGGAAACCCACTTAAACATGTTTGATAAGATTTTCTCAATTTTTTAGGAAAGAATCCTATCTCGTTATAATCTCTCTCGAAAAGAAAACAAGTGATGACATATTTTTTTGAGAGAGCACAACCCAAGTCCGTAGCAACCGCACCAGTGGCGGATAGAGAGACAGAGAAAAGGAACACAACTGATCATAAGTCACTGACTTTAAAGTCATTACAAAAACGAACTATCATACTGTGAAAGTCATTACAATACCAACTATCATACTGTCATGCATGCCATTATAATACCGATTGATAGCATAAACTCACAATTGTACTGGCTTGAAAGTCATTGCAAAATTTGGTCATTACATCGTGCATTTTTTAGTCACTACGCACAAAATATCTCTGCACCCAAATTAAAGTTGTTGCATCACCCAAAAGACAATTGTCCTCACTCCCCTTAACATGGTTGGCTGTACATTGCCACTTCTAGTAGGTCCTGTACTGGTAAAAGAACCTTGTGTGCTCACATTGCCAATCGTAGTAGGCACATGTAACCTTCTATCCGGAATAACCAGTCCCCCGAAAATAATAGATAGAAAATTAGTCAATCTCTCTACATCAATCAACCAAAATAAACTAGAAGGTTTAACATAGAACCTGGTTGAAGTACGTTTGTTCCTAGGAGTAGAGTTAGCGTTGCCGGTTGTACCTTCCTTCATGGGTTTGCCTGATGGCCTAGGATTCACATGAAGAATACTTAGATAGATTGAATAGGGTTGATTGCAGTTGTAGACTATGTAATACCTCGTAGTAGGTGGTCGACTAGTAGGGTTAAATGGGTTCTTGCAATTCTTTACATATAGTAGTCATACTCTCCACACTTATTAAAGTTATGATGTCTTTTCTTGGTTTTCTACTTACCTTCATCCTCAGCTCTGATTATCTTCTTCTTGGGTCTACCAGGTGACCTCTTGACCTTTGGGAACAGAATTGGATGTTCTAGTGGCTTCCTTGGCCACTATCTCCTATCAAGCATGGGAGAAATATGAAGGGCATCAACAGCTTTATACTTATCTATAGAGTAGCATTTATCCACATAATCTTCCCACTCAACTCTCTTGACATGGCAAGAAAAGATGCCACATGCACACATGGCAGACCACTCAGATACCACCTCCGACTAGAGTAAATCTTGTTCTTAATGTTCACAACTGATCTCTAAGACTTGTGGATTGCATAACCCCCTATACCTCTGCAGATTTCCAACATACGGTGCCTGTCCTTCGGGGCAAGACTGTCTTTCAATTTAGTGCTTTCCTCCTTCTCAATTCCATGGCCTTCATTATCTGTCCACGTATGGAGTCAATGATATCTAATATAATCTTATATCTAGGTTGCATAATAAATGTACATTAAATAAATTTGAAAGATTGTTTGTTAAGTAGTGACATTTTACCTTCAGGCCAAACATGTTTTGACTCATATTTTTCACCCTTGAAGGTAGCCTAATCAAAATAATGGAAAACATCAACATTTTCTTCTTTGATCTGTCTCATATACTCTAAAAAACCTTTCCTTGTAAAGCATCTGGCTGCATTCAAATATCATTCCTTCCAATTTTTTTCTTGGGTATTTTTTTGAAGTTCTTGTACATATGTCTCATACATGTTTTATGCTCAATAGTAGGATAATGCTCTTTTACTGCCTCTTCCAAACCTTTCTACCTGTCTATTATTAAAAACAGTCCCGAGACTTCCCCAATGGCTTCTTTCAGATGATGTAAAACTAGGACCAACGTGCCTCATTCTTATACTCGACCATAACAAATGCAATAGAGAAAAGACAATCATTCCCATCCAATGCAATGCATTAAGCATAGTCCCAGCAAATCTTATTTTCATATGGCATCCATCCAGGCCAATAAGTGGTCTACAGTCTCTCACAAATCCTACTGTGCAAGCTTTGAAAGCAACAAAGAACTTGAGGAATATATGATTTGAATCTATCATGTATGTAATCACACTGTCAGGGGTTCCTAGCAACAGATCCTCCTGAAGATCTCCTAGGCAACAGGTGACCGTAAACTTCCTCCCAAGAACCATGTATGGCCATCATTGGCAGTAGACTATGGTAACTATTCTCAGACTCAAATTCATAGTCTGAATCACCCTCATCCTCATTCTCTACTTGTGCCTCCTCATCACCAACACTCTCTGCCTGTGCTTCCTCATCACCAACACCTTATGCTTTCTCAACACCCTCGGCTTGTGCACGTGATTCTTTTTGGGTTTGCATATCTTCCTATGCATGTGCATGTGCATGTGCAATCATCAGAGCCAATTGTGCACTCAGTTCAATCTGGCTGACACCAGCCTCTTAAGTCTTACCCTATTTTATAATTTCATCTTTAATTGTAATAAACTATCTAATATCATATGGAGAATCTACAACATCAATGACGAATCAATAATTCGAATTCGATCCACAAATTGGACAAAACATTCACTTATAGAAAAAAAAATCTGTGATGCTTATAGAGTCCTCCTCTATCACATGTTCTTTCCCCTTTGCCTTATTGCTATTACCTTTTCTTCTAGGTTGACATTTCCTCACATTGTTGCCACCCTCACCTTGTGACTATGTTTGATTGCTCACAAACTCTACCATAATAATTATCTCTATAGTGCTTTTGGACTGACAATGGTCAAATATCATCAATATACGCATCCTTATCATTAACAATCATCAAGTACTTTGTAGGCCTTGATTTGGGGACCCTCCACATTTTGCTCACCACATCATCTGGACCTCACTTAATCAAATTACACACAAGTTGTAGCAAGTCCTTTATATTTGCATAATCTCTGTAAATGTGATTGTTTTTCTACTTCATTTGGTGGTGGCAAATTCTGCTAGGATCGCCTTTGACATTCTTCCAATAGCCCCCATATTTGACCAGTAAGGTATACATGTTTGATTCATCATCCATCTTGTAACACATAATATGATAAACATATAAGACATAAATTTAAAGTCACGCCCACACAGTGAGCCCCACTGCAAACAAAACAACCTTGATGTGCACACATTCTTAATGATACTCTTCGGAGTGTGCCACACTACAACCCACATACAGATAATGTAAATGACAGAGAGTTGTCCCACCCCACAGTTAGACCCACCTTCGATCTACACCCATTGTATTAAAATATTGAACTATCACCGTAGAAAAATGCAACATTTGCAAAGAACATTAAAAAACATATATGGTCCACAAGATTTCCCCCTACCACTGAGGCCTAATGGCGAACGGCAAGTTTCAAAGCCAAAACAGTCCCTTCACACCTACACCCAGGTAAACTCTTATATAAGGTTTGTCCTGCACAACTCTAATGCCCCAACTATTGACTTCAGATGAGGGATGGGAAGGGTGGGAAAGATTAGGGTTGCTCCTCCTTCTTTGGTTGTTCACTTTTCGTAACTAATTAGGATTTGCCTGAGAGCCCTACTCTACTCCTTCGGCAGCTATACCGACTTCCCTAGTCGCTTAGGGTTTGCTTGGGAGATCTGACAAGGGTAAGAGGTGAAGGGGTAAAAAGAGTTGGGGATGGAGATCGTGAGTGAGAGGTGTGGCAGATCGCTATCTTCCAATTCATATGTTTTTAAAATTATACCTCTGTTATTTAGATTATGGGAAGGAAAAAAATCTTTAAAAATAGGAAATAACACGGATAAAGAGTTGAGATGAACCCAAGTGCAAGTGGGATAGAAAAAGTGGAGTAGATCTCTCAATCTTATGTAGATATGGTATTGATTTACCATTGATGTAGATTTACTATCTAAGGCTTGAGATTTAGTATCAAAAGGATAACTGAGAAATGGGCACCACGGATAACCTGAATGATCGAAGAAAGTTTTTGATGTGGGGATCCGTGGGATTTACATCCCGGTGGGTGCATGGAGGAGGAAAGGTATCTCCACCATCGGGGGAAAGAGAGACTCGCGCGTCCTCCCCGTTGTTTCATAAGGGCGGACAATCTCAAACCCATTCACGTAGGGGAGAGAGAGAGAGAGCGAGAGCGAGCAAAACGTACCATGGCGGCCTCCACCACCTTCTTCCTCCTGATCATCTGCACCGCCCTCACCGCCGTCGCTCCCTCCTCGCCTCCCGCCCCCACCCCCAACCCGCTCAACATATCCGCTGTCTTCGCCTTCGACGACTCCATCCTCGACACCGGCAACAACAACGGCTTCCCCACGGCGGCGCAAGCCAACCACCCGCCCTACGGCTGCAACTTCCCCGGCCAGGTGGCCACGGGAAGGTTCTCCGACGGGCGGCTCATCCTGGTCTCATCCCTAGGGATCGGAGACCGCGTGCCGGCATCTACCGGTCTCTGTTCTTTTACATGGTATCAGAGCCACCTTGTCCTACGGCAATGGCTTCCTCTTCATCCCACCCCCCTGCAACTCCCAACTCTACCACCTCTGGCTCCTCTTCTCAGTTGATCAACTCAGCCTCACCTGCTGCTAGTTCCTCTGTTTCTCTTCCTCCATCCACCTCTCTCATGCCTTTTCTTACAGTTAAGCTCACGGCTGACAATTATCTTCTGTGGCGAGCCCAGTTTCTTCCACTCCTCCGGAGTCATAACATGTTGGATCTCGTTGAAGGCCCTCCCTCGGCTCCGCCACCCACTATGGGTGATCCTCCCTCACCCAATCCTGCCTATGCCCCCTGGCTACAGCGTGATCAACAGCTATTATCATGTTTGCTTGCCTCTATTTCTGAAAGCCTTATGCCTTTAATAGTTCATCTCAACACTTCTCGTGCGGCATGGGATGCTTTGGCTAGTTCTTTTGCCTCCACATCCAAAGCTCGCATCCTCCAACTTACTACAAAATCGGCACGACCTTCTCCAACTGCCAGTGACCGTGTGACCTGCGAAGTGGCTCCAGATAAGTCTCCGGAGAAAGCTCAGCGAGTGCCGGGCATCTCGTAACAATTCCACCTGTTGTAGATAAGTCTTCCTATCATTTAGGATGAGTTGTTGTTAATGTACGACGTGGATAGTTACGGGATGTGTAACCAGATCTGTATATATATGTGAATCTAATACAGAGGGCGCTCGAAGAGCAAACCCAGCATTCTACCGGTCTCTGTTCTTTTACACGGCATACATGGGCGGGTCGCTCACCGGGCAGGACTTCCCTGGCGCCGGCGTCTGCTTCGCGTCGGCGGGTTCCGGACTGGACGACGTCACCTCCATCTCTACGGGCGTCCTGACCATCGACATACAGGTGAAGAACTTCGGGGAGTACCTGCAGAAGTTGCAGCAGAGCATGGGAAGCGAAGCTGCCGCACAGAAGGTCGTCGGTAGCGCGCTCTTCATCATAAACTCCGGCGGTAACGACTTGAAGACCTTCTCCATGTTTCCTGCGAGGACGGCCTTGGGTCTAAGTGGGTACCACAATTTTCTCCTCCAAAGGTTGCAATCTCTTGTTCAGGTTTAGTCTCTTCCCTCCCCCCCCTCTCTCTCTCTATCTATTTTTTTCCCTCTCTCTCTTTATATACGTATCCATATAAAAACATGCCAGGATTCTTCCGCGTCACTGATACGGCGTCGTGGCCTTATTCTCTAGCTTTGCTTGGTCGGAATTCATAGGTCGACGTACACTGATCATTCATAATTAGTTTTCTTGTTCTCTCCTCACATATGACTATATATTTATCTCTCTCTCTCTCTCTCTCTCTATATATATATATATATATATATATTTATATACATATTTATCGTTCATTGGTCATTCACACTGGTTTTCTTCGAATTGGTTATATATAGCAACTTCACAGCCTGGGTGGCCGGAGGTTCGCCGTCGCCGGCATCCTGCCGGCTGGGTGCGTGCCGGTGGCCATCACCTCGGCGCCGGGTTTTGGCACGACCCCGCGTGCCTGCAACGATCTGTTCAACCAGCTCGCCGTGCAGTACAACTCCATGCTCCAAGCCATGCTCCCGGACTTGAAGGCCTCGTTAAGTGATGCCAGTATAGCATACGTAGACATGTACACACCACTGCTGGACATGATCCACGCACCCGAACAGTACGGTAAGAATCAACAACACCAGATATATACATATTTAAGATAATAATTAAAAGGAAGCAGATGATCCTCTCGATCTGTACGTATTTACCGATGGTGCATGTGAAATCCCTCGGCACTAGCTAGCTCGATTACATCTTGCTATTTCCCTTCCCACATGCACGGACCCCTCGTAAATGCATGCAGAGGATATCTTGCGTACATTAATTAACGGACGCATGCATGCATTATCTGTATATACGTAAGCTGTTTAATATGGTCTTCCTAACTCCTTAATTAATTAGCTTAATGACATGTGTTGTTTAATGATTGTCCATAGGTTTCACGGAGACGAACCGGGGATGCTGTGGGACGGGGTTAACAGAGATGGGACCGCTGTGCTCGCCCACAACTCCCCACTGCCCGGACCCCTCCAAGTTCGTGTTCTGGGATGCCGTCCACCCCTCTCAAGCGGCATATCAAGCTATCTCCCAGGGGATAATGAAGACAGTGATCCCACAGCTATAAATTTACACATCGGGTTTCTCATAGATACTGATACAACATAATTGGAAAGAGTTGCATTGTAGGATCTGTATTAATTATTATAACTAATTAACCACAGCCTATATATATATGCTGCTTAATTATCAATATATATCCATGTGTGTTTCGTCGTCTTAATTAATTAACTTGGGTCCATTTGGTTGGATGGAAAACGTCTTTCAAAGGAAATGATATATGTATTAGAAGGAATAAAACCTTTTAAGGGAAAGTATATAGATATATGACATAATTAACTCGATCCCATGAACATATATGTCTTTCATGCTTAATAATTGTGTTCTTCCTGGCCATGGCGAAGTTGACATAACACGTACGTGTTAAGGCATTAATTAGAGACAACATAATTAAGAAACGGGAAGATGCATCATGAATTAATTGGATGGATGTCCCAATTTGGAATGTGGTTCATTCTCATGGAAACGAGCTTTTTCTTTCTTTTCTAGATTTTTGAGACACATCGGAGGATTAAGTAGAAAATCCATCTATTCATATCATTTTATTGTATATACTAATTGAGGAGGACTTCCGATGGTATAAACACTACAATAAAAACAAGGATTTCCGATGTATATATTCTGTCGAAAATTCGTCGGAAATATGTCGGTACGGAGTTTATCGACGTATTTCCGACGGAATATGTACGTCCGAAATAATACGTCACTAATTTTTGACGTATTATTTTTCGTCGCAAATTCGTCGGAACTTACCGACAAACAAAATCGTCGAAACTTTATGTCGGTATTTATGTGGGTAATTAATAACTATTAATAATAATAAAAATTAATTAACATTTTTGACGAAAATAATTTCATCAAAAAAGATGCCTGTAATATATTCAATTAAATTTTATTAAATTAAGAATTATTTTCGATGCATAATTTTATGTCGAAAATCCGTTGGAACATTTCCGATGGCTATTTTGATTCGTCGGTATTTCATCGGTAATATATAAATTTTATTAATTAAAATTTTAAAAAAATTTCGACAGAAAATTTTAAAAAAGATTTTAATCGAAAATACGTCTGAAATTTTCGACGAGCCCTATCCGTCAAAAACCTATTTGTCACCCCTAGCATCTTATTTGTAACCCTTATTTCTGATAGAATTATTGTACATTGAAAATATGTCGCAAATATAAATTATAACAAATATGATGCACTGTGTCAAATATTTTCGACAGAATACAATTTTTTCGGAAATACGTCAAAAATTTCCGATGTATTTCCGATGATATATATGTCGGAAACTTATTTGTTACCCTTAGCAACGTATTTATCACCCTTAATTAGAGACCTATTTGTCACCCTTAGAAATCTATTTGTCAACATTGAAGTAAATTATTTTCAACAGAATAAAATTGGTAGGAAATACGTCGAAAATTGGCATAACGTCGGAATTCCGTCGAAAAATTACTCCACATTTTTATATATTTTAAAATTTTAAAAACCTGTTTAAAATTATAATTATACACCACACAACCTACACAACTCAACATAAAACACCAATAAACAACATATACAACACACAATATAAAATTCGTTGAACATACAATAAACAATATCCACAACACATAACTCAATGAATAAAAAAAGTTACAGTTACATTAATTCAAATGTGACATTTTTCATAATATCATTAAAAAAATCAAGAGATATCCGCTGCATCATCCTCATTCATATCATCTCCACCATCACCAGCTGTAGGAGGATTCTATATCACAGAAAAATAATATTAAATAGATATAAATAAAAAGAATTAATAATAAATTTAATTAAATATTTTTTAATTTTCTAAATTCAAAAGTAGATAACATGAAGATGAATTCTTTAACTCTCGAAACTGAATTCTTTGAAATAAGTAATAATATTATAACTCTAAATCTACATAGGAAGAAATGTCGAAAACAAGGAAGCCATTCTCAATATTGTTCAGGTCACCGAAAGAGTATTGCTGGTCCCTTATCTTAGACTTCCTCTTATGTCAAGAGGCATCAAGAAGGCTAGTTGTCTACCACTGCTGGATAAGATCAAAAGATGCATTCATTCATGGAAGAATCGATTCCTATCAAAAGCTGGTCGTTTAGAACTGATTAGATCAGTTCTATCTTCTTATTCCCTTTACTGGTCCGCGGCATTCTCCCTTCCATCCTCATTGATTGATGAGATTGAAAGAGTGCTCTGTAATTTTTATTGGCATGGCCACACTAACAAGCATGTCTGTCATATGGTCTCAAGCAAATCTGTAAACCGAAGGAGGAGGGAGGATTGGGTCTTAAGAACCTAAGAGGATGGAATTTAGTTTGTATGGCTAATCTGCTCTGGGATATTTTGCAAAAAAAGAACTCTCATTGGTGTTCATGGTTCCATGCTAAGTACCTCTCAAAGCACAATATCTGAAAAGTTAGAATGAAGCCTTATTATTCAACAGATTGGAAAGGAGTCCTGCACGCCAGGAAATGGCTGAAAGATAACATCTTTGATGAGATTGCAGATGGTAGAGATACTAATATGTGGACGGATCGTTGGGTTCAAGGAGAGAGCATTCATCAATTATTTGGTGAACAAATTATGTAGGATTTAGAACTGCATAAAGATTGCAAGGTCTAGTTTCATCTCTAATGGATCTTGGTCCCTTCCCGAGCATGTCTCATCTGAAATGGCAGAGCTATGAAATACTATTTCTGCAATTCCAATTGTTTCAGGCGGAAGAGATGATATAAAGAAAGGAAATAGGGAAATGTGGTACTTTTCTCTCCTCTTTCTTGGGTTTTATATTAAACAAAAAACTAAGAATAATGTGCAGACTTAATGAGATAATAATAACTACTAACACTCGCAAACGTGCTCTCCCTCCCCCTCTCTCTCTCTCTTACACACACACGCAGAGGCAAACTATTCTTTTTCAAGAATTTTTTTTTACAGATTCACTTATAATAATATTTTATTGTAAAAAATCACTTTTGTAAATCATTTTCTTATGTTTGCTAGAATTATTAAATCCGTAAACTTATAAATGAAATGCATTGTTTGAAAATAATATTTAAGAAAACTTTGAAAAAATTAAAATTTTTTGCATGAAATCTAGTTTCTACGTCACGTACCACCTCCTCTATTTATTGGTTTGGGAAAGATCGTCTGGCACCCGTAGAAGCCTGCAAACATCAGAAGAGAACGTGCCGTCAGAAGGAGCCCTGGGCGATATCCCAAGGGACAACCCTCTGATGCTTAAGTCAGCAACGGTTTAAAGAAAGGAGTAGATAAGAGTAGAGGAGAGAGATAGAGCCTGTAGTGGAGGATCCGAGAGACGTGTAAGTCCTCTCAACAAGTGCTCGCCGCTCCCAGTGGACACCTGGAGAGTGCTCGCTGGTGTTAAGGTCGTGATGGAGGGATTCTCTCTCTGGATGTAGTATGGCGAAGCCTCTCTATCGCTGTAGTCAGACCAATTGCTCTATTCTCAGTGAGAAGCTTTTGGCAGAAGTTCTACCGTCCCCCTCTCTTCTTCTCTGTTGATGTCCCTTTTATAGGGGGTTGTCCTTGAGTGAGAGGCCTATCCCTTAACAGAGAAGGGCGCAAGCAGTGGAGTAACGTCTCCCGCGATCGTGACGGGATCAGTTTCCCAACGTCGGCTGGTCCCTGGGCGAGTCTTACGAAGCTCGTGGGACGTGCTCGCCCGTTATGGGCTCGAGACCGACGTCGTGGGGGGTAACGGTCGATCATCGGAGGGTCTTCCGGTGATCATTGTGCCTGGGCCAAAGCCCTTCCTACGCTGGCGAATCCAATGTTGAACCGTAGTGGGCCACGCCCGTTGGGCCGCGGCTCTTGGGCACCTCTGGGGTGCGCTTGAGATCCGGACCCGGGCTGGGCTCGTCGCTAGTGGGCCGATCATGGGCTGAGCCAGATTTACCCTCCTCACAAATTCACTTATAATAATATTTTATTGTAAAAAAATCACTTCTGTAAATCATTTTCTTATGTTTGCTAGAATTATTATATCCGTAAACTTATAAATGAAATGCATTGTTTGTAAATAATATTTAAAAAACTTTGAAAAAATTAAGATTTTTTGCATGAAAAATATTTTAAAAAGGGAAATTATAAAAAAGTATTCTTAAAAATGTATTAACATGCATATCACTCTATAAATCTGAATTGTGTAAAAATGTCATTTTTATTTGCAATCATATCACTTCTTTTTCTCAAAAATTTGCACAAAATCATAATTAAATACTATTTATGTACTATTTGAATTAACGCAATGATATGTCTGTTAATAAATTTTTTCATAATGATTTTTTTGTAAATTCACCATTGTTAGTTTTCATGCAAAAATTCCCAAAATGAAACCTCCTAATTAGCCAACTTGATTTTCCACTATAAATTTCTAGATATAGTACTCTAGCTATATCTCAAATTATTTACTCTAACTTTTTAACCACAACTTTGATTATTGTAGTGCCATATTATGTTTAGCTCTTTTCTCATTCCTTTTCCCATGCTCTGCAGGGTGTTTCTTCTTCTTCTTACTAGATTACGAGGATTTGCTTCAAGTTACTTAAATGCTCATTCTATGGATGTACTTAAAAAGTACTAATTAAATTCGCATTCTATTTGGATGTACTGGCTAATAATGTCGTAGTCAAAGAATACTTGTTCATTTGTACCCATAATTTTAGAGAACTCCGAGTAGGTTGACTGGTAAAGACTGTCTCATAGTAGGGTTTAGGGAATTCTCAAGTTCTACCTCGGGGGGAGGGGGGATTTACTTGGCTCACATTTAATCGATGTGGCATGTGAATCAGTGGTTTGTTAGTCTTGAGAAGAAAAAGATGCACGTGAGTTGGGTGTCATTGGATTTGAACGAAGTCTCTCACACTTTGTGTAAACCCTAATATTTGGGTTCCACATCGTCAAGAAAAAAAAAACTTCATCCATCAGTGTGGTCCTGCTACCTGCGATGGGCTACTGATAACATTGTAGTTTATCCAGAATCTGGGCCATTAAAGCCACGTTTAATAGAGGGTTAGGCTAAGAGCAGTTCATTTTTTTTTTATGATTTATAAGTGATTATATTGAAGGGATTAGTTAATCCGGAATAGATGGAGTTAAAAAACCGTGGGTTAATTTTCTATGGAATATGTCTAATCTACGAATAACTTTCCTTTTTACCTTCTTCCAAAAAAGATGATCCACTTTTCAATGCAGATTTATGTTATTTTATACACATATTGTACTTTTTTATCCCATATTTCTGTCAAAGTGCATATATTTAATTCAAGGTTAATTTATTAGGTTAATCCATTAATTATCAAAGAGAAATCATATTTATTATAAATTATTTTCTTCCATTGACAAGGGAGGTGCGATGGCTAGCTGACCAGGGCTCCATATTCCGTCGGTGGGACATGGTCAATGAATACCCAGGACCGCATCAGATCCGATAACAGATTCTATGTAGGCTTGTAAATAGAGTAGACCAAGACCCAAAATAAGTTGACCCATATTCATATTGGATCTTCATGTTTTACTAATTACTAGCTAGACTACAATTTCCCACTGGCACTTACAAATTTGAGATAAATTTGGGTTTTGCACAATAACAAAATTTTCCCAAAATTCGAGCAATGTTAACTCTCAAACATTGTCTAGAGCGCCGTAATCCCAATTTAAGCCCTAAACCCTAAATCGTAAACCCTAAACCGGAACAAGAAAGTGCGTCTGATTTATCTTCTATTACCGAGGCATTGAGCATTGCATCGATTATTAAAGTTGGGCGGGGAACCAGTGGCCCAAATGTAACCCGAATAATCCGGGTAGGCATATATTGCTTTTAGGTGAGTAATACATGCTGCACCCCCCTTAGTGTGTAGCAAATTTACAAATCCCCTCCTATTGGTCCACGTGAGATTTTGACTCGGGAGATAAAAGAAAATTTTAAAAAAATAAAATAAGGCTCGACAATTATCCGTTTAAAATTTGATTTGAATTTAAATTTATATTCGTTTGGTCAGATAATTATCGGAATAAAATATCCGATGGATAATTTAATCTGATATCGGATATCCGATTATTAATCGGATACGAATTCGGATATTGAGATATCCGTAACGGATATTATCCGACCGAATATAAACTAGATTTTTTGGAGATTACGCATGAACCATATAATTTTATTTTCAGTAAAAAAAATGAGAAAATCACTATAAGACATTGGAAAATGGCGATTGCCGAGGATTGGAGTGACTACACTATTGCTATGCTGCATCTTTTGATGAAATTTATTATGATAATAAATGATCATTTTATCACTGGTAGAAGATGAAGAGTCGGTAGTGGGTACTGACCCTACTGGTAGGAGACGAAGAGTCTCTGGACTCCTCCTATCTCCATGTCTAGCGTGAGTGTTAGACCTGATTTGGCAGCGATGGTCTCCTTAGTCCCGAGAAGGCACGTTGTGAAATTGTAAACCTTCGGTGCGAAGCACAAGGTCTTCTTCTTCCTTCCCCCGTCCCTCTCCTCTTCCCGCCCTCCGTGTTCTTCATCATCTTCTTCCTTCATTCTTCCTCTCTTTCCCTCCCTCTCTGCTCACCGTACGATGCAGCAAGCCTCCACCATTCCCCTACATCTTCCTCTTCCCCCCTTTCCTTGCCCTGCAACCCCACCACCGCAGCGGGGACCTCCGACCCCGCCTCCTACAAATTCACAGTTTAAAATTTTATTTATTCAATAAAAAAATTTATTATATCTAAATATTTGATTTATTAATCTCTTTAAATGTGTTTAAGTCATGGTAAATAAATTAATTATAAGGGAAAGAAAGTTATTTAAAAGTTAATAGAGAAAGAAAAACAAAGGGTTTAAAAGTTAAAGGAATGAGAAAAAAAATAATAAACAAAAGTTTAAAAATATTTGGGAGTTAATTGTTTAAAAAAAGAAGAAAGGTATAATTATAATAAAACAAATTGAAAGTTTAAATATAAAAAGAAAAAGGTTAAAACAAAAAAAAGAGAAAACGACGGCGAACGCGGAGGCGGCCCACGCGACCGCCCGCCCTCCATCCGGCCGCTTTGCGGCGATTTTTTTTTTTAAAAAATTTTCTAATCACTTTTTAGCCTCTTTTAACCTAACTCCCCAATTAGTCAAATCTCCACATATTATATATTAAAAAAAAGAAAAAATGAGGATTAGTCAAAAGTTCAAGGTGAGTGGGATTGGTGGAGGTTTGAAGGTCAAATTTTTATTAAATAGTATTATAATAAGGATTGAATCTCCACCCTTGATTAAATGAAGGGTTAAGATTTAATTAGGTCAAAACTACTATAAATAGAGGGGTAGGGGGCTTCATTTGTTCTTCTTGAGAGCTGAGTATGTGAGGAGCAGAAGGAGAAGGTTGGAAAGCTGATTAGGGAGTTGTTAATACGTCATTAAGGTAAGTGATTAAGCTTTTATCCCCTTAATTAGTATGGATTAACATGTTTAATATGATTTAGAATATGTTAATTAATATATTTAGATATGGTTAAATCCATATATCCTTATGTCACCATGGCTGATCATAGATTAGTCGAATTTCATGATATCATTAAGTTAAAGCATGTGATTAATGATATAATTAAGTGATTAATGTCTTAAAATTAGCAACGGTGCATGATAAACTTAGAAACTTTCCAGAATCATGAGATCTAATGTTCTAAGCCCTCTGTAAAATTTTCATCTCTGATTCAATTTATTTTTACGTTTATGAATATTTTAATATTATCTTAAATGTGTTCAATTATACTAAAATATTAAAAGGATGATATTAAATCACCTCAAATTGTAGGAATGCATCTTATTGTAAACTCCATGTGTAGAATAATTTTCATGATTTCTGGATCACGATATTTATTTTAATGATTTTTCATACATGATAAAATATATAAATAATTATATAGAAATTACAGAAATTAGAGATCATATTCAAAAAAATATTAGAATTTCACATAAAGGTTCTTACGTTGAGTTGGTTGTATTATGAAAATATCAATAATTATTGATATATGTAAGTGATATTACCTAATTTTTGATATTTTATTAGAGGTATAAAATTATGAGATAAATAGAAATACTATATGAAAATTCTTGAAAATTTACCATAAGACTAAAATGCATGTTAGAACTGAGTGATGAAAATTTCATCTTAGTCTGATAACAGAATCGTTACTGGTATAATTACCAATGTTTAAATAAATAATTAGAAAATTAAATAAATATAAATATTCTGTAAAAAATTCTGAGAAAATTACAGAACTGACATATGATATTCATAAGTTAATTCTCAGTATATTTTAATCATTTTAAGCATTATGGATAATTTTATCTATTTAAAAGCTACATTGTAAATTATTATAAATTTTAAAAATTGATATAAAATTTTAGAAATTAGACATACTGAATGAAAAATGAGGAAAATTTTTATATATGACACTTATGTCTGGAAAAACATTCTATAAAATTTTAATAATTTTTTGATCATTTTGATTATATTTAGTTGATTTATCACTCATGTTATATTTTTATTATTCTATTAAAATATTACAAATACAGTGTGAAAAATGATTAAAAATTTTAAAAAATAAAGTTTCTGTTATGAATGATTGTTTGCTGCTATGAATGATGGTTTGAATAAGTATGGTTATTTTTAGTATACTTTGGATAAATTTCATCAATTTTCTATGCATAAGAAAATTTATATAATTCTGGAAAAATTCAAATTTCTACATAAAAATTTATGAAAATTTTTCTGTGTACTTTTACATATAAATTTAATATGTAGTAAAAATATGATGAATTTCAGAACATGGTAACTAAATTTAGTCAATTTATGATATATGTTGAAATACATGTAACTCTAGTAAAATTCAAATCCCTGCATGATAATTTATGGAATTTTTTTTTGTGTAATGTTACATGTAAATGTGATATGCAGTAAAAATTTAATGATCTCCAGAAAATGTTAGATAAATTTAGTCAATTTATGATTCATGTGGGAGTATAAGTAATTCTAAAAAAAATTATAATTACTGATTGAAAAGTGATGAAAATTTTCTGCATTGATCATTTCTGTAAATGTGTTGTTTTTCTGAAATTTCATTGAACTCTTAGTTTTGAGAACATAATTATAAATTTTTGATATATAATTGGTGAATAAATAATCTTGGAAAATTATATATAATGTCTGAAAAATGATGACAAATTTCTGTTTTGATAATTCCAACAAATGTGATGATTCTCTGAAATTTCACTGCATTATGATGTCTGTAAACAGAAATAGTAAATTTTTGAATATATATATATATGTCATTATATTTAAATAAGTTGAGAATTTCAGAAAAAGGAAAAGGATTTTCAGTATTGGTATATTAATATTGACAGCATGAATTTGAGTGACATGTGTCCATTTCATATAAATTATATATATATATTTTTACCATACCGTTAGTACTGCCAAATGGACACTACCACCATAGGGGGAGACTAGAACCAAACTATAGAAATACCCCTACGGGGAGGTTCACACTGTACTGGCCCCGAGGGTAACGGGGATTGAAATCCTGAAGGTGGACAAGTACCACTAGTTAAGGTGAAGAGGACTTCTCTCGGTTCTGCGCAGTAACCAAGACTCATCACTATTTACCTAGGTGATCGAGTACCGACCGACTGTCCTTCTATGAGTGGTTTGGGCACTGTGTCTGGCTAGTTATATCACTGTTATTAATTACTGAATTGAAATTGGAACTACTATTTATTGAACTGAAATTGAAATGGTTGTTACTGTTTACTGAGTCATTATTCAAATGACTATTACTGCTTATTGAGTCATTATTGAAATGACTACTACTGTTTACTGAACTGAAACTGAAACGACTGCTACTGTTTATTGAGTCATTATTATAATGACTATTACTGCTCACTGAATTAAAATTGAAATTACTGTTACTATTTATTGAGTCATTATTATAATGGCTATTACTGCTCACTGAACTAAATCGAAACTACTGTTACTGTTTATTGAACTGATATTGAAACTGTTATTACTGTGCACTGAATTGATATTGAAATGACTGTTACTGCCGACTGTTACTGCTCATTGAACCGATAGTGAAATTAGTATTATTTCTACTGAATTGTTATTACATTTTACTGTTATTACACTGTAATTGTTTATATTTGTAAATGATGAATTATCATTTACTTTGTCATTGATAGAATACAGTTTTAATGAACATGTTGTATTTGTAAAATGTTAATAGCATGACTTATGATCATAGAAATTGAGATTGTGTTAAATGTATTAACCTCATGTGTTATCTAATTGACATTATGCCTAAGAATAAATTATGAAATAAAATACCGTAAATCACTTTGGATGTGTTTATACATGTTATGATTGGGGACTATGCTAGTCTCTTACTGGGTCTATTCGTAGACTCACACCGTTGAACATTTTCAGGAGAAACGGTAGAAGAAAGTGAGGAGTGATCTCGCAGTAGACTGATCGAGACTTGGAGTTACTACGAGTATTGTCTTAGGTAGTTATGTCTGTCAGTTGGAAAAAAAATATGTGTAAAATTTCAGTTATGTAGTAATGACTTGTGAAATTGTTATATTCATTTCGATTTTATGTAGATGTAGACATTTGAATGTAAGCTGATGATTCGAGAAATTTTATTTCCGCTGCATTAATATCTCAGTGTTTATGTGAAATTCTCAACCATAATGTACCGTTTGGGTTGTCCCACTGTGACGTCTCGATCGGGATCCGACGTGAGTCTTTACGACTGGAACGGGTCTACGAGTCGGGACGTCACACCGTCGGCTAACAACAGCAGCAGAGGCGCGGCCGCCACAGCCGCCGATGTCGCCGGCCTACCCTGTAGAGCCGCCCTCGAGTCCCCCTCGTGCCGTTAACCATCCGCACCTGCCGGAGGTACCCACGCCGCCACTCTCTGCCCCCTTACCCACCATCGAGGCCACACTGGAGGGAGATCACCCAGCCGCCAACGCCGTCGCATAGGACGTCTGCCTCAGCCGAAGGCTGCTACACCAGCGAGCATGGCATCGGCCCTGCCTCGCCTGTTCGCCGGTTCCGCTAGCAACAGCCCTCCTCTACCCCAGCCTCTGCTTTCTTAGTCCCTCGCCGGCGCCGCCCTCCCCCTTTGGGTCTGCCTGGGCCCACGCACCACCACTGCCCATCCCATGTGGCCTCCTGACACATGCATCGTCCTATGCATCCCGCCGGCAGCCTCGTTCTTGTCTCCCTCTCCTTCTCTTCGTATCGTCTCTCTCTTCTTCTCTCTCTCTACAGTCGCTCTCGCTCTTCTACTCTCTCTCTCGTTCTTTTGTCACAGTGTAACAAAGTTTGAAAATAAAAAAAAAAGAGAGCATCACAAAAAAAAGAATGGCAAAGAAAGAAGGAAATAAAGAGATGAAAAATATTTCTTGAAAAAAATGGCAGAAAAAAGATAGAAGAAATTTATAATTTTTAAACAAAAGATTCTTTGTTTTTATGATGTTTCTTTAAAAACATTTATTTAAGTGTCTCTTTCTTTCCATTATCACATTAGGTTGGCTCAGATTTATCAGTTAATAATTATATTTTATATTTATTATATCTTTAATTCATTATATATGTGTATATATGTAAAAATTAATAAACTATGAACATATAACATATTTTTATATCTAATGGGATAGTCGGATATATCCGAATCCGGATAATATCCGTCGAATTCGAATTTAGATAGTGATAAAAATACACCCTAATAAAATGTGTCGGATTCGGATATCCGGCCGATTATAATCGGATACAAATTCAGATATCAAATTATCCGCTCCGTATCCGCTCCATTTACAGGTCTAAATAAAATGGCTTGTGGCCTTTCTTATCCACCAAATCCCCATTAATATCATATGAAAATTTAAAGAATCATGAATTCTCAACTATCTTCGTTCTTAAAAAATGTTAAAGCATCAAGTTAGAGATTGGTTGACTTCTTTATAAATAAATACGGGATTTTTGCATGAAAACCATTGTTAGAGGCGAATTTGTAAAAAAAATCATTTTTAGAAATGTATTAGCAGACATGTCACTGGGTTAATTCAAATAATACATAAATGTCATTTAAGCGTGATTTTTTTACAAGTTGTTGGTAAAAAGAAGTGATATGTATGTAAATAAATATGACATTTTTACACAATTCTGATTTACACAGTGATATACATGCTAATGCATTTATTAGGAGTGGTTTTTTTACAAATTCACCTCTAACAATGATTTTCATGCAAAAAACCCAATAAATAATTCACCTATATGCAACTGATGACACATTTATAGGGTGTTTAGTTACTCTTTTTTTCTATTTTCTCTCAAACTAAAAAATAGAACTAGGAAACCCACTTAAACATGTTTGATTAGATTTTCTCAATTTTTAGGAAAGAATCCTATCTCGTTATAATCTCTCTCGAAAAGAAAACAAGTGATGACATATTTTTTTGAGAGAGCACAACCCAAGTCCGTAGCAACCGTACCAGTGGCGGATAGAGAGAGAGAGAGAAGGAACACAACTGATCATAAGTCACTGACTTTAAAGTCATTACAAAAACCAACTATCATACTGTGAAAGTCATTACAATACCAACTACCATACTGTCATGCATGCCATTACAATACCGATTGACAGCATAAACTCACAACTGTACTGGCTTGAAAGTCATTGCAAAATTTGGTCATTACATCGTGCATTTTTTAGTCACTATGCACAAAATATCTCTGCACCCAAATTAAAGTTGTTGCATCACCCAAAAGGCAATTGTCCTCACTCCCCTTAACATGGTTGGCTGTACATTGTCACTTCTAGTAGGTACTGTACTGGTAGAAGAACCTTGTGTGCTCATATTGCCAATCGTAGCAGGCACATGTAACCTTCTATCCAGAATAACGAGTCCCCCGAAAATAATAGATAGAAAATTAGTCAATCTCCCTACATCAATCAACCAAAATAAACTATAAGGTTTAACATAGAACTTGGTTGAAGTACGTTTGTTCCTAGGAGTAGAGTTAGCGTTGCCGGTTGTACCTTCCTTCATGGGTTTGCCTGATGGCCTAGGATTCACATGAAGAATACTTAGATAGATTGAATAGGGTTGATTGCAGTTGTAGACTATGTAATATCTCGTAGTAGGTGGTCGACTAGTAGGGTTAAATGGGTTCTTGCAATTCTTTACATATAGTAGTCATACTCTCCACACTTATTAAAGTTATGATGTCTTTTCTTGGTTTTCTACTTACCTTCATCCTCAGCTCTGATTATCTTCTTCTTGGGTCTACCAGGTGGCCTCTTGACCTTTGGGAACAGAATTGGATGTTCTAGTGGCTTCCTTGGCCAATATCTCCTATCAAGCATGGGAGAAATATGAAGGGCATCAACAGCTTTATACCTATCTATAGAGTAGCATTTATCCACATAATCTTCGCACTCAACTCTCTTGACATGGCAAGAAAAGATGCCACATGCACACATGGCAGACCACTCAGGTACCACCTCCGACTAGAGTAAATCTTGTTCTTACCTTGGTAACCTCTAAACTTGTGGATTGCATAACCCCCTAAACCTCTGCTGATTTCCTACATATGGTGCTTGGCCTTCGGGGCAAGACTGTCTTTCCAATTTAGTGCTTTCCTCCTTCTCAATTCCATGGCCTTCATTATCTGTCCACGTATGGAGTCAATAATATCTAATATAATCTTATATCTGGGTTGCATAATAAATGTACATTAAATAAATTTGAAAGATTGTTTATTAGGTAGTGACATTTTACCTTCAGGCCAAACATGTTTTGACTCATATTTTTCACCCTTGAAGGTAGCCTAGTCAAAATAATAGAAAACATCAACATTTTCTTCTTTGATCTGTCTCATATACTCTAAAAAACCTTTCCTTGTAAAGCATCTGGCTGCATTCAATATCATTCCTTCCAATTTTTTTCTTGGGTATTTTTTCGAAGTTCTTGTACATATGTCTCCTACATGTTTTATCCTCAATAGTAGGATAATGCACTTTTACTGCCTCTTCCAAACCTTTCTACCTGTCTATTATTAAAACCAGTCCCGAGACTTCCCCAATGGCTTCTTTCAGATGATGTAAAACTAGGACCAACGCGCCTCATTCTTATACTCGACCATAACACATGCAATAGAGAAAAGACAATCATTCCCATCCAATGCATTGCATTAAGCATAGTCCCAGCAAATCTTATTTTCATATGGCATCCATCCAGGCCAATAAGTGGTCTACGGTCTCTCACAAATCCTACTGTGCAAGCTTTGAAAGCAACAAAGAACTTGAGGAATATATGATTTGAATCTATCATGTATGTAATCACACTATCAGGGGTTCCTAGCAACAGCTCCTCCTGAAGATCTCCTAGGCAACAGGTGACCGTAAACTTCCTCCCAAGAACCATGTATGGCCATCATTGGCAGTAGACTATGGTAACTATTCTCAGACTCAAATTCATAGTCTGAATCACCCTCATCCTCATCCTCTACTTGTGCTTCCTCATCACCAACACTCTCTACATGTGCTTCCTCATCACCAACACCTTATGCTTCCTCAACACCCTCGGCTTGTGCACGTGATTCTTTTTGGGTATGCATATCTTCCTATGCATGTGCATGTGCAATCATCAGAGCCAATTGTGCACTCCCTTCAGTCTGGCTTACAGTCTGGACACCAGCCTCTTAAGTCTTACCCTATTTTATAATTTCATCTTTAATTGTAATAAAATATCTAATATCATATGGAGAATCTACAACATCAATGATGAATCAACAATTCGAATTCGATCCACAAATTGGACAAAACATTCACTTATAGAAAAAAAAAATCTTTGATGCTTATAGAGTCCTCCTCTATCACATGTTCTTTCCCCTTTGCCTTATTGCTATTGCCTTTTCTTCTAGGTTGACATTTCCTCACATTGTTGCCACCCTCACCTTGTGACTATGTTTGATTGCTCACAAACTCTACCATAATAATTATCTCTATAGTGCTTTTGGACTGACAGTGGTCAAATATCATCAATTTATGCATCCTTATCATTAACAATCAGCAAGTACTTTGTAGGCCTTGATTTGGGGACCATCCACATTTTGCTCACCACATCATCTGGACCTCACTTAATCAAATTACACACAAGTTGTAGCAAGTCCTTTATATTTGCATAATCTCTGTAAATGTGATAGTTTTTCTGCTTCATTTGGTGGTGGCAAATTCTGCTAGGATCGCCTTTGACATTCTTCCAATAGCCCCCATATTTGACCAGTAAGGTATACATGTTTGATTCATCATCCATCTTGTAACACATAATATGATAAACATATAAGACATAAATTTAAAGTCACGCCCACACAGTGAGCCCCACTGCAAACAAAACAACATTGATGTGCACACATTCTTAATGATACTCCGGAGTGTGCCACACTACAACCCACATACAGATAATGTAAATGACAGAGAGTTGTCCCACCCCACAGTTAGACCCACCTTCGATCTACACCCATTGTATTAAAATATTGAACTATCACCGTAGAAAAATGCAACATCTGCAAAGAACATTAAAAAACATATCTGGTCCACAAGATTTCCCCCTACCACTGAGGCCTCATGGCGAACGGCAAGTTTCAAAGCCAAAACATTCCCTTCACACCTACACCCAGGTAAACTCTTATATAAGGTTTGTCCTACACAACTCTAATGCCCCAACTATTGACTTCCGATGAGGGATGGGAAGGGTGGGAAAGATTAGGGTTGCTCCTCCTTCGTTGGTTGTTCACTTTTCGTAACTAATTAGGATTTGGCTGAGAGCCGTACTCTACTCCTTCGGCAGCTGTACCGACTTCCTTACTCGCTTAGGGTTTGCTTGGGAGATCTGACAAGGGTAAGAGGTGAAGGGGTAAAAGTAGTTGGGGATGGAGATCGTGAGTGAGAGGTGTGGCAGATCGCTATCTTCCAATTCATATGTTTTTAAAATTATACCTCTGTTATTTAGATTATGGGAAGGAAAAAAATCTTTAAAAATAGGAAATAACACGGATAAAGAGTTGAGATGAACCCAAGTGCAAGTGGCATAGAAAAAGTGGAGTAGATCTCTCAATCTTATGTAGATATGGTATTGATTTACCATTGATGTAGATTTACTAAGGCTTGAGATTTAGTATCAAAAGGATAACTGAGAAATGGGCACCACGGATAACCTGAATGATCGAAGAAAGTTTTTGATGTGGGGATCCGTGGGATTTACATCCCGGTGGGTGCATGGAGGAGGAAAGGTATCTCCACCATCGGGGGAAAGAGAGACTCGCGCGTCCTCCCCGTTGTTTCATAAGGGCGGACAATCTCAAACCCATTCACGTAGGGGAGAGCGAGAGAGAGCGAGAGCGAGCAAAACGTACCATGGCGGCCTCCACCACCTTCTTCCTCCTGATCATCTGCACCGCCCTCACCGCCGTCGCTCCCTCCTCGCCTCCCGCCCCCACCCCCAACCCGCTCAACATATCCGCTGTCTTCGCCTTCGGCGACTCCATCCTCGACACCGGCAACAACAACGGCTTCCCCACGGCGGTGCGAGCCAACCACCCGCCCTACGGCTGCAACTTCCCCGGCCAGGTGGCCACGGGAAGGTTCTCCGACGGGCGGCTCATCCCCGACCTCCTGGTCTCATCCCTAGGGATCGGAGACCGCGTGCCGGCATACATGGGCGGGTCGCTCACCGGGAAGGACTTCCCTGGCGCCGGCGTCTGCTTCGCGTCGGCGGGTTCCGGGCTGGACGACCTCACCTCCATCTCTACGGGCGTCCTGACCATCGACATACAGGTGAAGAACTTCGGGGAGTACCTGCAGAAGTTGCAGCAGAGCATGGGAAGCGAAGCTGCCGCACAGAAGGTCGTCGGTAGCGCGCTCTTCATCATAAACTCCGGCGGTAACGACTTGAAGACCTTCTCCATGTTTCCTGCGAGGACGGCCTTGGGTCTAAGTGGGTACCACAATTTTCTCCTCCAAAGGTTGCAATCTCTTGTTCAGGTTTAGTTTCTTCCCTCCCCCCCTCTCTCTCTATCTATTTTTTCCCCTCTCTCTCTTTATATACGTATCCATATAAAAACATGCCAGGATTCTTCCGCGTCACTGATACGGCGTCGTGGCCTTATTCTCTAGCTTTGCTTGGTCGGAATTCATAGGTCGACGTACACTGATCATTCATAATTAGTTTTCTTGTTCTCTCCTCACATATGACTATATATTTATCTCTCTCTCTCTCTCTCTCTCTCTCTATATATATATATATATATATATTTATATACATATTTATCGTTCATTGGTCATTCACACTGGTTTTCTTCGAATTGGTTATATATAGCAACTTCACAGCCTGGGTGGCCGGAGGTTCGCCGTCGCCGGCATCCTGCCGGCTGGGTGCGTGCCGGTGGCCATCACCTCTGCGCCGGGTTTTGGCACGACCCCGCGTGCCTGCAACGATCTGTTCAACCAGGTCGCCGTGCAGTACAACTCCATGCTCCAAGCCATGCTCCCGGACTTGAAGGCCTCGTTAAGTGATGCCAGTATAGCATACGTAGACATGTACACACCACTGCTGGACATGATCCACACACCCGAACAGTACGGTAAGAATGAACAACACCCGATATATACATATTTAATATAATAATTAAAAGGAAGCAGATGATCCTCTTGATCTGTACGTATCTACAGATGGTGCATGTGAAACCCCTCGGCACTGGCTCGATTACATCTTGCTGTTTCCCTTCCCACATGCACGTACCCGGCCTCGTAAATGCATGCAGGGGATATCTTGCGTACATTAATTAACGGACGCATGCATTATCTGTATATACGTACGCAGTTTAATATGGTCTTCCTAATTAACTCCTTAATTAATTAGCTTAATGGCATGTGTTTTTTAATGATTATCCATAGGTTTCACGGAGACGAACCGGGGATGCTGTGGGACGGGGTTAACCGAGATGGGACCGCTGTGCTCGCCCACAACTCCCCACTGCCCGGACCCCTCCAAGTTCGTGTTCTGGGATGCCGTCCACCCCTCGCAGGCGGCATATCAAGCTATGTCCCAGGGGATAATGAAGACAGTGATCCCACAGCTATAAATTTAGACACTGTGTTTCTCATAGATACTGATCAAACATAATTGGAAAGAGTTGCATTGTAGGATCTGTATTAATTATTATAACTAATTAACCACAGCCTATATATATATGCTGCTTAATTATCAATACATATCCATGTGTGTTTCGTCGTCTTAATTATAACTTGGGTCCATTTGGTTGGATGGAAAACGTCTTTCAAAGGAAATGATATATGTATTAGAAGGAATAAAACCTTTTAAGGGAAAGTATATAGATATATGACATAATTAACTCGATCCCATGAACATATATGTCTTTCATGCTTAATAATTGTGTTCTTCCTGGCCATGGCGAAGTTGACATAACACGTACGTGTTAAGGCATTAATTAGAGACAGCATAATTAAGAAACGGGAAGATGCATCATGAATTAATTGGATGGATGTCCCAATTTGGAATGTGGTTCATTCTCATGGAAATGAGCTTTTTTTTTAAGACACGGCGGAGAATTAAGTAGAAAATCCATCTATCCATATTATTATATTGTATATACTAATTGAGGAGGACTTGCGATGGTATAAAGAAAGGAAATAGGGAAATGTGGTATTTTTCTCTCCTCTTTCTTGGGTTTTATATTTAACAAAAACTAAGAATAATGTGCAGACTTAATGAGATTATAATAAGAGTTTTTTTGCATGAAAACCATTGTTATATGTGCATGTACAAAAAAAATCACTCCTAGAAATGTATTCGCAGGCATATCACTATATAAATTCTAACGGTGCAAAACTATCATTAAAGTTAACTTTCGTCGATGAAAATTCGAATATTCGACGAAGATTCTAATATTCATGTTAAAGAGACGTAGAATGACCCAAATGCCCCTCATTCAAACATCTGCCATCATTTAGGGTTCCGTAGAGGGGGGTTTCCTCTCATCCACTCCCCCACAGAGCCGGTTGACAGGTGAAGCTCGCCCGTGATAAACGTGGAAGCGGCCAGTGGGTTCTTCATCATCGGGCAGCAAGATCTTCATCTCCGATGGGCAAGGTCAGATCTGTCGTTGTTTAAACGTTCTGTAGAAGGAGGTTTCCTCTCATCCCCTCCCCATAGCCAGGTCGCTCCGGTTGGTAGGTGAAGCTCGCCCGCGATAAAGGAGGAAGCTGCCAGTAGGTTCTTCATTGTCGGCCAGCAGGATCTTCATCTCCGACCAGCAGGGTCATCTTCTTCGGCGGGTAGGGTCGTCGTTCAACTCCGGAGGGCTTGGTTTATTTTTCATTATTCCATATTCGCAACTCCGCCACCCTCTAATCTTCTTTTTACCCACTGTAGTTTTGTCTGCTCTAAATGTGGATATGAGCTAGAGTTCATTTATTGGCACTTCTTTCTAACCATCCCATGTACAAGTTGAAGCTCCCATGTGTTTCTGCCACCGGCCATGTTGGACCTGTTAGTATTGGTGTGCTACAAGCCAATTTTGGGTCGGATAGGCCCGATAGATGTACGATCTTGTTCATTATTAATAAAGTGATATTTGAGCGTAAATATGCGATTATGTATTACTTTACGATATCCGTAGGATATGTGATTGTAAAGTCAGCTCGAGATGGGATCTCAAACATGAGATCTTAAACTGTTCTTGGTTGGAGGGTAATCACTCGGGGACTTTGATTACCTATTAAACCAGTACACATGATGTGTTAGTGACCAGTCTTATGGTCATTGGTGCGGGACACCAACACATATGTGTAGGTGTACATCTTGGGAGGAAGTGCACTGAACTGATCAGCTATTGGATCTTCAGATGGTTGATTATACCTAATGTCAACTGAAGATCCAACTGTCTCAGTGGCATCGTTGGTCCTTTGACCTGAGACATTGATCGGATCTTACACGAGGACTGGAATGATTTAATTACTTGGCTAAGTGACTTTAACCATAAGTCATGAATTACCGGGTCATTAACCGTTTCAGGAGACGTGTGAAGATTATCAATGGTCAAGAGGGGATCGCTCACTGTCAGGTATATATCAGACAGTTAATGGGTCATGACATTGGCGCTCCGTTAAATCCCTGGGCAGGGTCGTGTGAGTTCGTTCAGAACGGACGTCATACATTTTAAGGAGGTCATGGTCAAATGGCATGATCATGGGGTTTGACAGAAACCATACCCTCGATCGTACCAGACTCATAGAAGGAGCGAGAGATTATATCGATGCGGTAACTGTAGACTTACAGGTACCAGACTGGCTGGTTTAAACCCGGCGTCCTCTAGGATCACGCGGATTTGCTTGACCCAATGTGATCAAAGGTTCAGAATAAATTAAACTATTATTCGATTCTAGTAGAAGTGAATAATAAGTTTAATTTACTTCTAATTGGGAGTTAGAAGTTAATGGGCCTTAAACTAGAGTGACTAAGGGCCTAGAGGATCACACACAATGGATTCTTGTGTGACAGCTTATTATTGTACAAATGTATTTATTAATTCCCTTGAATTCCTTTTGGAAAGGAGTTTAAAAAAGGGCTTAATATATATGTACAATAATAAAAGGACATATATGTGATTTTGGTCCTTATGAGTTCTTTTGAAAATAGCCAAATCCTATATATATGGGCCTTATGAGAGCTTCTCCTCCCTCTTGGCTAATCAAGCATTAAGGCTCAGAGAGAAGGATTAGCTCCTCCCCCCTTCCTCCCTCTTGCTCTCTCTCTCTCTCCAGAAGGTGAAAGGGTTGGGGAAGGTAGTGCCGGGGGGACGCCGTTGCTGCGTAAGGATCCGTGTGGATCAGCTCTAGAGGCCGTACTTCTGTGCGGCTCGATGTTCGTGAGATTCTGCATCGGGCACTGCGGACATCGTCGTTCCGCGCAAGGTGAAATCTACAACCCGTAGCTAGAGGTTGGCTAATTAATGCACCGATTAGAGCACAGATCTAGGATTCCACGAAGCTGGGTTCGGGCAAATAAATTTTGTTATCCGCTGCGTTATCCGATGGTACTGTGTGGAACCTTACAGGACCTTCAACTCTACCCGAGAAAGAAGTAAAAGGCGGTGATTTTATGGACGCTATAGATTGGGGGTAACATAAACACTAATTTTTATATTTATTTTCTTAATTTTAGGGTGTTATTTTGATACATTTTTTATAATTGATCACTAAATTTCTAATTTTTGGATAGGCTGCAAATCTTTGCGATTATTTCAACTTGTTGATGATTTTCACCATTCCATTGTGGATGTGAAGTATCAAATTCAAACTCTGCAAGAACTTATTGAAAAGTAAAATGAAGCTTTAGAGAAGAAGATAGAATCTACAAGAGATTTACTCAACAGATGTATCATTGTAGTAGTCTTCATATTTGTGATGTATCTTTTCATCAGGATTTAAATATTTTGTACTGAGACATTGATCCTCTTGGTTAATGACATGTATTTGTCCCTTTCAAATGTATTGCCTATTGATTAATGATAGATATTTTTCAGTGACACTACATGAAAACAGGTGTATAGCGACCAAAGTCTATGGTCGCAATAAAATAACAATTGGTCGCTAAAATAATTTGCGATTACATATTGGTCGCTAACATTTGGTCATTGTATCATTTTCGCTAATACTCGTAGCGACTAATCTTTATGTTTGGTCGCTAAACCCTTAACCACTAGCGACCCAAATTATTTTGATCGCTATAGATAGATGCTATAGCGGCGAAAATATTAGTCGTAATTGTGAATAAATAGTAGTCGTTAGTTCTTGTTGGTCGCTAAAAACTCTAAATAGCGACATCATTGAGTTTTGTCGCAGGTAATATTTAGTCGTTGTTGCTACCATATTAGCAACTATCGCATTGGTCACTGAACCCTTAACCACTAGCGGCTTAAATGATTTTGGTCTCTATAGATTCATGCTAAAGCAACAAAAATATTGATCATAATTATGAATAAATATTGGCCGTTAATTTTTGCTGGTATCTAAAAACCTCTAAATAGCAACATAGTTGACTTTGGTCGCAGGTAATATTTAGTCGTTGTTTCTACCATATTAGCGACTATCACAATAGTCGCTGAACCCGTAACCACACTAGCGACTCAAATGATTTTGGTCGCTATAGATTGATGCTAAGGCAACAAAAATATTAGAAAAATTGTGAATAAATATTGGTCATTAATTCTTGTTAGTATCTAAAAAAACTCTAAATAGCGACATACTAGAGTTTGGTCGTAAATAATATTTAATCGTTGTTTCTACCATATTAATGACTATCACATTGGTCACTATCATGAGAATATAATAATTATATTTGATCGTAATTAATTTTTTATCATTATTTCTATAATATTTGCGACTATCACTTTTGTTTGTAATTTAATATTTGATTTTTATGTATGCAATGTTAACAAGCACACCTTTTGGTCATTGATCGACTATTTGTTTATATTTATTATAATATTAGTGACTACTAATTTTTATCATAACTAAATATTTAGTCAATATTATTATAATTTTAATGACTATAAATTTTAGTCACAATTAAATATTTGATCACTATTTCCATAATATTAAATGCAACATCCATTCATTTACTACCATCAAACAAAAATATTATAAAGATCTCATTCATTCGTTAGAACCTTACAAAATATTAAAATACCAATAAACTAATGTCATACCTTCTCATTGTACCAAAAAATAATATTAAAAGAGCAAAAAGTGATTGATTGTCTTGAAAATGTACATACAAAAAATAATATGATATTCAACAAAAATAACTTTCATGATCTTATAATCTGCAACAAGAATCCACTAATGATTGAGAAGAAGTTGCACCATATATAGAATCAAGCCATTCTGCAAAATCAGGGAAAATAAAAGAAGTTAAATGAGAATATTAATATTTAACTTAATTTGATCAACACGATAAGAAATATATTTTTACCATGATGAAGATGGTGGAATATTATTTCCATTCATCCAAGTCAACAAAAATTCTATCTTCCTCTGTTGATCCTCAAGTTGATCTCAAAGAGTGACCACCTTCTGCTCCAATTGTTTCTCTCTAATTATGGATTGATTATAAAAAATAGCTCTACCTCGCTGAGGTGGATTGGGTCTATGTCCACGACCACGTATGCATCCAGACGTCCTCCCAAGTACCTCAACACATATGTCATCTTCAGCTACATATAGTGGTCTCACACTCTGTAGATTATTGTTGCATTTGTACCGTACGCTCCTAAATTACAAAGAGATTTTTAGACATCATATAGCTATACACATAAACATGAAGACTAGATGGTGTCATAGAATGCCAAATATCACAAAATCCCATTGGCACATTCTCTCTTCAAAGTTTCTATTTAAACACAGTCAAAACATGCAGAACTAACAATATGCGTGTATGACAAAAGCATTACAGTATGAAAAGAATTCATGAAGAGGAGGGAGAAAACAGAAGATGATATTAGACTTTGAAAAGTTGATATATATAAATCTTAATTCTTTTAAACAAATCACCTTTTCAAGTAGGAGATACAATTCTCATATGTTTTGGAAGAAACTGTTCCAACTTATTTGCTTGTAACAAATGAGTTCCTGCACATGTATTGGGTTCAGATGGTTTCTTTTCTTTCTCACGGTGCCTAAATTGTCTCAGGGAAGAGGATACTCAACTCACAAATTTGAAGATCGCCTGATTTTTTTTTGGTGTCACAAAAATAATAGCGACAATAAAGATGGACATCTATCTTACACTTTTCAGCCAAAGGTGTGATAAACTTTGAGCCTGAAAAATTGCAAGTCAATGTCTCAGCAAAAATAGACTCTAGTTAGAAGCTTGCACCCTCAACCTAAAATCAAGCACATGGTATGACAATAAGGGTTTTGGAAGGGGCATTCCGATAAAAATATATATTCTGGTGCGTTGCACTTTCCTGTAGTCTTTGGGGCGTCCGAATGTCACTTAACCTGGAAACTAAAGCAACATGATAACCATCTTCATGGAATTTTAAGAAATGGGAACAAATGCAGTTACTTTTCACATTTAAGAGTATGATTCCCATATTTTATATTGTAAAGTGTAACGTGCTCCAAAATTCAAATCCCTTTATCAAGCATGGAGAAGCAACCCCATTGAACGGCCTCAGGATTTACACTAGGGATTCCCCCAACACCATCTATGTACCTGTCAATAGTTGGAATGCCACCTTCACCCTCACCCTCACTTGGTAATGGGAAGGAAGCTCCTCTTAACATATAATAAATCAAACTTACCCAGAATTCTGAGAACCTTCACTTTTATAATCCTAATTGAGAATTAGCCATTTGGGAGTAGGTAGGTCGAACACCAACAGCTAGTCATGAGTCTGAAAACCGCATGCGTCAATACCTCTTCAAATGATGTTGACACTACTATTCAGAAGCTCAACGACACATCGGCGATTTGTCACCATCGTCTATCGTCGTTGAGTCCGTTGTGAGCAGTTGCAACATCGTAACGGATCGATCGTGCCAGAGATCGTACCTAGTCACAATCGACTTGACCGGTACGATCGACACGATAAATCTTGTTCGATCTCCCTAACTAAGTTAAATAGAAATATTCGAAAAAAACTCCCACGATTAAAGTGAGATTGTATCCCTATATATAATATTTTAATTAACTTAGTTATTAGATATATATATACTAATCACTATTATGGAAACTACTCTTAGTAAATCTTGGTAGCAATGAACTAATATAATTATATTTTAACAAATAAGTGATTGAAAATTATGCTTAGTTTCATATTAGTTATTTACTTAATTATAATTTTTTAAAGATAACATATTATAATTAAACTTTATAATCTACCATATTAGCGACCCACTGTGGACGCATAAAATTGCACGTCTATATGTCCCGCCTAGCCCCGCATTAATGTCAAAGTCAAAGTAAGAAGACCCGGAGAGACTGGCCATCCAGGGCTCCGAGAAGATGCTAACGTCCGGCAAATCCCCGCATTTGCACGGGCGCATTAAGAAACCGAGAAGCCACAGGATGTCCCCCTGAATTGACACACTGCTACGAACCCACCCTCGGGCCCCTAACGGTGAAGAAATATCCCGAAGAGCGCACAGCTTCAAGTCCCCGAAGCAAAAAAACAAAGGCCCTCGTCAAAACGGCACCTTTGATGCCTCTAGCGGCACGGCCATAAGCTCTAGCGGCACGGCCTTTCAGCCCTAGCGGCACGGCCTTTCAGCCCCAGCGGCACGGGCCTGAGCCCCTCAGCGGCACGCCCTTAAGGCTGCCAGCGGCACGCCCTTCTGGCTCCCAGCGGTACGCCCTGAAGTGCCATAGCGGCACAACCCAACGCCCTCCAGTGGCACAGCCTCCAAGCCTTCAGCGGCAAACCCTTTGCCCCTTTAGCGGCACAAGCTTCCTTCCCTCAACGCCCAGGCCTTCGTGCCCAGCCAGCGGCACAGCGTTGAAGGCCTCTTGACGGCACTTACCGGCGGAAGATACAACGGTCAATGGCAACCACCATCGGCGCGCAGTCCAGCCACTTCGAGGCCAGCTAGCACCCGTCTCCGTGTCACCCTCTGGCTGGAGGAGAGAAAATCTTCGCCTGACGAGGAAGATACGAAGTCAACCTCGGATGGCAGTGCCATCATGAGGCGTCCTCGTCAACCGTTCGCGTATAAAAGGAGCCCTCCGTAGGATTCGGAGGGGGACCCAAAAAAAAAAAGAAGAGAAGAACATAGAGAAAGGAGAGAGCACCTTCCGGCGAGGAGGCCCGTTCGAAGCAAGGAAGAGAGGAAGAAGAAGGTAGAAGCTTAGGGAGAAGAGAGGAGCGTCGCATGTAGTAGAGGGGGGGGGGGGGAAGAATGGAGGAAAGGGAATGGTTACCCTTCCTCGTTCCAGCCCTCTCTCCAATTCTTTTTTTTCCTTTTCTCTTTTCCTATTCTCTGTTTTCCTCCCCCCCCCCCCCCGCCGTTCAGGGATGCGTTGCGTGATGTATGGTCTTCGGGCCATGAGTCCCTTTGTATCATCTTGAATCTTTCGTGAATAAAACGATGTTTAGTTCCGCTTCTTAGTGCACTGGTCATCTTCTCCTCGTCGGTCTCTTGAGGTTTTGCTTTCTCTCCCCTCAACCTTCCAACTCCTTGTTCTGTTCAGTTTCCCATGGTGTTGGTTTATGCAGTCAGTAGGGTTTGCCCCTGGCTTAGCAGGGTATGGCCGGCCTCGTCCCACTTCAATGGATTTCCTCTACACAGCAACCCTCAGTATCCCCTTTCGTCCTGGTTCTATGGTAGCCCGTTCTCCTTGACACATTGGAGTCATTCAGTGCCCACAACACTCTACTCTGCCCTCCTTTGTGGCCAGTGGTGTGCCCGCATGCACGCTCGAGCTCCCAGCCATTTTAGCACTCAGGCTACTAGCCGTACGCCTCTCCCGCACTCCCTGGCGGTACAACCTTCCTTTCGCTGCCTTAGCGGTACACCCTTCTTTTGAACCGCCCAGCGGCACACCTTCGCCATGTGACCGCCTGGCGGCACGCTCCCACGGCTTGCCCAGCGGCACGCCCTTGCCATTCGATTGCCCAGCGGCACACCCTCACCCTTGGGCTACCTTAGCTGTACGCATTGATTATCACCTCCCCAGTGTACTCATAGTTTGCATTCGTTTACCGGTTCCTCATTCGATGTTTTCTCCGGGTTTTCCGAAGTTTCTTTAAAGGCGGCTGCTCAGGCACCCTCCTCAGCTGTTGGTTCATGCCACCCCCGTGGGCGTGTTCCTTGTTATTTCTTTACCTCTCGGGTCAAGGGGAGGTGCTGCCGAATTTTTGTCAGGAATAACAATAAATTTAAAAGACGAGAAGAAGCAGCAAATGGATGGATTGAACAACGGTGAGACATTCTAATCAAATAAAAGAACTATGCAAGGTCTCGAGTACTGGACTGAACAAGGCTCTAAGCACCGCATTGCTGGACATGATTTGGGACTCAACCTCATGGCAGAAAACTGAAAACTTAACTAGCTAAGATGCTTCATTCTAAGCTGAGCAAGGACCTTCTCCCAAGACTCTGGGCCATCTTCCACCTCCAGCGGCGCACCTTATTATTCCCTGGCGGTCCGTTCTCCTTTTCACCCTCTGAACAGCATACAACATTCACCTCTCAGCGGCATGCCCCATCTTCAACCCCTGGCGGTACACCCCAACACTCCCTGGCGGTACACCCCTTTTCGCTCCCTGAATGGCATGCATCACTCTTCTCCCAGCGATACACCCTTTTTTACCTTCAGCGGCACACCTCCTTTATCCTTCAGCGGTACGCTCCTCGTTCTTTAGCGGTACGCTCCCCTTTGGCTCTCTAACGGTGCACTCCCCTAGTTCCACCTCCAGCGGTATGCTGCACCCCTTAGCCTTCCAGCGGTACACCCCTTTGCCTTCCAGCGGTACACCTCTTGACTCTCCAGCATTGCGCCCCTCATCTTCTCAGCGGCACGCTCAGTCCCTGCTCCACAATGCCTATAATCAAAAGAGGGAGAATATATATATATATATATATATATATATATATATATATATATAAATGATAATAATAACAACAATAAAAGGGGGGGATATATGACAAAGGAACAATGGACAGTAATAATAATAATGAGATGAAGGGGTGGTTCCAATCAAGATAACGAATGATAATAACAAGCATCGACAGTCATCGCGGATACAAGGACATGGTAACAGGCTCTCCTTCCTGAATTCCGAACTCGGGAATATTAATGATGCTCCTGAAAGCCGGAAGTCACTCCTGGGAGTCCTCTCCCTTGACATAGTGACCGCCCGGTCTTACTTCGGGCCGATAATTCATCAGGATCCCCTCCCTCGTCGGGATCTGATTTGCCTCCCTATATTAAAATTGCTGTCCCCCGGCAGACATTTGTACGGATTCGACCCCCCGGATTATCGTCTTGTTTGCCGTATGGACTTGTGTCTAAACATGAAATGGTCCGTCAGCGATCGACATGACCTAAGTATTAATACCCCCACCTCGGGCTCACCGCATAACCCGACGGGTGTTTCCTTCCTGCGTTAATCAGTATTTCTTTCGAACCATGGAGCCCTTATTTCCGGCAGCTAATCAAGGGTATTCCCCTCTCCGAGGGGATGTAAATGACGTTGTGACCTTTATGGCACAACGGGTCTCAGTCCCGACCCGAACCACACAATTTTATGACCGAGTCAGATCGAGCGCACCATGGGCTCTCCGGAGTCCGAACAAATTGTCACTTTGTGACTGGCACGCCCACGCACTTAATAAACCCAACAAACCAACAACGAAGAGACCTAAAAATAAGTGCGTCCACAAGTCTGGCACGCCCGGTGGGACTGGGATCACCCTTCATCTTTCTGCCGGAACTAAGGGCTCCACGGCCCCCTTCTTGTAATATTGATTCCCTGATTTGCAAATGCAAGTTGCTTCACGGACGTCCCGATGACGCCCACTTTCGGCCACCAGCCCGTCGAGAACCACGTGCGGAACGGCTACATGGCCGTCCCTCTCACCTTCGGGAGCTTCCCTCCCTCGGTTGGCTTCCCCAACTTTTTGGGCGTGGCCTTCGCGCAATCGTTGGACGTGGAAGCATCTGATGGGATCAAGGACAACGCCTCCACCCAGGAGGCCGCCAAAGCTGCTACCGGTCGACCAATGGCTAAATCTCCCAAGGCTGCCCCGGTGAAGACATTGGGCTACAACGTGCATCATGTGCACGAAACCGCCGGCCCCTCTCGCCCAGGCTCGGCTTCCCACCAGAGGAGACTCCGGAGGAGCCATGCAGCCGCATCATCCCGAGGCCGGGTCTCCGGCACTGGCAAGTCTGCAGTCGTCGGGACTCTCCGGGTCCACCTCTCCGGGCAACGCACTGAGGTGATCCCGGAGCGCATCGTTCCCGCCGTGCCGGTGTGCAACTCATTCCAGCCACTGGGAAAGATGAAGGCCAGGATGACGCCCGCGACTCCAGCCGCAATCCCACAGCACCAACCAGCCCCCAGGCCGACCAAGAACAAGAAGATATGGGTTCCCAAGGCAGCCCGGGTTGCTTCACCAGCCCAGGCGGGACCCAGCACCTTTCGCCCGGCAAGGGCTCAACAAGTAGACCGGGTCAGGACATCGGCCCCTGTCTATCAGCCGACATCGGCCACACTGGCCCCGCCTAAGATCACCGGCCGTCGGCACTGTCGACGTCACCACCAGGCTATCTGTGCGGAGCCTGCAACCTACATGCCGGTCACTGTCAACAGGGCCACATCACCGGCTTCTCCCCGAGGTCAAGACTGGGAAGGAGTGGAGCAGGCCATGAGGAACTATCTGCGGGGCCCGGGGAGCACTCCAGAGATTGCTAGGGGCGGTAGCCTCGGCATTTGAGGAAGAAGAAGCCCGACCCGCGCCTAGTGCCGAGTCGAGAAATTGCTCTGAGGAGCGCCATCAGTCCCCGCCGAGGGAAGAGGTGAGGCCGCGGGGGTCGGTCTTCGACAGATTGGTCTTCCCAGGCAGGCCGTCAAGAAGAGCAACAAGGAAAGGCAGAGACCTAAGGGTCTACACTTGCAACATGGCAGGAGTGTTCGGCCGGTACGGGGCCTTACCGACCGAGCCCGAGGAGATGGCCAGATGATGCGGGACGAGACTACGGACACGACAAGCTCGCGATTGTCCCTTAGCAAGGGAAGCGTCGGACGTGCGCGGTTGAGAAACCGGCAATGAGCTAGAGTGGTCGGCTCTCACTTGTGCCCGGATCGGGTCATGGGACGGTCACGCTCTCTCTCGCAGCAGCGGTGATATGAATATAAAGCAATCTATGATCCTAGAATATGCTCTCTAGCAGTGGCATAAACAAGTATATATGAAAATAAGTAAATGCCAAGTGTAGGGAGCGAGAACGATACCTCCACGCGCTCGGCGTGGGGAAGACGGACCCAGCCGAAACTCGTACTCCCGGAACAATAATACACAATATTACAGCAATACAACTCACTGCCCACTCCACGCAGGGAGGTAAAGGGCTACACAATGGGGTCCGGTAGGACCGAATTCGGGTTGACGGGCGGCTTCTCGTGTTGATTCGGCAACACCCGAATTAGTGACGGTGGGGCCCACGTGCTGTCCGGAGGGGCCGTGTGGGACCCGGTGGCACCGCTGTGGAGAAAACACTTGGGGAAGCGTTCCCCGGGCTGGCGGCACGCTGGTTCGCCGACCGGAGGCCGGGCGGCTCCGATCGGCACCGGTCGGAATAACCGGCCACGGATCTGTAGCTTCTGGTTTTCAGCGCGTGTCCCGGCGAGAACAGGCGCTGCGGTCAGCCCCGATGTCGGATCGACACGAGACTGGCACCGTTGGAAAGCTGACTTCAAATCCTTCAATCTAGTCCTAGAGATCTGGCTTGGATCTGCACGGATCTGGGCTTTAATGAATTTACAACATCCTGTTGTACAGTAGCCGAACACTCAGATCTGCAGGGCTATTCTCTGAGAACTGCCTTTGACCGCTATGAAGGCCTTAGATTAAGACTTCGACCTCTTCATAAAAGTTGTAGGCCATTGAGCTAGGAAAACGGAAAAACTAGTTTGGACAAGTTTGGATGTGGCTACGGATTGATAGGAATTTTCACTAACAGTGGGTCGGATCTGGAAATGGGCTGAAAGCACTGTAGCTGAGATAGAACACGAATTTTTAAAAATGGATAGATGGCGGATCAAAAATCAGAAGAAATGGTGGATGTAGGGGATGATGGAGAGAACTCTAAGTACAATTGGGAGCCCCAAAAAAAATCAAAAAGAAGGTCAGAGATGGGAAATTCAGAGCTACTGTCTCTGTAGACAGAGACAGGACAGATCTGGGAGTGATTAAAGATTGAAAATGTAAAAATACCAAACGTCGGATTTTGGACTTGAATTTTTTTGTGGAGTAGGGGATGGAAGATAGGAACACACCATAAAAATTACAAACCACGAAGAGGCCGTGGCTGGTATCAGGAATTTCGTGAAGACACCTTTGTCCAGTAGGACAGAAAACCGAAGATGGATTCGCTGCGGCTCGAAGGCGGCACGAACGGCGGCAGCGGCGGCACCGGTGAAGATCAGAGGTTGAGAGGGGGAGATATAAGATTGATACACTCTAGAATTGTAGAGGGGATGAGGGAAGAACACAAGGAGAGAGGAAGGGGGCGCACGCTTCTTGCTTTCCAAACAAATTTTCTGAATTTTTCATTGATTTTCACATGAAAATACACACTTTTATATGTTAGGTATCAAATCTATTGTGAACCCTTGGATCTAGGGATGGTGGATTGAAGGGCTGGGATGTGGTTTGAAAAACACACAAAAATAAAATTAAATAATAGGGGAAGGGGGCGGCCTATTGACTATATGGGAGGTTGAATGGGGTAGGTGGCCAACCTTTTGGAATGTTGACCCCTTTAACCCCATGTGTCCATATGACCAGCCCACCCTTCTAGATGTCCACCTAGGCAGGTTGACCAGGCCCACAAGGTGACATGGACCAATGGGAAATGGCTGAGGGCCCCCCTTGCTGGTCCTACTGCATAATTGCATAAAAACCCACACAATCCATGGGAATGACTCATTGGCTTATAAAGCCTTACATTTGCGTACATACTTTCCCAAGGATATAAACACAAACTAAAAGGACACAAATGTAAAAGAAAAAGTACAGGCTCGGTGTCGATTCCCATCAACTCTCCCCGGGTGGGAGGAACTCGACCCCGTCGAGTAGGGGTAGGGATGCTCGAATACTCCGGCGGACCCATCACTATGCCAAGTAACGCGGGTACGCTCCACTCCAAGTGATCGTCACCTGCTCATTCCATATATACTCGATATGCGTGAACTGCTATGGGCTGAAGGTGGACACTCCGAATGGGGCACTCTCAAAAGGGAAGGAAGCAGCTCGAAGACTCACTAGGAATCACCGCTGAGTCCCTGTAGGTGACTAGATCCGGGTGTACATATAGAACCGATCCCATACTCATCGAATGAGTCCACTCACCTCTTACACATAAGAGAACGACAACGAGCTTGCACACGACACATGCTGTGACGACCCGAGGATCCGAGTACCGGAAAGGAACCGGCGCGTCTCGAATCTCGGCCCGCCAACCCACGAGCCCGAAGGCTCGGAAGGGTAGAAAGGAGTGGTGTGGGGTACAAGAGAAGCTGCAACGACCACAGAGATAGCACAATAAACTAAAATAAAAAATGCACAGAATAATATAAATAAATAAACTGCTACAAGGTCCACAGTGTCTCATGTCCAAAAGAAAGTACAGTCAACAGGAAAGAAAGTACAACTACGCGGGGCATCCCCCGGAGTACAACTACACGTGGCATCCCCCGGCTCTGGCAGACTGGCGACTAACCCTGGCTAGAAGAACCACGCTGAAACTCGATCGCACCTCTCGAAGACCCCGCCTCACCTGAAAAGCAGGGGTGAGCCTCATTTCATTGGCCTAGTAGGGATCCCGCGAATCCCCACCTCGCACGATAAACGAGAAAGCAGAAGGTAACCCTACCTAACCAGAGTACGGTAGAACCAACAAGCTAAAATAAATAAACGAAAAAGCCGTCTACTCTAACAGTACCGTACTACTGAACCTCGGTCCAACAAAACACGAGTCCACGCCTGTCAGTGAACATGAGCACTATCCACAAGAAGAACGACCGGAAGCGTCCCCTGACGTCTTACACCGCGTCACAAGTGTCTAGGTACTACGCCCGGGCGTGAGACTCAGACACGCAACAAGTACCACAACAAGGACTAGCTGGGGTCACGCTCGTCAGCGCGTGTCCTAAGCCCCCAACTACGTGTGCACACACAGACCATCTGCTCTAGGTCGGGTCCTCTAGCTGGTTTTCCCCCCCACCGGACTCTGGTGGCAAAGGCAAGGGGCCCTACGGCAACCAGCCTAAAAACCGCGTCACACTGGGTCTCGCTCTCCACCACTCCCAGGTGGGTCCACACACGCGTGCGCAGGGAGCTACGACTAGTGGACAGGTCACTGGAAGTAAAGACTGACTCGCGGAAATCACCGACTAAACACTAGCAAGGCGCAGAGGGCACCCTCTGTACCAACACCGACTCTCGGTAACATCGGCCGACGCATCACACCCCGGGATCCCCGCGGCACCCTCGTACAGTCCCCACACGATGCCAAGCATCAGTCGGACCGCAAGACAACACAAGAGGGTCAAGACCCACTCACCCGGGCTCGTACGGCACGAAAAGGCAGACGCGGTCACTAGAGGACCGCCTCTGGTGGTAGCGGTCTGCCCTGGACCGCAACCACATGGTCGCGGTCCTTTTGGGACCGCGACCGCCCTGGCACCAGAAAAATGAAGGCAGTCGCCTGATGACCGCCTTCACACGGTAGCAGTCTCCAGGAGACCGCGACCAGGAACCAACGGTCAAAAATTGTCTCGGAGTACGTGCCGGTCCCCACGGTAAAAGCGGTCGTCCCATGACCGCGACCAATAGTCGCGGTCAGTCGTGAGACCGCGACCAGCCACCGACACTTTAAGGCCTAACGGGTCAAAAAAATCTGATGAAGGCGGTCCCCACCTGACCGCCACCAATGAAGGCGGTTACTGGTGGACCGCGACCACCTCGAAAAACCGAGAACGGTGGGGAAACACCCCAAAAACCCGATCCACGCCCCAATCACCCCCCGGTGATGGGGAAACAAAGGGAAAACCTTCCCCAACCCTCCTAGCATGCATCTAAGGCCTCAGATTGGCCAAATACACGAAGAAAGGACGGATTGGCTCACAAACCCCAAAAGCATGGTTTTACCCAAACCCGCTAAAAAATGCCCCTCTCGACCTCTCCTCGGCCTACAAAGCACGGGGAACGATGGGATGAGCATGGGGGTTCGTCTCCCTACCTCAATGGAGCGAAAGCTCCGCCGAATCACTGCCGAAATCAAGGATGAAGCTTTTACTCCCACGAATGCCCTGCCTCTCGCCGCGAAAATCACGCTGCCGAGACCGCCTCGCCGCCGCCGCCGCCGCCACGCCGTTGCCGGAGTGAGAGGGGTCGCGTCTCGGTCGCCCGGGAAGGAGAAGATCGGCCGCAGGGGAGGGGGAGCTCTCACGGTTGAAGGAGAAGGAAGAAGAAGAAGAAAAAGAAAAAGTGAAAAAGGAAAAGGAAAAGGAAAAGGAAAAGAATTGATATATATAGAAAATCGGAAAAATCGGAAAAATCCAAAAAAATAGAAAAATACACCTCCTCGAGTGTCTCGACGCGCTGATCGCAACGGTACCACTCGCGGGCTGATGAACGACCCAATTCACCCGCTACAGGGTTCCGAAGGGGTCGTTGAAACCTGTACACGAAAATCGGAAAATACACACGGAAAAGTCGCGGACACACTCCGGGCCTCCGAAACAACTCCGGATCACGCCGATCCGAACACGAAAGATGTCCGAAATAAAATTTCGGACACAACGGGGTCGAAAACTCCGTTAAAAATAGATCTGGGACCCACAAAGAAGGATCCGAAAGTCCGGGACATTACATCCCTCCCCCCTTAAAGGAATTTCGTCCTCAAAATTCAAGAACAGAACACAAGAACGGGGGAACAGACTCACACAAATAAATACGGATATTGTAGACACGGCATTTTAGCACTATGCTGAGCAGATCCCGTATTACACTAAGACGTCCAAAGTGGCTCGCACGGTTAAGTTAGTCAAGTGACCTCCAATTTTTATCTGATAAACCTCAATTGTCGTTTCTTAATGAGACTCCTGCTAATGAGCTTGTGGCTATCTCTTTCCTACACAAAATAAAAAAAATGTTAATGGGCTTGCCCCATCTCTTAAACTCTAAAACAAATGAGGAAACAAATAAGGATTCTAATGGGCTTGGCCCGTTCTTGTTCAAATAAACTAAATCAATTTTTATGGGCTTGGCCCATTCTCCCCTATATATATAAATAACAAGAGAAAATAATAAAAAATATATGTTAAATAGGTGTGGCCCATCATTTATTCCTTACAAATAAATATATATATATATATTGATAAAATTAATAAATGTTAATAGTTTGGGCCCAACATTTAATAAAAGAAAGAATAGAATAATTTTTTTTTTAAAAAAACTCCCCTATTAGCTACCCCCCTTTCTTTGGATATTGTCCCCTCATTTCATTTAGCACCTCTCCCCACTTACCTAACTCACACCCCCCTTTTTTTTCATTAACACACTCATCATCACCCTCTCCCCACCACAACAACCCCATTCACGTAAACACTTCTCACCCCATCGCATGCATGCCCTCACTCCTCTGCAACCCACCTCCACCTCCCTCCCTTTTTCTTTCTCCCACGAGAGCCACCTTCACGGGCAGACGTGTGAACCCCTCTCTCTTTCTCTCCTCTGCAGCCACCTCCACTTCCCACGACAGCCACCCCATCCTCCACCCTCACTCCCTTTTTTTTCCCATTCTCTGCTAACCCACAGCCACCTCCACCGTCTCCCTCCTCTCCTTTCCATTCCCTGCTAAGCTCCACCCCCCTCCACATCCTCTTCTTCTCTCCCTCACCCGCTCTCCCCCACCTGCAGCCACCTCCACCGTCTCCCCTCCCTCTCTCCCTCTGCAGCCACCACCCAACCACCCACAGCCATCTCTCCCTCTTCCTCTCTCATCCTCCCTCTCTCTTCCCTCTATCTCTGCCTCTCGCCACCCTCTCTCTTCACTTTTTTTTCTTTCTTTTTATTCCTCCCTCACACCCTCCCTCTAACTCTCTCTCTCTCACCCTCTTTCCCCCGTGTTCTCTCTCCCTCTCTCCCCCTGCGTCTCTCTCTCTCTCTCCCGTTTCTCTTCTTTCTCTCTCTTTCTTCCCCCTCCGTCTCTCTCTCTCTCTCTCTCTCTCTCTCTCTCTCTCTCTCTCTCTCTCTCTCTCTCTCTCTCTCTCTCTCTCTCTCTCTCTCTCTCTCTCTCTCTCTCTCTCTCTCTCTCTCTCTCTCTCTCTCTCTCTCAGTTCTTCCCTCTCTCTCTCTTCACCTCTCTCTTTCTCTTCTCTCTCCCTCACTCTCTCTCTTTTTCTTCCCTGTGTTCTCCCCCTCCCTCAACCTCTCTCTCTCTTTGCATTTTTTTTCTTTAAAAAAAGGGCTTTTTTTTTGAGTTCGCGGGGGGGAGGGGGGGTGGGGCTGCTCGTCGCCCGTGCCCCCCCATTTGAACGAAGAGGCCGTTGCGGACTCTTCTTCTTCACAGACCCGCCGCGCCGCCCTGCTCCGTCGCACCCGCCTCCGATCCCGCCAGCGCCGCCGCCCTGCTCCGCCGCACCCGCCTCCGCCTCGCCTCCGGTCCCGCCTCCGCCCGCGGCTGCCTCCGGCCCCGCCTCCGGTCCCGCCTGTGCCGTCGCCCCGGGCCACCTCCGCGCCGTCCTCCACCGCCTCCACCGCCGCCATCGTTGTAACGACTCGAGAATCCGATTACCGGGAAGGCCCGATAACCCGAGACTCGCACCGCCACCCACGAGTCCGAAGACTCGGAAGGGTTAGAAGGATGGTGTGGAAACTACACAAGTATCACAAGTAATTGCAGAAATTAAACAGTTATAATATGAAGCAGGAAATAAATTAGCATTTTACATGGTCCACAATAGAAAATAAATAAAAACAACAGTAGTTCACAACTAGTACAGAGACAAGAAAGAAAAGTACAGCTACACGGGACATACCCCGGCTCTGACCTCTGGCACTACCTCTGGGCACCCGCACCACGCTGCACCCCAGACGCGCTCCCCAGGGGCGGCGCCTCACCTGAAACACGGTGAAAACACGCAGGGAATGAGTCTCGGAACAAGACTCAGTAGGGATCACTCGAACCCTACCTCATAAAACAGGAAACTACTACGCTAGCGGTAGGAGAGTACCTCGGAAAGAAAAGCCCTGTACTCTACTAAACAAAGGTCATACTCCACGCAAAGTGGCACACGTGCCACGATGAGACAACCGAAGCTCAACGGTCGACCCGACAAAACCCGAAGGTCGGAAACACACGACTGACAGTCTGTCACTCCGTACTCAACAGGAGTACCTCCCACTATAAGCACAGCCGGTAGCGTCCCCTGACGACTTACACCGCACCGCAGGTGAACTGCCTGACGCGGTAGCGCCTACCCAAGGCACGAACACCACACAAGGAACCACAAACAAATGACTTGCTGGGGTCACGCCCGTCGACGTGGGTCCAACCGCCCCCAACCACGTGTGCACACACAGACCGCGCGTCCCTGGTCTGGCCCTCTGACTGGTTTTCCCCTCAGCCGGACTCTGGCTACAAGACGTGGGGCCCGACGGCAACCGGTCCACAAACCGCCTCTAAGGGTAAGCCCGTACACCACTCCATGGTGCGACCGGTACCGCGTACTGGTAGGTTACGACTAGTGGAGGGTCACTGAAGGAGTAGACTCTCAAGCCAACGGAAAACGTCACAAGGGCCGGTACGCGGAACGCTCCTTGTACCAACGCCGTCGCATAGTGACAAAAGCCAACAACGACATCTCCCGGTACACTCTGTACGACGATAGACACGCCTACGCAACCCGTCCCCTTGAACGGTCCACACTGGGCCGCTCAGGGATGTGCGGTCACACAGGGACCGCACAAGGGTTTGAACGGTCAGATCAGGACCGTTCCACCCAGGGTCCAAACGGCAGATGAACGGCCAACACAGGACCATTCAAACAGATGTGCAGTCAACTCTTGACCGCACGTGGGTGAGGAACGGTCAGCTCCTGGCCGCTCGTCTCCCAACGATAAAAAGCCTGGACGGTTAGTCCTTAGTCGCACTTGGGGAAGAGCGGCTACGGCTTAGCCGTTCAGGGGTTGTGCGGTCAAGGCCAGACCGCACACCCAACCATAGCACTAGGGGATGTACGGCTAGCACCTGGCCGTACAAAGGGTTATGCGGCCAGCTCCTGACTGCACATCCCAGTGCACTACACAACGGTCACAACCAACGGTCAAAAACCTTAGGGTTGGGCGGTCGCTGTGGGGCCGCACATTAGGATATGCGGTCCCACGATAGACCGTCCAAGCCCACTGCGCGCCAAGCCCCAGCCAAAGCGCACCGAGCCGATGAACGGTCCGAACAGGACCGCATAAGGGTTATGCGGTCACTGGTTCGACCGCACATCGCTCACCGGCGTGAAAATGGCGAACCCCGCCGAAATCGCCCAATCGGCCTCAAAACAAGCCCCTCGGAGGGGGAAATGGCGAGAGAAGAACCCCCAAGCCTCCTAGCATGCTCCTACGCCCTTAAACCGCGAAATCGGGGCTCAAATTGATGGATCAGACGAACTCACCCCGCGGCATGATCAACCCTTCCCGGCTCAAAATAAACCCGTCTCGACTTCGTCTCGAGCCGAAACTCACGGGGAAGGAAGACAAGAGGCTAAGGAACGTCACCCTACCTCTGGTTCGCGACGAAACGCTCCGATCCGAGCTCGAAGCTGCGAAGAACGCCGTTAGAATCTCGCCTCCCCACGCTTCCCACGCTCGCCGTATGCCCGCACGATCGCCACTACGTCACCCACGTCCTCGCGCCGTCGCACCGCCGCCGTCTGCAGCCAGAACGGGGGTCGGCACGGTCGAACGGGAGAGAAGGAGAGAGAGAGGCAGCCACGGTCGCGTGAGAGAGAGAGGAAGGAAGAAGAAGAAAAGAGAAAAGAAGAAAAAGAAAAGAAAAGAAAATGGGAATATATAGAAAATCTGATTTTTTTGAAAAAATACCGAAAAATTAAAAAGTACATTTTCGGGATCCTCGGAACGCACCGATCGCAACGGTACCACTCGTGCCCAGGTGAACGGCCCGGTCCACCCGCAACGAGCTTCCGAAGAAAAAGCCGAAACAGACACCGAAAATCGGAAAACACACGCGGAAAAGCCGCGGAACGCCTCCGGGCCTCCGAAACAACTCCGGATCGCGTCGATCCGAATACGAAGAATGACCGAAACGAAATTTCGGACACAACGGAGCCGGACACTCCGAAGATAAGATCCGGGACCCACGAAGAGGGATCCGAAAGGTCAGGGATATTACAGCCCTCCCCCCTTAAGGAATTTCATCCTCGAAATTGAGAACAACCCAAGGGGAAAGAAGAGGAAGACTCACTCAAACAGGTATGGGAACTACTGACGCATCTCGTCCTCACGCTCCCAAGAAGCTTCCCCACCAGAGTGTCGCTGCCACACCACCTTTACCAAGGGGATGACTTTGTTCCGTAGGCGCTGCTCTCGCCTATCCTCCACGCGGATCGAAAACTCTGGGAGAGAGAGATCTGGAGTCACCTCAGGCCAAACAGAAAACTCGAGCACATGAGAGTCATCGGGCACGTATTTCCACAACATCGAGACGTGGAACACGTCATGCACCGACGTCAACTCAAGGGGTAACAGCAACCGGTAAGCAACCTCACCGATGCGCTCCAAGATCACAAAAGGACCAATGTAGCGGGGACTCAGCTTCCCACGCCGTCCAAAACGCATCACCCCCTTCATCGGAGAAACTCTCAAGAACACACGATCGCCCATGGTGAACTCGAGAGGCTGCCTCCTACAGTTAGCATAGCTCTTCTGCCAACTCTGGGCCGCCAACATGTTCTGACGAACCAAGTGCACAACATCCACGCATTGCTGCATCAACTCTGGTCCCGTCAAAACACGCTCACCAACCTCAAACCAATCAAGTGGAGTCCGGCAAGGACGCCCATACAATGCCTCATAAGGAGCCATACCAATGCTCGAATGATAGCTGTTGTTATATGCAAACTCCACCAACGGTAGGTGGTGAATCCAACTCCCCTGCCACTCCAGGCAGCAGGATCTCAGCATGTCCTCCAAAGTTTGGATGGTCCTCTCTGACTGACCATCTGACTGAGGATGATACGCCGAGCTAAATGCCAACTCTGTGCCAAGAGCTCGCTAGAAACTCCTCCAGAATCCAGAAGTGAAGCGCGGATCCCGATCTGACACGATCGAAGTAGGAATCCCATGCAACGGCACGATCCGCTCAACATACAAACGAGCCAACTTGGACACGCTCCAACTGACTTTGACCGGTAACAACCGAGTCACCTTCGTCAGCCTATCCACCAGCAACCAAATACTGTCCTACCCACCCGGGGTCCTCGGCAACCCCACCACAAAATCCGTGGTCACATGGTCCCACTTCCACGCAGGAACATCCAAGGGATGGAGAGTACCTCCTGGTCGCTGATGCTCCGCCTTCACCTGCTGACAGATCAGGCACCTGGCCACAAATTTTGCGATATTTCTCTTCATGCCAGGCCACCAGAACTACCTCCGTAAGTTCCGATACATCTTCGTCGCACCCGGGTGTACGGTGTACCTGCTCCAATGAGCCTCGCGCAGCACCGCACGACGAATCTGCTCCTCCGCTGGGACGTACAGCCTGCCGTGAAACCTCGCAGCACCGTCCTCGCCGAGTTCCACATCAGCCATCGCCAGAATCCGGGGCAACTCAGGGTCCGCATGATGAGCCTCTGTCACCTGACGACGGATAGCAGGAGTGACAGTCAGACTCGCAAGCACTGCTAACCCTGGCTCCTGGGGAATCTTGAGCCTGAAGGATACTTCGGGCACTTGTTCCCAGAGCCTCCACTTCCTCAGCATCAAGGCACTGACCGTGACCTTCCGACTCAGGACATCGGTGTAGATCCTAATAAATCCACTTAAGGAAAAATTAAGAATATGAATAAATAAGCATGAAATAGCACGAGGTGCTAAGGGGAATTTGTGATCGCCAGAGACGCGAACGCCTCAAAAGAATATAACAATGAAAAAGTGTGGAGGGATCGCGAAAAATACCTTGAATGCGGGGATTGTGAGTGTTCCTTTCTCTTCTAAATCGGCCAGCCGATGAAGAGAGTTCTTCTTTTGATTACCCTTGCAAATAAAAACAAACACCAACAAAGATATGGATTAGAAACATGGTGAGTGTAGCATCAACTCTTAATAAAGGGATGAGCATGAAAGTATGTGCAAGAACACACCTTAAGGGTGGTTGCCCTTAAACCCCTATGCAAAAAGGGTGGGAAGATATGAATGAATGCAAATAATAAAAGAGTGCAAGAGATGCACTAAGGGGAGATTCTCACATGGTTGAGAAGAAAAAATTAATAAAACAATGATGAAATATATGATGCATGAAAATAAGGAGACGTGCAAGAGATTGCACTGTGGGGAGATTTCTCACATGGTTGAGAAGGGGAGTTAATAATATGATGATGCACGCATATGTATGCGTGCTGCAATAATGAGAGGAAAATAAAAATAAAAGAAGCCTGTGCGTCGTGGCTTTAATATTCAAGGGGGAGAAGCTTGAAGAAGATGATGAAGCTTTGCGCGGGCGCTCCTCCTTCTGCCGAACGACAGCAACAGCAACCTGCAAGCACAAAACAAAAAAAAGGAAAAACAAACAGAGAAGAAGGAGAAGGAGAAATACGTGGGAGGAAGAAAGGGGGATCGAAAAGGAGGGATCCGAAGAGGAGGAGTCCAACCCAACAACAGAGCCAATGGCTCTATTAAATAGGTTGAGGAAGAGATAAACATGGGTAAGAGTTCCAAGAGGGAAATGATAAGAATGGGCAAGAGCCCAAACCAAGCAGGTATCTAACGAAGCAAGGACTCTCTGGGGAAAGGGCTGCGAAGACAGAAGATGAAACACGCCTCTGGTCAGGGCGTCAATTCAATAATTGACGACCTGTCATAGGGCGTTAATTCAAAACACGTCCTGGGTCAGGGCGTTTCTTCCTGGATTAATTTTAGAAATAAACATTTCTTTTATTTGGAAATTGTGAAAGACGCCTCAGGGAGAGGCGTGAATTGAAAAACGCCCCATGGTAGGGCGTGATTCAACATTTTTCAAACATTTATTCTTTTTCAAAAATTGGATAATTCCAGGAATTGCCGCCCTTTCCAGCGGTCGTCACTTCTTTAAGAAACGCCCCAGGTCAGGTCGTGATTCAAAAAAGCGCCCTTTCCAAAGGCGTTAATTTCAAAAAATCATAAAAGGGGAGATAAATGCCCAGAAAATGGAAAAAAAGGAAAAATAGGGAAATTAGGGAAATTCATGAAAAGTGGGAAAAAACACTCAAATAAGCTAATTTGAGGGTCAAATGGGGCATTGCACGGCAATATGAAATATACTCAAAATAATGTCAATTTTAGCGTGTCTACAGCTGCCCCGCCTTGGCGTCTGCTTTGCAAGGGAGCGTAGCAAACTGAAAAGTAGATGCCAAGGTGTGATGAGACACGCAATCAACATCACTTGATGAGAATGAAATCAAAAGCACGAGATGAAGCAAATCTCGGGAAATTCAATGAAATCAACAATGTTTGGATAAAAGGGGGAGTGTGCACGCGGTGCACGAAGGAGATAAAATAAATGATCAACTTCCAGCGCGGTGGAAGTACCCCAGGTCACAAACCTGTAGATTTCACCATTGGGGAGCGGTTACCAGCCAGTGGACGTGCTGCAGCCAAGGTGGATCAAAGGAAAGGATTAAAATAAGATGATAAAAATCCAAACAAGGAGCTTCGAGAAAATCACCCAAAACAGCAACAAAACGAACTGAGATTCAATCGGCATGGAATATCTCATATCTGGAAAGATTAAGATCAACTTCAACCCTCAACATCAGCTTATCAGAATGATTTTCCAATGTTAATTCAAAGTCCTACATGAATGCATGCTGGGTTAAAGGGAAAAATAATCAAATGAAAATATAATATAATCAAGGATAATATTGTTAAACTGCCAGACTGGGTCAAGAAACTAATTCTGCGAGCTGATACTAAGCCGAAGCCCGTTTATCCACGCACCAACTCGTAAAAAGGAACCATCGTCCCCAGTCTTGGACGGCTCAACGGCCTATCCGTATGACTAAGACTGCCTCTGGAATCATCATTGTTTTTGATGAAGGGGAACTCAAATTCCAGATTTACCAAAGCCACAAGGTCCTTGATATAATCTAGTAGCATATGTAACATATAGTAGAATGCATACAGGGAGATGGTGATATCAATAAGCATGGGAACTGAGAAATGAGCTGCAAGCACCGTGGGACTTTGAGTGATGATGCCCTGCCGGCGGGACCAAGAGCCTCTTCCTGCGCTCAAAAATTCATTAGCCAAGATATAACAAGCAATGAATAAGGCATTTAATCATAGCATGCATAGCATGAATCAAAGCAACCAATCATAGCATATATCATGAACAGCATAAGTCAAATCATGGCATAGCAAAGCATCATTATTTGTTGTTTGTCATGAGGATGACAATCTGGCTAATCAAGTTTTGGAGTTAAATAATCAGGATCTGATAATGCCCATCGGCGGAGTAATCAGATGAAACGAGCAGGAGTTGATTGAAAGATTTGGAGATGAATAATCATGAGATATGATAATCAGAATGATATAGGGAGATGATGCCCCTGGGTGGCATGTCATGAGAATATTGGGAAGAATCAATAGATTGATAGCAATAAGTAGAGAGAGGACCCATCCCGTGCTTTTGGTCTCTGCAAAGCTGTTCCTGCAAAACACCATCAGAAAATACAATGCAAATTTTTGGATTTTGGAAATATGTAAATTTTTATGAGTTTTGGAATATGCAAATTTTTATGAGTTTTGGAATATGCAAATTTTTATGAGTTTTGAAAATATTTGAATTTTTATGGAGATTTTTGGAAAATATTTTGAATTTTTGTTGGGATTTTGATCGGGAAATATTCAATTTTTTTTGGATTTTGGCTTAGACATTGTTAATGCAGCATCAAAGGGTTGTTTTGAACCACTGGCTAGGGGTCCTTGTTCCTTCCCTTTTCGCTAAAACTGTCCAAAGCTGGACGTGCATTGAAAGTGGCATCCTATAACCGACCGTCTTTGATCAACGGTACCCCTACCAAGGCCATACCTGAGAAATGTTCGGTCTTGGAGGGAGAAGAGAAGAATAATTGGAGATAAGCTTTGTGCAGGATGGGAGATATCGGGACTTGAATTCCTTCCAAGGTGTTCCCTTCAAAGAGATAGTCTGTTGTGCCGGGGCTTTATGCCTTTGATTTTTAGACCCTTGACATGTATACGACCAGGATTTTCCCTGCGGGGACTTTGCCACTCTTGACATGCCATAATTCATACTTTGCTTTTATCAAATTTTGACTTGATTTTCATAATAGCCCTTTTGGCGAGATGTATATCATGAAATTCATATTTAGTTTGGGTCAAGACTGCCCCTATTTGAGACTCCTCTCGTATTGGGGATTACCAAGGTTGGTCATCTCATCCGTCAACCTCTTGCCCCTGCACGTGGCCGAGTAAAGAAGAGAAAAGACTTTCAGATATACTCATGGCATGGCCAAGGTAGCAACGGTGTTTAACCAAAGGAGCCGGCTAAGGACGCCGTGAAGTGTGTGAGGTGCCCAGCTGAGGGTTGATCTTAACAAGCAGGGAGAGAATGTTGAATTCCCAGCGCGGGGTTCTTATTAACCAAGGTGCTGCATAAGCAAGCCTAAAGACTCTTTTTAACAATGATTTAATTAACAAAAGCCTAAGATAAAGATCTAAAACACCACTCTTAATCTTGTTAGGAAGCACTTCATTTTGAAAATCATGCGTGAAGTAATGAGGTAATGATATCATATAAATGCATACTTACGCCAATATATTACCTTGCAACCTTTGTTAGGGCAGCTGCCGCGAGAGGTTGATCATCGTGGGATAGTCCTCTTTGGCAGATAAAGGATTGGAAGCAAAGGATTGAAAGTGGCTTAACAAGAAGGAGTGGTGCCAAGACCAGACTCAGACGAATAAGGAAAAAAGGAAAAGAGGCGAGGGCTAGAACTCCCTCACTAAGGCGCGGAGACCCTGATCACATGGAACAGTCTACAGAAGGAGAGGAGAATTAGAAGGAGGAGTGAGGACTAAAGCCTCGAAAGCAGTGGGAGAATGGGCAGATGCCCAAGGCAGTGGATGTGGAAGAAGTTGGGTCGGACCCAGAATCAGGAGGAATTAGAAGAAGAAATTGGTAGATAGAAAGAGGCGGATCCGGAGGGTCCGGAGGCAGAGGAGAATCATGAGAGGAAAAATCCGAAGGCTCCGGAGGGATGACAAAAGAAGGGACGCGATGCCCTGAGACGAAATAGGGAAAAAGATGATGGGAAAAGGAAGAAAAAATGAAGGATGTGATGTTCAGGAAGATTAGAAAGATGAATCGGAAGAAAGATGGAGGGTCCGGAGGTTCCGGAGGAAGCAAATGCCGAGGGACGCGATGCCCAGGAGGAGAGAAAAATCCGGAGGTTCCGGAGGAATGAAATCAGGAAGGAGAAGGTGGAAAGGGGCGTCGTGCCGAGGGAAAAGTCCGGAGGTTCCGGAGGAAGCAAATAAAAAAGGTGGAGAGGGGCGTCGTGCCCAAAGGGAAAGTCCGGAGGTTCGGAGGAAGAAATCAGAAGAGAAGATGGAAGGGGCGCGTGCCCGAAGGAAAGTCCGGAGGTTCCGGAGGAAGAAAATGCCGAGGGAAAGAATATAGAAAGGGGCGCGATACCCAAGAGAGAGGAATGAAGGAGGATCAGGAGGAAAATCCGGAGGTTCCGGAGGTAGCAAATGAGAAGGGGCGCGATGCCCAAGGGTAAAATCCGGAGGTTCCGGAGGAGGAAGGTGGAAAGGGGCGCGATGCCCGAGAGAAAGGTCCGGAGGTTCCGGAGAATGGAAAGGGGCGCGATGCCCGAGGGGAAAGTCCGGAGGTTCCGGAGGAATAGAATCAGAAAGGGCGAGATGCCCAAAGAGGAGGGATAAAATTCCTGGAGGTTCCATGGAGATACCAGGAAAAGGGACGCGATGCCCCAGGGATAGTGGATAAAAAGATGAAGATGAATAAGATGGGAAGTGCGGAATATCCGGAGGTGCCGGAAGGCGGGGAAGATACGGGTTTGGAAACCCGGGAAGCAGGAGGTGCAAATGCATGCAATGGGATGGATGCGATGAATGCATGAAATGCAAAGAATATGAAGAATGTGAAGGGCGAGAGGATGAGATCCTCCTCCTAACCCTGGGAATGGCCCATGAAGAAAAAGTGATAGAGATGGATGAATAGAAAGTGGAACAAATAAGGGATGGCCCCTTAGCATTAAGATAACTGCCCCTCCACGGCAGTGAATGTGTATGAGAAATAGCCCTTGCCGAAGCTTCAATGGTGAATGTCAACTCCCTTGGAGAGTGCAAAGTAATGGTGTGAGGGAGTTGGAAAGTTGGGCTCGGAAGCATTATGTTGCCCAAAGATTCAAAATTTGGAAATTGGAACAAAGGGTGCCCTGCCCGGCCCTTACACAGCATCAATGCTTGGCATGGCGGCGACTTGGCTTCTTCGACCGTGCTTGGCACAATAACCCGGATTGGCATCCGGCAAATGAATTCTTGAATCTTGAATGGCGCGGCCAAATCCTTGCTGCCCGGCTCTTGATCGTCCTCGGCACCTGTGCTTGTAGAAGGCCCCCATTCCGAGTAGTGAGGGGAGGTGAAGCGGAGGCGGAAGGCTCCATGAATGGTGGAGGCATGATGGAAAGCGTTGGCAAATGGGTGAGCGTAAGCGGGGGTTCAAACACGTCGAGTTTCTCCCTTTGCTCGGAAGCAGTTGGGATTGGCTCGGGTGCAAAAAGGGGTGGATCCTGCTCAGGATTAGCCATGGGTAAGGGTAAAGGGTTAAATGGTGGAATAGGCAAAGTGGGTTTTAAAGGGATAATGGAAGGCCGAGGTGGCGGTAATGGGAGGTTAATTGGGGAAGGTTCAATGGTGGGTTCGATGGAGGCTAATGGTGTGGAGGTAGATGGCTTAACGGGTGGAGGTTTAATAGTGGAAGGCTTGGGGGAGGCCAGTGTTGCGGAGGTTAATGGTGTAACTGGAGGAGGTGTAATGTATGCGGTGTCAAGGATAGGAGGAGACTTACAATGTGCCGGTGTGGGTGATTGAAGTATCGACCCATCATCGTAACACCAATTAGTCTCATAAATAGGGGTTGGATCAGGGATGGTTTCATCCTGAGCAGGAGGTTTATCAAATGATAGTGGAGGGAGCGGGAAATTAAGGAAACTCGGAAGGGGTGCCTGCGGAGCTTCATCATCATCGTACACTGCCTTGGATTCTTCAAATGCCGGCTCTGCTTGCTTGAAATGCCGAAGTCATAATCATCCTCCTATCTTTCCATTCATTCTCCATCTTTGTAATCTCGTCCAAAGCGGCATGGAGAGGATTGACTGGAGTAGGAGGAGCCGTGACCCTCTTTATTTGTTCCTCCATCAAAGTAATCTTATCAAGCAGAGATTGTTGGAGGGGTGTGACTTGAACAACCGAGGGCTGGCAGGGCCTTGAAGGAGGAGGGGCCGCATAAAAAGGCCGTGGAGGGGAATTGACGGGATGACCCGTAAAAGAACCCGGACGGGCCGGATTGCAAGGAGTAAATGGGCCTCGGGGCCGTGATGGAGGAGGAATAGAAGGAGGCGGGTGTCGGACCACCCGAGGAGGAGTGTGAATAGAAGGAGATGGGTAATGGGCTACCCGATTAGGAACATGAGTGGAAGAGGGAGTGGGTGATGGGCCCCCCGTGTAGGTGTGAATAGAAGAGGGAGGTGGGTGATGGGCCACCCATTAGGATTGGAAGGGGAGATGAAGGAGATGCACCCTCAACAGCGGCCTTAAGGGCTTGGATCTGTTGAGGGGTGAGATGATCTAATGCATGCAAAATCTGGGAGACCTTCTCATCATTGGGACGAGAGGGCTTAATGGGAATAGTGGCTCGAAATTGAGTTGAAGGACCATTGGATTGGACATTGCCCAAGGGTCGGGCAACACCATAAGAGTGAGGACGTGGTCCTTTGAAAGTATGGTGAGAATTTTGAACATGTTGAAAGTGAGGATTATAAGAAGTGCTAGGTTGTGCATCCTCATGAATTGAATTAAACATGTTATCTTGTTTATAGTAAGCCATCATGCAATCAAAGTTCAAAATAATATGCAAAGAAGCACAGTTACCTTGATTTGATTTGTTTGAACCTTGGTGAATTAAGGATTTTATCAAAGTTTTGAATGATTCACACAAGGGGGGGGAAACCTAGTTTCAATATGGTTTGAACTCCAATGCCAACTAGGAACCCTCTCTCACCACGTATAGGCCAACTAACTCGGGACTTCAAAAGGGTACAACCTGCCCGGCGTCCGTGAGGGAATCCACGGGTGCGGGGACTTACGGAGGCTTGGAAAAGGGATTTCCAGTCCAAAGAGACGGAATGCTCAATGGAGGGTCGTCCCGATTCCAAGAGGGTGTGTGGATCCTAATGAAGAGGAGGGGGCTCCCAAACCAATGCAAAGAATGAATGCAACAGGGGAAATCAGGCCAACCACACAATATGATCAATCAATATGAAATATCATGAAAACTCACCCACGGGAAGGGTTCTGGAAACCCACAGTAAAAACACGCCCTGGCAGGGGGCGCTACTAACAAAAGACACGACAGTGTGACTGTCGTGACTCAAAGCGAGGTGCCAGGGGCAGTAAAAACACGCCTTAGGGTGAGGCGCTATAAGGGGAAAGGACGCCCTTGACCGAGGGCGTCAAATCAAAAGAAACGCCTTACTGAGGGGCGCTAATCAACAAAGAAACGCCCTGGCGCAGGGCGTGAATTCTCAGGCAGCGTAATAAAACCAGAAATATCAGGAAATATGCTGGAAGGCGCCCTGTTAGTGGGCGTAAAATACGAATAAGACGCCTTGAGTTAGGGCGTGAAATCGAAAAAGTGCCTCTGACAGAGGCGTTAATTCCTCAGGAAAGCACGGCCAGAAATATTAAACAGGCACACTCACAACCACATAAATAAGGCAATCAACAGGATAAGCATGCTCATCAAGAATTTTAAATAAGTGGAGATTCTAAGGAAAAGACAACAAAATGGCAAATCACTTTAGGGAAGAAAGCAAAGCCAATGGAGGGTGCCCGAGGGGTACAAAAGGAGATGCACCGAGGGTGCAATAGGGGAGACGGCACACGCGGGTGCCTAAGGGGAAAAGGGGTAATAAAGAGAACGCAAAGCGTCCCACCGTGATCGCCAATTTGTAGATCCTAATAAATCCACTTAAGGAAAAATTAAGAATATGAATAAATAAGCATGAAATAGCACGAGGTGCTAAGGGAAATTTGTGATCGCCAGAGACGCGAACGCCTCAAAAGAATATAACAATGAAAAAGTGTGGAGGGATCGTGAAAAATACCTTGAATGCGGGGATTGTGAGTGTTCCTTTCTCTTCTAAATCGGCCGGCCGATGAAGAGATTTCTTCTTTTGATTACCCTTGCAAATAAAAACAAACACCAACAAAGATATAGATTAAAAACATGGTGAGTGTAGCATCAACTCTTAATAAAGGGATGAGCATGAAAGTATGTGCAAGAACACACCTTAAGGGTGGTTGCCCTTAAACCCCTATGCAAAAAGGGTGTGGGAGATGAATGATATGCAAATAATAAAAGAGTGCAAGAGATGCACTAAGGGGAGATTCTCACATGGTTGAGAAGAAAAAAAATTAATAAAACAATGATGAAATATATGATGCATGAAAATAAGGAGACGTGCAAGAGATTGCACTGTGGGGAGATTTCTCACATGGTTGAGAAGGGGAGTTAATAATATGATGATGCACGCATATGTATGTGTGCTGCAATAATGAGAGGAAAATAAAAATAAAAGAAGCCTGTGCGTCGTGGCTTTAATATTCAAAGGGGAGAAGCTTGAAGAAGATGATGAAGCTTTGCGCGGGCGCTCCTCCTTCTGCCGAACGACAGCAACAGCAACCTGCAAGCACAAAACAAAAAAAAGGAAAAACAAACAGAGAAGAAGGAGAAGGAGAAATACGTGGGAGGAAGAAAGGGGGATCGAAAAGAAGGGATCCGAAGAGGAGGAGTCCAACCCAACAACAGAGCCAATGGCTCTATTAAATAGGTTGAGGAAGAGATAAACATGGGCAAGAGTCCAAGAGGGAAATGATAAGAATGGGCAAGAGCCCAACCAAGGCAGGGGTCTAACGAAGCAAGGACTCTCTGGGGAAAGGGCTGCGAAGCCAGAAGATGAAACACGCCTCTGGTCAGGGCGTCAATTCAAGAATTGACGACATGTCATATGGCGTCTTTTCAAAACATGCCCTGGGTCAGGGCGTTTATTCCTGGATTAATTTTTAGAAATAAACATTTCTTTTATTTGGAAATTGTAAGACACGCCTCAGGGAGAGGCGTGAATAGAAAAACGCCCCATCATAGGGCGTGAGTTAATATTCTTCAAATATTTATTCTTTTTCGAAAATTGGATAATGCCAGGAATTGACGCCCTTTCCAGATGTCGTCACTTCTTTAAGAGACGTCCTCAATCAAGTCGTGAATCAAAACGCGCCCTTGATCAAGGCGTGAATTCATAAAAATGGAGATAAATGCCAAAAAATTCAAAAAATAGAAAAAAAATAGGAAAAATAGGGAAAAATAGGGGAAATTCATGAAAAGTGGGAAAAACCACTCAAATAAGCTAATTTGAGGGTCAAATGGGGCATCGCAGAGCGATATGAAATATACTCAAAATAATGTCAATTTTAGCGTGTCTACAATCGGCGACGACATTCATCCTGCCCGGCTGATATGACAGGGTGAAGTCATAATCCTTCATAAATTTCATCCAACGCCTTTGCCTGAGGTTCAGGTCCCTCAGCGAGAACACGTACTTCAAACTCTGATGGTCAGTGAACACCTCGAACTTCTCGCCGTACAGATAATGCCTCCAGATCTTCAGCGCGAAGATCACCGCCGCCAACTCAAGGTCATGGGTAGGGTTGTTCTCCTCGTGGGGCTTTAGCTACCGAGATGCATAAGCCACCACTCTACCATGTTGCATCAACACAACTCCCAATCCAACGCCGGAAGCATATGTACACACCACGAAACCTCCCGATCCAGAAGGTAAAACCAACACCGGAGCCGAGGTGAGCAATCTCTTCAGTTCTCTGAAGCTCTGCTCACACTCCTCAGACTAGATGAAAGGCACATCCTTCCGCGTGAGTCTAGTCATCGGGGCCGCAATGCGAGAAAAATCCTGGATAAACCGGCGATAAAAGCCCGCAAGTCCCAAGAAACTCCGGATCTCCGTCACCGACCTCGGCCTCAGCCTCGGCCACTGCATTACTGCCTCGACCTTGGCGGGGTCCACGGAAATGCCATCACCAGAAATCATGTGCCCCAGAAAGTGCACCTCGCTGAGTCAAAACTCGCACTTGCTGAGCTTCGCATACAACTGGTGATCTCGTAACGTCTGCAGCACCACACCCAAAAGGTACGCGTGCTCCTCGGCAGACTGCGAATAAACAAGGATGTCATCCACGAAGATGACCACGAACTGGTCCAAATACGGATGAAACACCCTCTGCATCAAGTCCATGAAGGCTGCAGGGGCATTGGTGAGCCCAAACGGCATCACCAAAAACTCATAATGCCCGTACCTCGTACTGAATGCAGTCTTCTCCACATCGGACTCGCGAATTCTCAGCTGATAGTAACCGGACCGCAAATCAATCCGCGAGAACACTCGCGCAGACTGAGCTGGTCGAACAAATCATCAATCCGTGACAACGGATATTTGTTCTTAATGGTCACTTCATTCAGCTGCCCATAGTCAATGCATAGCCGCAGACTACCGTCCTTCTTCTTCACAAACAACACGGGCGCACCCCAAGGGGAAAAGCTAGGACGAACATACCCCTTGGCCAACAGCTCCTGCAACTGCGCCCTCAACTCCCTCAACTCAGCGGGGGCCATACGGTAGGGAGCCTTCGCCAAAGGTCCCGTACCAGGCACAACCTCGATCACAAAATCGATCTCCTGCTGGGGAGGCAATCCAGGCAACTCCTCGGGAAAAATGTCGGGAAACTCGCACACCACCGGAATGTCCTCGACATTCGGCTCCATCCGGTCAGACACAACCACGGACGCGAGAAAACCCTGACAACCAGAATCAAGCAATCGACGGGCTCGAATAGCAGAAATGAGGAATCGAGAAGAGGTGGAACAGATACCTTGGAAATAGAAGGTCTGCTTGCTCGGATGCTGGAAGTAGACCCTCTTCATTCCACAGTCCACCACCGCTCCATGAGTCTCGAGCCAATCCATGCCTAGAATCACATCATAATCCCGAAGCTGCAACGCGTACAACCTGTCTGGCATACTCCGCCCATCGATCCAAACCGGAACCTGATCGAAGCAATACGGAGTGATCATGAAATCACCCGAAGGCAACTCCACTGCCAAATCACAGGACAACTGGGTCACCGGCTCCTCGATGCTCAACGCGAAATCCTCCGAAATAAACGAATGAGACGCGCCAGAATCAAACAAAACCCGAGCCGCACAACCCAAAATCTGAACGGTACCTTCCACGAGCTGCGACGCCACTGCCTCTGCCCTGGTCATGTGCGTGATCTGGCCTCGAGCTCTCTGCCTGCCTCCCACACTAGCTGACCTGGGTAGCGGCGGATACTGTCCCTGCTGCTGCTGCCTCTGCTGCTGGGGAACCTGCTGCTGCGGCGGCCTCTGAGGACAGTCACGCGCCATGTGCCCTGGCTGGTCACACCGAAAACAGATAATCGGCGTCGTGCACTGCCTGCCTGGGTGGAACCCACTACACCGTGGACACGGTCCTCGCGACCCACCCACTGATCCATGACGCTGCAAAGGAATCGGCTGATGTACACTGCTCGATGAAGCTTGCCCCTGATCCTTGAACTTCTTCTTGCCGAACCCTTTCTTGAAAAACTTCTTGACCTTCGTGCCAAAGGACGCAGATCCTGTCACCGACGCTGCCTGTGCCGGCACTCCTGAACCACTCATCGCATGCTGGAAAGAACCCTGCTGCTGGGTAGCCGACTGCTGGCTGCGACCTGACAAAGACTGCCCCTGGCTGATCGGTCCTCGGGTCCTCTGCATATCCATCTCCAAGGAAGCCGCAACACGAGATGCTGTCTCAAGATCAGTGGCCCCGTTCGCAATCAGATGGTGCCTCAGCTCCTGCCTCAAGCCCTGAACAAACTGCGCGGTCTTCACCCTCTCATGCTCCATGATGTGAGGTGCATACCGACCCAGCTCGACAAATCGGGCCCTGTACTGCAACACGGACATGTCGCCCTGCACCAGCTCCAGAAACTCCCGCATCCGCTGCGTAGCAACAAAATCTGGACAGTACGTACGCTCGAAAGCATTGACGAAGTCGTCCCACTCGACCTGCTCAAGTGGACGAAGCTGAAAGGACGTCTTTCACTCGGAAGACCACCACTTCCGAGCCGTACCTGCAACTGGTTGTAGGCCAACACCACTCTGTCCTCGGCAGCACTCTTCGCAGAACTGAACACCCGCTCCATCTCATCAAGCCAATCACGAGCCGCATCAGGGTCTGCCTGGCCGCTAAGTAAGGTGGATGGAACTGCAAGAAGTCCCTCACTGCTCGGCCTGGCCCACCCCTAGTTGACGAGCCCTCACCAGCCTCTCCACCGAACTGCTGAGACATAAGCTGGTACATGCCACGGAAGAAATCCTCGGCCCCCAGAACCCTCGCAGTAGCCGCAGCCTCGGTAGCTCCTAGTGGCGCTCTGCTATGCTCCTCCTGGTCCCCCTGGACCCCCTGCTGGATCTCCTGACCTCCAGCCGACTTCCCCTGCTGAGAGCGAGTGCTTCGCCTCGGTGCCATGCTCGCTCCTAAAGCAAAAGACAGAAAACACGAAAACGGCAAGGTCAAGAAAAACGCACGATGCCCGATGCCAGTGTCAACTGTACATCATTGTTGTGGACTAGTGGACCACTACAATCACCTATGATTCTCGCATAATTCCACAACCGCGCTCTGATACCAGCTGTAACGACCCGAGAATCCGATTACCGGGAAGGCCCGATAACCCGAGACTCGCACCGCCACCCACGAGTCCGAAGACTCGGAAGGGTTAGAAGGATGGTGTGGAAACTACACAAGTATCACAAGTAATTGCAGAAATTAAACAGTTATAATATGAAGCAGGAAATAAATTAGCATTTTACATGGTCCACAATAGAAAATAAATAACAACAACAGTAGTCCACAACTAGTACAGAGACAAGAAAGAAAAGTACAGCTACACGGGACATACCCCGGCTCTGACCTCTGGCACTACCTCTGGGCACCCGCACCACGCTGCACCCCAGACGCGCTCCCCAGGGGCGGCGCCTCACCTGAAACACGGTGAAAACACGCAGGGAATGAGTCTCGGAACAAGACTCAGTAGGGATCACTCGAACCCTACCTCGTAAAACGGGAAACCACTACGCTAGCGGTAGGAGAGTACCTCGGAAAGGAAAGCCCTGTACTCTACATTAACAAAGGTCCTACTGCACGCAAACTGTCACACGTGCCACGGTGAGACAACCGAAGCTCAACGGTCGACCCGATAAAACCCGAAGGTCGGAAACACACGACTGACAGTCTGTCACTCCGTACTCGACAGGAGTACCTCCCACTAGAAGCACAGCCGGTAGCGTCCCCTGACGACTTACACCGCACCGCAGGTGAACTGCCTGACGTGGTAGCGCCTACCCAAGGCACGAACACCACACAAGTAACCACAAACAAGTGACTAGCTGGGGTCACACCCGTCGACGTGGGTCCAACCGCCCCCAACCACGTGTGCACACACAGACCGCGCGTCCCTGGTCTGGCCCTCTGACCGGTTTTCCCCTCAGCCGGACTCTGGCTGCAAGACGTGGGGCCCGACGGCAACCGGTCCACAAACCGCCTCTAAGGGTAAGCCCGTACACCACTCCCTGGTGCGACCGGTACCGCGTACTGGAAGGCTACGACTAGTGGAGGGTCACTGAAGGAGTAGACTCTCAAGCCAACGGAAAACGTCACAAGGTCCGGTACGCGGAACGCTCCTTGTACCAACGCCGTCGCACGGTGACAAAAGCCGACAACGACATCTCCCGGTACACTCTGTACGACGAGAGACACGCCGACGCAACCCGTCCCCTTGAACGGTCCACACTGGGCCGCTCAGGGATGTGCGGTCACACAGGGACCGCACAAGGGTTTGAACGGTCAGATCAGGACCGTTCCACCCAGGGTCCAAACGGCAGATGAACGGCCAACACAGGACCGTTCAAACAGATGTGCGGTCAACTCTTGACCGCACGTGGGTGAGGAACGGTCAGCTCCTGGCCGCTCGTCTCCCAACGATAAAAAGCCTGGACGGTTAGTCCTTAGCCGCACTTGGGGAAGAGCGGCTACGGCTTAGCCGTTCAGGGGTTGTGCGGTCAAGGCCAGACCGCACATCCAACCATAGCACTAGGGGATGTACGGCCAGCACCTGGCCGTACAAAGGGTTATGCGGCCAGCTCCTGGCCGCACATCCCAGTGCACTGCACAACGGTCACAACCAACGGTCAAAAACCCTAGGGTTGGGCGGTCGCTGTGGGGCCGCACATTAGGATATGCGGTCCCACGATAGACCGTCCAAGCCCACTGCGCGCCAAGCCCCAGCCAAAGCGCGCCGAGCCGATGAACGGTCCGAACAGGACCGCATAAGGGTTATGCGGTCACTGGTTCGACCGCACATCGCTCACCGGCGCGAAAACGGCGAACCCCGCCGGAATCGCCCAATCGGCCTCAAAACAAGCCCCACGGAGGGGGAAATGGCGAGAGAAGAACCCCCAAGCCCCCTAGCATGCTCCTACGCCCTTAAACCGCGAAATCGGGGCTCAAAACGATGGATCGGACGAACTCACCCCGCGGCATGATCAACCCTTCCCGGCTCAAAATAAACCCCTCTCGACCTCGTCTCGAGCCGAAACTCACGGGGAAGGAAGACAAGAGGCTAAGGAACGTCACCCTACCTCCGGTTCGCGATGAAACGCTCCGATCCGAGCTCGAAGCCGTGAAGAACGCCGTTAGAATCTCGCCTCCCCATGCTTCCCACGCTCTCCGTATGCCCACACGATCGCCACTATGTCACCCACGTCCTCGCGCCGTCGCACCGCCGCCGTCTGCAGCCGGAACTGGGGTCGGCACGATCGAACGGGAGAGAAGGAGAGAGAGAGGCGGCCACGGTCGCGTGAGAGAGAGAGGAAGGAAGAAGAAGAAAAGAGAAAAGAAGAAAAAGAAAAGAAAAGAAAATGGGAATATATAGAAAATCTGATTTTTTTGGAAAAATACCAAAAAATTAAAAAGTACATTTTCGGGATCCTCGGAACGCACCGATCGCAACGGTACCACTCGAGCCCAGGTGAACGGCCCGGTCCACCTGTAACGAGCTTCCGAAGAAAAAGCCGAAACACACACCGGAAATCAAAAACACACGTGGAAAAGCCGCGGAACGCCTCCGGGCCTCCGAAACAACTCCGGATCGCGTCGATCCGAATACGAAGAATGACCGAAACGAAATTTCGGACACAACGGAGCCGGACACTCCGAAGATAAGATCCGGGACCCACGAAGAGGGATCCGAAAGATCAGGGATATTACAATCGTCCTCTCTCTCCCGCCTCCTCTCTCTCCCTCTCTCCCCTTCTCTTCATCTCTCTCTCTCTCCCCCTCTCTCCGGCATCTCTCTCTTTCTCCCCCCTCTCTCTGGTGTCTCTCTCTCTCTTCCCCTCTCTCACTCTCTCCCTCTCTCCACCTCCCCGTCTCTCTCTCTCTCTCTCTTTTTCCCTCTCCCTATTTCCCTCACCCTCTCACCTCTCTGCTTCTCTCTCCCCTCGATCTCACTTATCTTTTTTTATTTTGTTTTTCTTCTCGTTTTTTTATCCTCTCTCCTTCTGTCTTCTCCCCATCTCTCACCCTCTCTACTCACCGTATTCCTTTTCCCCTCTCCCTGCTTCTCACTCTTCCAACCCCCTCTCACATATTCTCTTTCCCTCTTCTTTACTCCCTCTCTCCCCCACCTCTCGATCTCCCTGTCTCAATTTTTTTTTATTTTCTTTTATCTCTGTCTCTTACTGTCTCCTACACATACCTCCTCTCTTACCCTCACTCTCTCTCTATTTATTCATTACTCTTATATATATATATATATATAATATACTATACACATATTTCTTATATAGTTCGTGTATATATATCCTCTACATAAAAAAAATCTAAAAAAAAGAACGAAGAGTCTTCTTCTCCTTCTTCCTCTCTGCTCTACGCATATGTCCACATACATATATATATATTCATATGAGGATTTATATATATATATATATATACCTATATTTATATAAATATATACACATATTTGTGTAAGTGTCTTTGCAGGTGTGTGTGTGTGTGAGTGCTCGTATATGTCTGTGCGGAATGAAAGAGAAGTTCTGGCTCGATATTTGTTGAAGTCGTGAAATAAAGAAGGGCAAGTTTGCAAGCGTCCCGGTGCGGGAGCACGCCTCACTGTGCCGCGTGTTCACATCGCCCTCGTCTGTGAGAAGCTTTCTCGAGCCCGTCATCGGCCGCCCAATAAGTTTTCTCACCACGTCGTCTTATTTACTTTGGTTTCTTTAGTTGCGTTGCATTGCATGAATCATTATCTGTCGTCCATATTGCATCTCTCTCCCTGAGAGATCCCTTTGCTTGTTCATTCATCATATTGTATGTCCACCCTTTAGTCCTAAAAGGGGTTTCAAATACCACCAACCAGGTGCGTATTCGCTTATGCAATTTTCAATATCAGCTTCTAAAGAATTGATGCTACACCACCGTCATCCTTATCTCGTTGTTGTTTCTCTTCGTTTGTTTTCCGTGCAGGGTTAACCAGTCCGGGAGCCCGCTTCTTCAGTCGGCCGAAAGGGGACGAGGAGGAACTCACACGATCCCCAGTTCGGGGATAAAACGTGACCATCCCTCCTACTTTTGAGGTATCCGACCATCACCTTCACCATTCTATTCTAGTTCTCTGCCTTGTTGTTGTTATTTGTTGTTAAATCTCCATCTCCATCCTCCTTTACTTTTTGTTTAAAAATAAGTCTATCTTCTCTCTCTTGTTATTATCATATATCGTTAAATCTCCATCCCCGTTCTTTTCCGTTTTGTCTAAAATACGTCTCTCACTCTACCTATATTTTTCTTGGTGGTTTTTCCTTATATCATATTATCTTATTCTATCATCTATCTCTCGGTTTCTTTCTTCATTTTCTCACATCTCTTTAAAAATACATAAAAGCATAAAAATAGTAAAAGGAACAAAACCCAATAAAAATATAATAACAAAAGATAAAACAAAACAAAAAGAATAATAAAATCAGGGTAACCAAAGAAGGCCCTCTTCGTCGGCCGGCCGACGGAGGAGGAAGAGAGGACCCGCACTGCTTCCGCTTCGGCGGTGAACGCGATCAGACATTTCCTGTGGGGTTCTCAGCCCCTAGCGATCACACTTCCCCTCCCCTCCTTTTGTTATTAATTTTTTGTCCAAGCCCCGTCGACGGAACCAGTTCCTCGCGGTGGTCTCATCTAACTGGTGCGGTGGGCTATCTCCCGCGACCGCTTTATTTCAGTAATTTAATTTCCGCATTCTAACACCCTAACCGCTAATTGCTTAACTCTAACCCTCCCCTATCATCGCTTCAAAACCCCATGGAGAGTGACATCTCGCGGTGGTTTATTTAATCCCCTTTTCATTTATTCTAACCCCGATCAAGGAATTCGTTCCTCGCAGTGGTTTAATTTTCTGCACTTTCATTCCAACCCCGATCAAGGAACTCGTTCCTCGAGGTGGTTTAATTTTCTGTATTCTTTTGTTCCGACCCCGATCAAGGAACCCGTTCCTCGCGGTGGTCTTATCTAACTGGTGCGTTGGGTCATCTCCCGTGACCATTTTCATTCCAGTAATTTAATTTCTGCACGCTAACCTCCTAACCCCTAACCATTTAAATTTAGCATCCCCCATCATCGCTTTAAAACCCCGCGGAGAGTAACATCTCGCAGCGGTTTATTTGATCCCTTTTTCTTTTCTCGTTATATACATATTGTTATTATAATAAAAACCCCGCGGAGGGTAATACCTCGCGGTGGTCCTTTGTATATAGTTATACTTATTACTTATATCACTGCAAAAACCCCGCAAAGGCCAATGTCTTGCGGTGGTATGTATATATAATATTTATTGTTTATATTGCAGTAAAAATCCCGTAAGGTTAATGTCTTGTGGTGGTTTCTATATGTACATATATATTCATTACTACTGATACTACTATATTGCTGTTAGAACCCCACAAAGACCAATGTCCTGTGGTGGTACGTCTTTGTTCGTATTGTCCTTATAATTGTTCGGAGAACGATATACCGTTACAATTTCTAAGTCTACGTGTCTCTCCATTTCTGTTACATCGATTCTCAGACTTCCCGGTATATGAAAAACTGCTCGTGGAACAGTAGGCCAAGCTTACCTGGAAAGGGTCAGTTTACGCGAGAGGGCCTTCGGACCCCTATCTCCGCCACGTATCGGAATTTGTTCCGCATCCCTCTCTTCCCTTTCTCTCTCCTTGATTCTGTCTCGTTATCCCCATCTTCTAGGACAGACGAGGGTGGACGACCCCCGCCGTCTACACCTCTCTGTCGATCACCCTTTCACCACTACTTTGCATCATTATTTTTCCCCCGAGGGTGACGACGACTCCTGCCGTCTACACTTTTCTGGCGATCACGGTGGGACCTCTTTTGTTTTCTCTGGTTACCCAAATATTTTCGGCACCCACGTGTGCCCCTCCATTCGGCACCCCCGTGTGCCCCTCCTGACTGCGCCCGCGTGCGCTACATTCATGCTCCCAGTAGCACTCTTGCCATCGGCACCCACGTGTGCCCCTCCACTCGGCACCCCCGTGTGCCCCTCCTAATTGCGCCCGCGTGCGCTACATTCGTGCTCCCAGTAGCACTCTTGCCATCGGCACCCACGTGTGCCCCTCCACTCGGCACCCACATGTGCCCCTCCTGATTGCGCCCGCGTGCTCTACATTCGTGCTCCCAGTAGCACTCTTGCCATCGGCACCCACGTGTGCCCCTCCACTCGGTACCCACGTGTGCCCCTCTACTCGGCACCCACGTGTGCCCCTTCTGATTGCGCCCGCGTGCGCTACATTCGTGCTCCCAGTAGCACTCTTGCCATCGGCACCCACGTGTGCCCCTCCACTCGGCACCCACGTATGCCCCTCCACTCGGCACCCACGTGTGCCCCTCCTGATTGCGCTCGCGTACGCTATATTCGTGTTCCCGCTATCACTCTTGGCATTCCAATTACATCCCTCGTGCACTACGTGCATTACTCTAGAGTCCTCTTGAAGTCTGAAGAGATTCGTATCATTGCAGAAAAGGAGTGTTGTGATGTTTGTTTAATTTATTTTGTTGTATATATTTGCTGTCTGTTTATATATCTCCTGTTAAATTCAGCACTGCATTGCATATCATCTCCCTTTTATTTTTATTTCTTTTGTTCCATTTTTTTAGGATCACCTTTTCTTGGTGAAGGAAAGACTCTCCGTCGGGAATTCCTCTCAACGGACTAGGATCTCCTTCACTGGGACCTCCGTAAGTCCCCGACATCGAAGGATTCCCTCTTCGTTCACTGGGCTAGTTGTACCACTGAAGTTTCCTAGAGATAGTCAACCCATTCGTGGTGAGTCGAGTGTCCTTAGATCACACGGCGAAAATTAATATTGCAACTAAGGTCCCTCCTGTGGTATGAACATTAGATTAGAAAAAAGAAAAAAAGGGGGGGAAAACCAAAAGAAAACAAAAAAAGGCGTTAAACATCAACTTGTTTGTTAATCTTTGCTAATGGTTTGAGTGTGTATGTTATTACATTCTGATTAGAAAGAAAAAGAAAAAAGAGAGAAAATAAAGAAAACAAAAAAAGGGGCGTTACACATCAACTTGTTTGTTAATCTTTGCTATTGGTTTGAGTGTGTATGTTATTGCGTTCCGGCAAAATCTCGTGTTCCGGAAAAGATCAAGAAATGTCCGGAGACGGTCAGAATCAGACCCCGGGTTACCAGGGGACACATGTCCCTGCTGAGGACGCAGGTTCCTCCCGTGAGCCCTCATATGAGGTGCGAGCTACCGTCGGGGAAGCATCCCCGCCACAAGATATTTCCTCCTTGCTAGGTGTTCTCGCGAACACACAGCTCAATTCCGATCAGATCCGAGCCTTTCAGGCCGTCTTAAAAGGGAAATCTGTTGATTCTACTCCTCAAAATCCAACACCAGTTGCTCTCCCTACTCAAGAGCCCGCACAGGCAATCCCTTCCTCATTCCCTCTTGTGCAGACAACTCTGCAACCTCCCTCTTTCCAATTACCTCCCCAGTCTCAAGTTCCACCAATTCCTCATACAACATTTCAGTCAATTCCATTTACTGATATGCCACAACGTCTGCAACCTCCCTCTTTCCAATTACCTCCCCAGTCTCAGGTTCCGCCAATTCCTCATACAACATTTCAGTCAGTTCCGTTTACTGACGTGCCACAACGTCCCACTCATCCGGAATTCCCTTCTCAGGCCTCCGCAAGGCCTCAGTGGCCACCACAACCTGCTCCTTACAATGAGGTCACCCAATCTCTCCTTCATAGGATGAACAAGATGGACGAACAATTCCGAGATTTCAAAAAGATTGTGGATGTCAATTCCGCGCCTGAGATCTCTTTACTAATCCTTCCATTATTCCATCTCCCTCCTTCCGAAATGCCAACGTACCGACGGTACACCGGCATAGGCAACCCCCTCATTCATCTGAAGGACTTTATGTATGAGTCCTCATTTTGGCAGAACGATCAAAGATCATTGGCATACCTCTTCAGGAGATCATTGGATGGTCCCGCCTTAGAATGGTTCTATTCCCTAGAGCCGAGTGAGGCTGAGAACTTCGACGTAGTGCAACGGAAATTCCTACAGAAATATTGGGATAGGGTCGGTCCCTCCTTCTCTATTGCCGACCTAGTTGAAAAA
>JAHNEJ010001698.1:0-191467 GCA_022559845.1 Amorphophallus konjac | reverse complement strand
GTCGCCCTCGCATTCTATTTCGGATAGCTGGATGGGATTTTCTAACAACTGGGGGATGGCAAGAAGGGCCTGACACCTGGCGGCCAAATCCAGAAGGAATCGACGAGGGATCTGCCTACCCTTGGATTTCTTCCTAGGTACTACCCTTGGCCTATCATTCCTAGATTGACTGACAATATTTACAGACGAAGAGGAAGATGAGGAGGATGGTGTAGAATGTACAGGAGAAGACCCCTCAGAGGAGGGGTAGAGAAGGTCGCTCATCGGACCTTGGACGGGTGGTCCGCAAGGCGGTACGCACCCGTGGGAGATGTAGGAGGTTTCCTCAACGAAGATGTGTTGTTGGAGAGTTTGAAAATTGACGTTTTTTTTCGTTTTCATTTTTAATGACAAAGCAGTGAAAAGAGATTGAAGGAGAGAGGAAAGTGGTTATGGCTAGAGGATTGTGGGGCTCGTAGAGCAGATCATGGTTGAAGACCTGGCACGGGTTGAAAAGCCCGCGTAGGTATGTAAGCAAAGAAGGGGACCTGGGAAGATCATCAGACAATTGTCTGGCCCAGGAAGAAGATATCAGCAAAGGCTGAGACGAGTGGATGGAGAAGATGGCGGCTAATGAGCCGTCGATGGCAATGTTGAGGACGGATGAAGATCCGTCGATGACAGAGTCCTTCTGGCGAGGACGAGGATAGTTTGGAACCTTAGCAAGAGTGGTAATATTCTCTGGTATTTCGGAGATCAATGGTGGTCCTTCAAGCTGTGGGGACGAGAACATCCTTTCCAGTGCAACAGAAATGTCCCGTATGTCGAACCATTTATTCCACTCGCATTCCGGATCTTTGATCTTGCCTCTTTTGGTGATCCTCGGACATTTTTCAGCAAAATATACAGCATGTGATTCCCCATATGCTTCTCGTGGGTGATCTCCCATCTGAACAACGGGCCCTCTGTTGAAGTGGTTTGATAGAGTCCATGTGAGGGGCTTCCAATCCGCCTTGAATGGTCCTTTGAAGCCTAGGCCAAACCTGCGGTTCGGCCTAATTTCCTTTGGCGGTTTGAGCATTCCCTGTAACTGTGCGCCCAGCCCTTTTCCTTGTTGATAGCCGATGTTCCTCATAATCTCCCAACCTTTGGAGTGAAAAGGGAGACACGATGTTGTGGTTGCCCTGACCGGCTCTTTTGGTGCTAGTGGCATGCGAGATGGATCACGCACGTCCAGCAGTGACAATATGGGCCGATGAGACGGCCAAACAGAGGGCAGAGAGGTGTTGATAGCATCCACTGTGTGATGGACAGGTGTACTGACCACTTTAATCATTCTCCCGTTGTAAGGAAACTTCAGGCACTGATGGTTGGTGGAAGGCACAGCGTCCATGGCTTCAATGTAAGGACGACCCAGTGTAGCCTTGAATGTGGGGTCCATGTCGAGGACATGGAATTCCGTGGGAATTGCCATGGGGCCTAGTTCTGCCTTCAGAATAATCATCCCCTGCGGCGGCCTTTTGCTATTGTCATAAGCCGTGACCGTGATCGAGGAAGGTCTTATTTGTTCCTCGTTGACCCCACACAACTGAAGAGTGCTCATGGAGATCACATTTATGGATGCACCCGTGTCCACAAGACACGGGTTTATGGATACCCCATTAATTTTTATTGAAATGCACAATGCATATTTCCGAGCTTCCTTGGGAGCGAGCTCGTAGTTGTGGAACATGATGGCCGGTTGTGTGTCTGTTGGGGTCAGGACGGTCGAAATCTTCTCCACGGGGAGGTCTTCATTAACCATGACCTTTTGAAGATATTCCATCAAGGCCGCCTGGTGGGATGTGGATCTTTGAAGTAGCTCTAGGATGGAGATCCGGGCAGGCGTCTTGTCCAAGTGTTTCAGTAGATCATACTGTGTTCCAGGGATAGCTCTTTCTGGTTGTTCTGCATCATCCTTCTCTGGCTGAGATTGCTCGGGATTCTGACTGTTGTGGGGGAAAACCCTGTGGAAAATCCTTCCACTCCGGAGCACCATTGCCTGGCGCTTTTGTACCTCTGTGGGGGTAGCAGTGGGTTTTAACAGGGGTTTGAGGGGTAGTAGTGGAGGAATTGTTGATGAAGCATGGGTGATGACGGGAGTAGGGATTCTGATGAGGGGTTTGTTAGGTGGAGGCATGGCGGAGGTAGAGGGGATATTGCGCGGATTATGAAGGATAAGGAGTTTAGAAGGTGGCGGAGGCAAGTGGAGGAGTAAGGTTTGAAACGGGTGATGGTTTTGAGGTGGATGGTGGTTGATGAGTGGTTTTGAAGGCATTAGTGGTGATGTGGTGGAGAAAGACGGGGTTATGTATGGTGGACGGATGATAAGGGGTTTAGAAAGCGTAGGGGTAAATGTGGTAGAGGTGGATGGTAAAGTGGGGGAGTGGGAGAAGGTGAGAGGGTGTGAAGGCGTAGTAGAAAGTGTCGGTTGATAGGAGGTCGGGGTGCGGATGAGAGGGCGTAATGGTAGTGGAAATGGTGAAGGCGATACCGATGCGGGTTGATGAGAGAGAGGTGCTACCCGGGCAAGGTGAGGGGGTTGCATGACGATAGGGTTGGAGGTATAAAGAATGGAGGTACTTTCCTGGTGCCACACCTGCTCTCTCCCGACTTCCGGGAAGGAGGAGATGGGGTTAACCTGATGATTGGGCTGTTGGTGCTCCGGTAGTGGATTCTGGATTATGCCCATGTCGGGCTGTTGTTGTGGGGCCTGCTGAGGCTGTTGTTGTTGTTGTGGTTGCTGCTGCTGCTGCTGTTGTAACTGCTGCTGTGGCCTCTGAGGAGGTCTCCTAGCCTTGAGAGCCGCGACGTACCGTCTCATCTCATCCCAATCTATTTGATGTTCATCATTCATATCATGGATGTAATCTTTGAAATGGAAGCAGTAATCCACTGTGTGTCCCGGCTGCCTGTGGTAGACGCAGTATTTGGAGGTATCAACATTGGGGGGCCAGGCGGGCCTTTCTCTGGGTAGGGCGAGTTGGTTTGATGCCATGAGGGCATTAAAAATATCTGCTAAGGTTTCTGGCAATGGTGGATAGTAGGCTCTCTTAGGACCGAGCGGCCTCCTTTGTTGCTGTTGGGGACCATAGTTCCCCGGGGGTGGAACTTGGTTGTACTGAAGCGGTGGTTGTTGTTGCTGAGGTTGTGGTTGTTGTTGCTGGGGTTGGCGTAATGGAGGCATATTATCCTGGGGTGGATTATTTTGGGGTGGAGGACGGAGAGGGAAAGGACCTGGTTGAAGGGGTAGTCGGGGCATTTGTTGAGGCCTTGGGTTGACTGCATAGTTGGCATTGTTGACCGCACTGACTTGCTCATTTGTCACGACCCCTTCTGTGGCTCCGCCCGGGACACCAGCGCCTGTCTTTCTGACCACTTTGGGCTTCGGCGACTCAAACATGTTCATGATGGGGGAGTCTTTTAGCTGGGTTTGGATGTATCGGGCCCTTTCATAGAGTTCCTCCATTGTAGTAAGTTTATTCATGGCGAGGACGTGTCTGAACTGCGGGGTTGCATTAGACACAATCATCTTCACTTGTTCGGGCTCGGAGAGGGTATCCCTTATTCTTTCCGCCAGAGACCTCCATCTATCAGCATATCGGACAAAATCCTCGTCGGGTTTCATCTTTTCGGCCACTAGGTCGGTAATGGAGAGTGAGGGACCGACCCTATCCCTATATTTCTGCAAGAACCTTCTCTGCACTATTTCAAAATTCTCGGCCTCGCGGGGCTCCAGAGAATAGAACCACTCAAGCGCGGGACCATCCAATGATCTCCGAAAGAGGTATGCCAGGGACCTCTGATCGTTTTGCCAATAGGAGGACTCATACATGAAGTCCTTGAGGTGAATGAAGGGGTTGCCGGTACCATTGTATCTGCGGTACGTGGGCATTTCGGAGGGAGGAAGATGAATGACGGGGAGGATTGGCAAAGCAACCTCCGGGGTGGCTTTCACGTCCACCATTCTTCTCAGATTTTGAAACTGCTCGTCCATGCGATTGAACCTATTGAGGAGCGATTGGGCGAGCTCCTCTGGGGGTGAAGGTGGCACTTGCCATTGGGGGAGAAACTGTCTCCCGGAGACTTGAGGGGGAAACCCGGAATGAGAGGGAACTGTCGGACCACCGACAGTTGGCCCTGGCTGAAACGGTGTGTGAGGAACACCGGGAGTTTGAGATTGTGACGGGAATTGGAATGAGGGAGGTTGTTGGCTCGCTTGTCCTTGAAGCGAGGGAGACTGGATGGCTTGCGCCAATGAAGGAGATGGAATGGCCTGCACGGACTCGTGGAGAGGTGCGATAGCCGGAGTTGACTCCTGGGGCGTGGGGGAAACAGATTTCCCCTTTAGAATGGCCTGGAAGGCCCGGAGCTGTTCAGAGGTAAGCTCCGTGTTGGCGAGGACGCCCAGTAAGGAAGTGATATCCTGTGGCGGGGACGTGTCCCCGGCAATAACCTGCACCTCATGCGAGGGGTCATGAGAAGGACCCGAGTCCATAGCATAGACTCGCGGGTCGGCTGTCAAACCACGGCTAGGGTGGTTCTCCTCAGAAGACTCGTGAGACATGCTCACAGTTCTCCCAGAACGCAAAAACATACACTAGCAAGTAGGTAGCAGAGATTATCAAACAAGTGGATGCCTTTACGCCCTTTTTTTTGTTTTGATTTTGATGATTTTTTTGTGTGTTTTTAGCGAGATCCGAAGTTCACACAAGATAGGGACCCTAGTTTATTTTTTGTTTCACCGCCGTGTCAGCTAGGGTCTCTCGTCTCACCACGAATGAAATGACTAACTTCGGGGAACTTCAATGGTACAACCAGCCCAGTGAACGAAGAGGAGATTCTTCGATGTCGGGGACTTACGGAGGTCCCAGTGTAGGAGATTCTAGTCCGTTGAGAGGAATTCCCAAACGGAGAGTCCTTCCTTCACCGGGAAAGGGTGATCCTCAAAAAAAATGAAAAAAAGGATAGAAAAGAGGAATGGATGTATGCAATGGAATGCTGACAGATATATGGAGTGGGAAAACAACAGAAATAACAAACATGTAATAAACAAAGAACCAATCAGAACTGACGGTGCTGCCGTGAGCACAACGGGGGCGCGCGTGGGCGCCAAGGTGGAGAGGCACGGGTGGTGCCGAACTTGCAAGGGTAGCCGGGAGGAAGCAGTAGATGTCCCACCGTGATCGCCAATCTGTGAGCGACGTCACGCGGTTCGGAGTTCGATGGTGCGGGGAAGAGGATGCGGAGAGCGCGCGGGCTCCTCTTTTTGTTTGTTTTGCTGTTTGCTGCAACACAGAGATGAGAGAAGAGAGAGAAGGGGCCACCACGGGAGATTGCTCCGGCGGGGCGAGCGGGACAAGTATAATATAGCAAGATATGGGGTTCAAACGGCCATAGCGGGAAGTGACTCGCCGCGACCTCGGGGGGACGGGAATGGTGCAGAAATTAAATAACAAAAATTGAAACGGCCATTGGGGAAGTGACTCGCCGCGGCCTCGAGAATATGAGCAGAATATAGCAGAATATAAAAGAGAATATAAGAACAGAGATTTAAACGGCCATTGGGGAAGTGACTCGCCGCGGCCTCGAGAATATGAGCAGAATATAACGGAATATAGAGAGAGTATAAGAACGGAAATTTAAACGGCCATTGGGGAAGTGACTCGCCGCGGCCTCGATGATATGAGCAGAATATAACAGAATATAGAGAGAATGTAAGAACGGAAATTTAAACGGCCATTGGGGAAGTGACTCGCCGCGGCCTCGATGATATGAGCAGAATATAACAGGATATAAAGAGAATATGAGAACAGAAATTTAAACGGCCATTGGGGAAGTGACTCGCCGCGGCCTCGATGATATGAACGAAATATAACAGGATATAAAGAGAATATGAGAACAGAAATTTAAACGGCCATTGGGGAAGTGACTCGCCGCGGCCTCGATGAAAAGATGTGATCGCCAGGGGCCGAAAGACCCCAAAATAAGAAAGTGATCGCGCCTACCTCAAGAGCGGGAGATGGCGGGTTGCTTCTTCCTCTCCTTCCGGCCGGCCGACGGAGAGGGCTTTCCTCGGCTACCCTTGCAAAACAACGACAAACAAATGACAAGTGGCTTAGAAAGATGAATGTGTAGTATTCATATCCTTGCAATAAAAATGACGAAATAACGGGAAGACACACACCTGGTTGGTGTTATCTTTTAAACCCCTCTCGGACTCGAGTAGGAGGAAAATGAGATGATGGATGCGAGATGATGAATGCAAAAGAACTACGAAGAAAAGGAAAGAGTTGGCTTATTGGATGTGCCGGTGGTGAAATTCGGCGGAGCTCCGGCAGCGTGGGGACGACGTAGAAGCGCGGTGGATGAAGACGACCTTCCTCTCGCGAGCGTGGGCACCCGAGAAGCCGGCAGAACCTCCACCTACAAAAGACCCCACGGGTTAGAAAAATGACTCCGTAGCCTCTGGGCTCCGGCAGCCTATCGGATCACTGCTTAGCTCCTCTAGAACTGAGGGGGTGGGCCTCTATTTATAGAGCTCCGGAAGGTGGAGGCGTCCAGGACCCTGGACACCTCCATCAGGGCCGAAATAATATTTTATTCTATTTTTATTGATTTTTTTAGAATACTTTTATGGGGGCGTCCAGGGTCCCGGACGCCTCTAACAGGTCCACCGAAAACCGACGACGGCCGCACGCGGTTTGGCACAACGCGTGGTTTTGTGAGCGGCGCCTCGTGATTCAGAAATGGGCGCGTCCAGTCAGCTGGACGTCTCTAAATTTGGCTTTTTTCACACACGACAAACCGTCGTTCGGTGGGCGGCGCCCGTGAGGGAATTTATGGAGGCGTCCAGGGTCCTGGACGCCTCCAAATATATATTATTTTTATTATTTTTTTGTCTTTTATGCCAGGGCTGGATTTTTGATTTTTTTATAATTTGTTTTTATGGAGGCGTCCAGGGGCCTGGACGCCTCCAATAATATATATTGATTTTTTTTGTTTTTAATGCCAAGTGGCATTTTAATCATATTTTATTTTTATTTTAATGGAGGCGTCCACGGGCCTGGACGCCTCCATTAATATATATATATTTTATTTATTTTTAGGGCCCTGAGAAAATATTAAAATAAATTAAAAAGATGGGGGCGTCCAGGGTCCTGGACGTCCCCATTAAGACCCACCCGGGTCTTTAAATCAGGCGTCGGCGGGCGCCCGGCGGACACCCTTCTTGGTCCCGGAACCTCTTGATGCGTCTGACTGGTGTTGATGCCGTCCGAATGCCGTGACGAGATGATTCCGGATGCCGAAAAAGGCGGAAGAAGACTCAGGATAAGGAAGCACTCGAGCGATTCGAAATGCGTAGGCCATCGCGGGGCGTCGTATAGTAATATGAGACTTTCTCATGAGACGTCAAGAATGGCGTGTCTACACCGAGTTCGAGGAATCTGCAGCGTGGTCAGGTGGCTGGAGAAGATTGTTCGTGGTTAGGTGGCCGTGAGCGTGCTCTGAGGGAGCTGCTGTCGGTTTTGGCCACTCCAGCTTGAGGTTTGTCCAGCCCCTGAGGTGTTTAGGTCGTAGTTTAAGGTGGCAGAGCGGGTGTTCTGATCGAGAAGTGTGCTCGGGTGAGCGGAGGATCTTCTCGGTGAGCTACTGTCACGTCGAGCCTGGTGTTCGTGTCATGCTCTGTGGTGTCAAAAATGACGTGATGGTCCCGATTATTCTTGCGGATTTCGAGGCAGGATTGGGTTGTGGTGTCCCAGTAAGTCTTGCTCCTGCGCTCTTGTGTGCGAATGGGTTGTGTTCGCCTTGGATTTGGTCTGAGATGAGAAGGTTCTGCGGTGATTTCGGGACTCGAGGATGAGCGTTGGCGGTTGTCGATTATGGCTCGTGTTGCGGCTCTTGGCGTGGTGCGTTGCAGTTTGAGGAATTGCAGCGGTGGTGCATCGAGAGATGATGTGATTGTGGTCCGACGTGACACTTGCTGGGTGTGTCGGAGGTGCTGACCTGATGGAAGCGATGGTTTTCCTTGGTGTTGGATGGTGCTGTTTCCAGCGTGCGCGAGGTTCAAGGTCAGGTCGAGCGTGGAGTTCTTCCGCTGGTCAGAGGAGTGTCGGTTTCTCCTTTGGTTGGAGAGTATTGTGTTTGGCTAGGATTGCTGTCTTGCATCATGTGCTCGGATTGGTTGGCCTTGTGTGCCATGAAGTCTGTGCAAGACGTGCTCCTTGTCTTGGCCAGGTGGTTGCCGGTGAGAAGTTGTGCCCATTCCCTTATCGTGTGAGGGTGTGTTGACACTTTTCCGAAAGGACGAGTGCCGGTTGGGTGGTGTTTCTTAGAAATTGCGGCTGTGCGCGTGGATCAGAGTGCGCAGCGGAAGCCTGGTGGGCCTGTGACCCACTGGTTCAGGATCGTAGCGTCGGTTGCTACGGGCGGATTCCTGAGTTTGCGTTGAGCATTGGAGGATTGGTTCCTCGGTGTGAGACGTGTTGTTGCCGTGCCGTTGCTCGAGATATCATGGTTCTTGGCACTGGTAGGATGGAGTGTTGGGGAATGTGCTGGCTAGTGCGCCGCATGAGTACCCTGTTCCTGTGATGGAAGCCGTGTCAGGCGTCGGTGTTAGACCCGGATGGGGTTGTTGAGGATGTCGCCTGACGGTGGTCGAGGGATGTGATGAGACTGGACGGAAGAGTGACGCCTATGGGCGGAGGCCTTTTAGTGAGAGTGGCGTCAGATTGGTGGTCCTGGATGGGACGTTGGTGTCACAATGGTTATCCCTGGTTTGGTAACCAGCATGAGATGGTTCCCCTGTAAGTCTGAGTCGAGTGAGGTGATGACTGAAGACACCAAGATCTCATCAATTGGTTTCATCGTGCTCCCCGAGAGGGTTGAGTTGGCGAGATGATTGAGTTCGGATGCGGAGTCCGAGAGGAGTGCGGCTCGAGGTGTGGTATTGGTATGTGTGTGAGTCAACGGATGGCTTGCCGAGGTTTGGAATGTTCCCTTCGGATCTGGTGGAGGACCAGGAAAGAAGGAAGAACCTGAGTAAGTGGAGGTTTCCCGTTGACGTGTAGCTGGCGACCAGTGGATGGTCTTTTCACCGACAGAAGATGCTGGTTGTCGGGGCTCGAGCGTGGCGAGAGCCGTGTGCCAGCGAGGCCTTGGGTGGCTGATTTTGAGGTGTGCCTTTCCGGACGGGATCTGGGCTTTGTCGAAGTTTGTCTTCTGATAGAGTTGGCACAGTGATATGTCGGGCTTTCAGCTTGCCATGTGTGAGGTGTTTCTTGGTGCTGAGCCGATGTTCTGGTTGCGGTCTGTTGAGATGGCTGCTTGAGCTGGTGGAGGCTCTGTATTGGTTGTTCCCTTAAGAAGGGTGTGCGACCCGTCAGCTGGATGTGAGGCTGACATGTAATGCCCTGGATCCTTGGTAGGTCTTGCTGGATCTTCATTGGATCTTTTGGATTGGTTTCGGTGAGTTTCGGTTCGCTTTTGAGACTTCCGAGTTGAGTTTTACGAGCCGTGTGGGTTTTTCTCTCGTACTAGTTACGGAACCCTACGGTGAGTTTACTTGTCAGTTCCTCTACTCGTGGATGCTACAGCGACGATGTACTCTTCAAGCCGGTCGTTTTGACTATTTTTACGTATTTTTCGGAGTTAGGGCCAGAAATCAGATTTTTCAGAAATTAGGAAAATTCCTAATTTCTTTTCATTTTTCTTTCCTTTTCCTCTCTCCTCCTTCTCATTCGCCGCCGTCGTCTCTCTCTCCTGTTTCCTCTCCTCTTGTGGCTTCTCGGCTCCTACTGCAGACGGGGTACCTAGAGGCATGTGTTGGGGATGCTGTGGAGCTGGCTAGGTGCGTGATGGAGCGAGGATCGGAATGGTTTTGGCGCGATCCCGAACGGTGGATTCAAAGCCGGCGTTTGAGATCGCGGCATGGTTTTCGGCGCGGTTTAGTCCCTTCGGGGCTCGGTTTCTTCGGTGGAGGTAGGGTGATGGTTCCTCACTTCCTCCTGCTCGTTTTCCCTGCCCTTGAACTTCGTTTGGCGCAGAAACGGCGGAGTTTGGGCTTGTTTAGCCTAAACCGTGATTTTCGGGTTTTGTAGGGTTCGCCGGAGAACGACAACCGTTTGTAGCTCGGTTAGTGTTGAACTGACCGTTGGGATGTTAGGATCCCATCCATGCTAGTTTTGTGTTGATCGGTGGTCATTCGAGGCCGGTAGGAGCCCGGGAACCTCGTTGACCCATTTAGGGTGGATTCCTTAGAATCGTCCCGATCTTGTGTTTTTGTGCTTGCATGTGGGCTTTTTAGCCTTCTTATGTTATTTTTCATCGTCGAGGGTTGTTTCCCCTGCGCTTCGGCGTGAATGGGGCGTGGAACGGGCCGATTTGGCCAACCCTCTGTTTTTCTGCCGTAACTGGTGTGACGGTCGTTCCAGGGACCGTTACATGCCCTGACGGCCCCATGACTGACCGTTACAGCGTCTGGGTTGATTTGAGTTCTTCGGGGTTTTGAGAGTGTAACGGCTCAGGGGTGGCGCGTCACATCTCTCTGACGTGTCCCGTGAGACGCGTTACTTCTATTTTGTCGTTTTATGTTTGGGTTAAGTTGGTTCCTCTGACGCGCTTGCCCTTGTGCATCAGGTGAGTGTAACGCGCCTGCCCCAGGCCGTTACATTCTGGTTGACTGACGTTGACCTTTTGAGGCGATTCCCCTGGCGCGCCTGCCCTAGCGCGTCAGGTGTGCGTAACGCGCCTGCCCCAGGCCGTTATGTTCTGTTTGACCGTGTTTGACCGAGTGAGTCGGTTCGCCTTATGGTCGTGCTCCCGTGCGTTAGGTGTGTGTAACGCGCCTGTCCGAGGCCGTTACATGCTGTTTTGGCTGAGTTGGGGTGGTTGCGTCGTTGTCTCTAATGGCCTCGTCCCCGTGCGTTAGGCGGTTGTAACGCGTCCGGTCGGGACCGTTACATGCCTCTCAGCCAGTTGTTGTTCTGGGTTTTGTCGCCCTGACGCGCTTGCCCTGGCGCGTTAGGTGGCTGTAACGCGTTCGGTCTGGCGCGTTACATGGTCCGAGTGTGTTTTGAGTTGAGGGTTGTTGGCCCTGACGGCCTCGGTCGGGCGCGTCAGGCTGGTGTAACGCGCCTGGTGCTGGCCGTTACATGCCTTTGTGTTTCTGGAGTTGGTTAGGGCGGTGTGTGTGACGGCCTGTTCCCCGACCATCGCGTGGAGTGTAACGGCCTAGGCTTAGACCGTCACGTTCATGTAACGGTCTAAGGGTGGTGCGTTACATGCCTTGTGCTTCGATTTCCGTTCCTTCGATTTCTGCTTGTCTTGGCTTGGCCTTGTGGTCTGCCCGTTGTCCCGTGGATGTCTCCTGACGTCCTATGCGGGCTAGGACAACGTTGTAAGATAGCCAGGAGTCTTCTTGCTTGTGGTAGGATTCTCTATCCTACTCTTGTGTGTGTCTTTGGTTGGGTTCCGGTCAACCCGGGGTGACCCAGCGGTTGACGGGCGACCTTGCGTGTAGGTGTATTGGCAGTTTTCGTCCAGTCTGAGACACTGGTTCTGGATGCCTCGAGGTATCATCTTACCTTGGTTTGCGTATCCAGGCGTGTCTGAGGGTCTTTAGTGTTCCCTCAGGTCTCCGTGAGTTGTTTTCTGCGGAGTGTCGTTTCTTGTGACTTAGGATTAGACCGATTGACGGCTTGTTCTGCTGTTTGTGACGATCTTGCCTTTGAGTCGTTCGACTCGGGATCGTTACGTGGTAGGTCTAGTTGCCTGGTCCTGAGTCGGTTGGCAGTGGTTGTACTGCCAGTGGCGCTTCGTAGTACGTGTGACAGGGCTTCCGTAGACTGTCTGTACTCTAGCACTTGTGTTTTGGAGTTCGTGCCTTGTGAACCTCCACTAGTCGTAGCCTGTGACGTAGGCTTTTTAGTACGTCACCCACCGGGAGTGGTTGACGGGCAGTTTCCCGTTACACGGTTTTTAATGTAGTTCCGTGGGCCCCGGTCAACGGTAGCGTCCTACCGAGGGGAATACTAGCTAGAGGCCTGGCCTAGGTAGTGGTCAGTGTGTGCACACGTGGTCAGGGACTGAGGACTTGCGTCGACGGGCGTGACCCTGACTAGTCACTCGCAGTGTGGTACTGCGGTCTTGTGTCCGTGAGGTGCGGTTTTTCCTTGGAACGTCGTTGTTCCTTGGACCTGGTTCTTGGTGTGTCTAGTTTCCTCCGTGCTGCACACGGTCTGGTAGACGTGACACATGTGGCGCAGTGTAAGACGTCAGTGGACGCGTCTGGCTGTTCTTCTAGTGTGAGGGTACTCCTATCACTTGACCGGCGACTCTCGCGTTTCTCGGAGTCGGTGTTCTCCTTTCCGTGTCGGCTAGTCTTGGCCTTGCCCAAGATTTGCTTCCATGGCTGTGTGGTCTGTTCTTTGCTATGTCCAAGATGAGCCTGGGGTTGCGTACACGATGTTCCAATCGTGTAGGCCGTTGTGGTTGTTTTATCCGTCCTTGCAGGTATTCGTTTTGGACCTGGTGTCGGGTCGACAGATCGGTAACTTCTGACTTTGTTGGATCAGAGTCGCCCGTCTGTTGTTGCTTAGAGTAGTTTGGGGTGCCGAGGTTAGTTCGGCCGCCGCTTGTCTGGCGCTGGTTCTTCCCCTTCCGTACTTGTTCCCTACTCCTACTTCCCGTCTGCTTACTACTGCTTGTAGCGTAGTTTTACAGCTTTGTAGTGTAGCTTTTCCTGCTTTGCTACACCTACTGTTCTTGTCGTTGTTGTTCCGTGTTATGGCGTGTTTTTCAGTGGGGATCCGCGTGACCCCTACTGAGCCAGTGACACGTGGTTCACCCCTGCTTTTCAGGTGGGGTGGCATTGTTCATTTTGCTTCCGCGTGGTTCCTGTAGTGTGCGTGCTCGTGCGTGCCGTTGCTGCCCGCTGGTACCTGCGTCGGGCTGCCCCCGACTTCTTGGTACGCCTTTCCTTTCTGTCGACTGTACTGTGTTAGACTTGTTGTCTTTAGCTTTGGACTGACTCTGGGATATAATTGTTAATTTAAACATTTAATTAAAAAGTAATTTTATTTCTGCTACTTTAGCAAACCGATCTAATGAAATTTAATTGCTTACTGTACTATCTTTGTGGCTTCAATGTACTCTACACGTGCCTTGTTCCCTTCGGAGCTTTCCCGCTCTTGGGAGGCCTCGCGGGTTCCATGCGGTATCACGCGTATCCGGTAGTCCTACCGGGTATGCCGGGTATCCGGAATCCGGGTCGCTACAGCTTGGTATCAGAGCAGTGTTCTGAGATGTTCGGAGTTCTTTTCTGAGCTATCAGAGCATTGTCGTGTGAAGTACATGGGAATCTGAGATATACAGTTTCCAGAGTCGTGAAAGTCCAGTACAGTCTTCAGCTGGCTTCGGTTTGCGATCCTTTGTCGCTTTGTGTTTTCTGTGTGTTGTCTTGTGCGTTCTGTCCTGGCACTGTACGAGATGGTCCTGCTCTTGTCAGGATGTGACGAGGTGTTTCTTTTCGTCGTTGTGTTTGTCTCGATCATGTTGTACTTGGCAGTGTTCGTCGGAAGGCTTGAATCTGCAGTACGTTGTTCTAGGTTTTCTCCGTGTGTTGTTTAGGTTGCTGTTGACCTTTGGCCTTGGTTTGATGACCGTACACGTTCTTACGTTGTCTTGGTCGTCCCGGCTTGAGTCTGTTCAGCTCCTGATGTGTTTCGCTTCTGTTGAAGTGCTCGATTAGATTCCGTGTTGCAGAAGTTGCTCAGGCAAGCTAGGATTTTCCCTTCCTGGTGAGCTTTTGTGGTTGAGCTTCTTGCTTCTCGTCCCTTCTGGTGGAATCTTTTCGAGGTTTACCTTGGAATTACTGTCTTAGTGATGTCTTTGTCCTGTGTCTACTTAAGTGTGGACAGCTTTGTTTTGAGCCTGATCTGCTCTTTGCTATACGGTTGCTTGGCTTTGGATTCCATGATGGTGTTAAGAGCTGTTGTGTACAGTGTTTGTCGTGCCGTGTCCAGCGGCCGATGTATCGTGAAGGCTCATTTATCGTTTTCCGGACGTGAAGGTAAGCTGAGATTGATGCTTTCCTTGTGCCTTGTGCTGAAGCTGGTGCTCTTCTCCTGTTGCACTTAGGCTCCTTGTGATTGGTTGTTCGCGAGATCGGTACTCGTGGCGTGTTGTTTGCGATCTTCATTGATTGCAATGGCGTCTGGTGTGTGCTGAGGTGCACCTACCGAGGTTGTTTTGGTTGCCTGTGCGCATTGTTGAGAGTGCAGCGGAAGTGTGTGGGTTGGCTACCCACGGGTCAAGAGATTTGTTCTTTCTCGATGTGACTTCGTTTTGGCTTCATGTGCCTTGATGTTGTTGTTGCCGTGCCGTTGCTAGTGTTTTTCTGGTGTTGGCGTTGTCATTTGTGAGTATTGGGGAATTTGTCAGCATTCTTGCTGATTGAGTACCCTTTGCTCTGCATTCCTTTCTTGGGTGTTGTGCTCTCGAGGTGTGTTCGTGGTCTTTGAGTTGCGTTCCCCGATATTGTTGTCATTTCTTGTTATTGTGGGTCTTCTCTTAGTGAGCAGTCTGTTGCGTGACCCGTTTCTTGTGGTTGTGTGCTCAGCTATTCTTGTGCCTTGATGTGACCCTGCTTGCAGTTGTGTTCCATGGTTCTGTGTTCAGAATGGAACCGGAAACATGTAGGTGCTGCCGTTGTGTTGTTTCTGTAAGTGCTGTTTCTCTATGATTTTGTGTCTCTGTGTGGACCAAGTCTTGTTGGTTAGCCTTGCTGTGCTATTTTCCTAGAGTTAGCTTGCGACTCGATCAGGTGTAATATCTGAGTGAGGACTGACTTGATTGTGTTTGTGGTCCGGTGCTGCTGTTGTCGTTGGTGTCCTGTGTGCCAGGTGTTCCCTGTCGCGTTTGGCAGTGGAGCCGATGATGTGGTCGAGCTGTCAGCTGACAAGATTGTGTCTCCTCGTGTAAGCTGTCGCTTGCCGTGTTGTCGTTGTGTTTCTCGATCGGTTGTCTGTTGTTGTGGCAGTCGTGTCTCCTGTCCTGGTGAGACGTAAGCGACGTTGCCTTGTTTCGGAGGTGTCAGAATTGTGCTCACTTGGGTACCGTGCTCTTTTGTGGATTGTTGCCTTGAGATCCTGAGCGTGTGCCTATAATTGGGATCCGACAGTGTTCCTCTGAGCTGTGTTTCTTGAGATTTGTGTTGTTTCCGTGATTGTGTTGTTGGGTTGTTCTTCCCTGCTTCTCCTTTGTTAGTCCTTAATTTCGAGGGTGAAATTTCTTAAAAGAGGGGAGGATGTAATGCCCTGGATCCTTGGTAGGTCTTGCTGGATCTTCATTGGATCTTTTGGATTGGTTTCGGTGAGTTTCGGTTCGCTTTTGTGACTTCCAAGTTGAGTTTTACGAGCCGTGTGGGTTTTTCTCTCGTACTAGTTACGGAACCCTACGGTGAGTTTACTTGTCAGTTCCTCGACTCGTGGATGCTACAGCGACGATGTACTCCTCGAGCCGGTCGTTTCGACTATTTTTGCGTATTTTTTGGAGAGAGGGCCAGAAATCGGATTTTTCAGAAATTAGGAAACTTCCTAATTTCTTTTCCTTTTTCTTTCCATTTCCTCTCTCCTCCTTCTCATTCGCCGCCATCGTCTCTCTCTCCCGTTTCCTCTCCTCTTGTGGTTTCTCAGCTCCGACTGCAGACGGGGTACCTAGAGGCACGTGTTGGGGATGCTGTGGAGCTGGCTGGGTGCGTGATGGAGCGAGGATCACAATGGTTTTGGCGCGATCCCGAACGGTGGATTCAAAGCCAGCGTTTGAGCTCGCGGCATGGTTTTCGGCGCGGTTTAGTCCCTTCGGGGCTCAGTTTCTTCGGTGGAGGTAGGGTGATGGTTCCTCACTTCCTCCTGCTCGTTTTCCCTGCCCTTGAACTTCGTTTGGCGCGGAAACGGCGGAGTTTGGGCTTGTTTAGCCTAAACCGTGATTTTCGGGTTTTGTAGGGTTCGCCGGAGAACGGCAACCATTTGTAGCTCGGTTAGTGTTGAACTGACCGTTGGGATGTTAGGATCCCATCCATGCTAGTTTTATGCTGATCGGTGGTCATTCGAGGCCGGTAGGAGCCCGGGAACCTCGTTGACCCATTTAGGGTGGATTCGTTGGAATCGCCCCGATCTTGTGTTTTTGTGCTTGCATGTGGGCTTTTTAGCCTTCTTATGTTATTTTTCATCGTCGAGGGTTGTTTCCCCTGTGCTTCGGCGTGAATGGGGCGTGGAATGGGCCGATTTGGCCAACCCTCTGTTTTCCCGCCGTAACTGGTGTGGCGGTCGTTCCAGGGACCGTTACATGCCCTGACGGCCCCACGACTGACCGTTACAGCGTCTGGGTTGATTTCAGTTCTTCAGGGTTTTGAGAGTGTAACGGCCCAGGGGTGGCGCGTCACATCTCTCTGACGCGTCCCGTGAGACGCGTTACTTCTATTTTGTCATTTTATGTTTGGGTTAAGTCAGTTCCTCTGACGCGCTTGCCCTTGTGCGTCAGGTGAGTGTAACGCGCCTGCCCCAGGCCGTTACATTCTGGTTGATTGACGTTGACCTTTTGAGGCGGTTCCCCTGGCGCGCCTGCCCTAGCACGTCAGGTGTGCGTAACACGCCTGCCCCAGGCCGTTACGTTCTGTTTGACCATGTTTGACCGAGTGAGTCGGTTCGCCTAACGGCCGTGCTCCCGTGCGTTAGGTGTGTGTAACGCGCCTGTCCGAGGCCGTTACATGCTGTTTTGGCTGAGTTGGGGTGGTTGCGTCGTTGTCTCTAACGGCCTCGTCCCCGTGCGTTAGGCGGTTGTAACGCGTCCGGTCGGGACCGTTACATGCCTCTCAGCCAGTTGTTGTTCTGGGTTTTGTGGCCCTGACGCGCTTGCCCTGGCGCGTTAGGTGGCTGTAAGGCGTTCGGTCTGGCGCGTTACATGGTGCGAGTGTGTTTTGAGTTGAGCGTTGTTGGCCCTGACGGCCCCGATCGGGCGCGTCAGGCTGGTGTAACACGCCCGGTGCTGGCCGTTACATGCCTCTGTGTTTCTGGAGTTGGTTAGGGCGGTGTGTGTGACGGCCTGTTCCCCGACCATCGCGTGGAGTGTAACGGCCTAGGCTTAGACCGTCACGTTCATGTAACGGTCTAAGGGTGGTGCGTTACATGCCTTGTGCTTCCGTTTCCGTTCCTTCGGTTTCTGCTTGTCTTGGCTTGGCCTTGTGGTCTGCCCGTTGTCCCGTGGATGTCTCCTGACGTCCTATGAGGGCTAGGACTACGTTGTAAGGTAGTCCTGAGTCTTCTTGCTTGTGGTAGGATTCTCTATCCTACTCTTGTGTGTGTCTTTGGTTGGGTTCCGATCAACCCGGGGTGACCCAGCGGTTGACGGGCGACCTTGCGTGTAGGTGTCTTGGCGGTTTTCGTCCTGTCCGAGACACTGGTTCTGGATGCCTCGAGGTATCGTCTTACCTTGGTTTGCGTATCCAGGCGTGTCTGAGGGTCTTTAGTGTTCCCTCAGGTCTCCGTGAGTTGTTTATGCGGAGCGTCGTTTCTTGTGGCTTAGGATTAGACCGATTGGCGGCTTGTTCCGATGTTTGTGATGATCTTGCCTTTGAGTCGTTCGACTCAGGATCGTTACGTGGTAGGTCTAGTTGCCTGGTCCTGAGTCGGTTGGCAGTGGTTGTACAGCCAGTCGTGCTTCGTAGTACGTGTGACAGGGCTTCCGTAGACTGTCTGTACTCCAGCACTTGTGTTTTGGAGTCCGTGCCTTGTGAACCTCCACTAGTCGTAGCCTGTGACGTAGGCTTTTTAGTACGTCACCCACCGGGAGTGGTGGACGGGCAGTTTCCCATTACACGGTTTTTAAGCTAGTTCCGTGGGCCCCGGCCAACGGTAGCGTCCTACCGAGGGGAATACTAGCTAGAGGCCTGGCCTAGGTAGTGGTCAGTGTGTGCACACGTGGTCAGGGACTGAGGACTTGCGTCGACGGGCGTGACCCTGACTAGTCACTCGCAGCGTGGTACTGCGGTCTTGTGTCCGTGAGGTGCCGTTTTTCCTTGGAACGTCGTTGTTCCTTTGACATGGTTCTTGGTGTGTCTAGTTTCCTCCGTGCTGCACACGGTCTGGTAGACGTGACGCTTGTGGCGCAGTGTAAGATGTCAGTGGACGCGTCTAGCTGTTCTTCTAGTGTGAGGGTACTCCTATCACTTGACCGGCGACTCTCACGTTTCTCGGAGTCGGTGTTCTCCTTTCCGTGTCGGCTAGTCTTGGCCTTGCCCAAGATTTGCTTCCCTGGCTGTGTGGTCTGTTCTTGGCTGTGTCCAAGATGAGCCTAGGGTTGCCTACACGATGTTCCAATCGTGTAGGCCGTTGTGGTTGTTTTATCCGTCCTTGCAGGTGTTCGTTTTGGACCCGGTGTCGGGTCGACAGATCGGTAACTTCTTACTTTGCTGGATCAGAGTCGCCCTTCTGTTGTTGCTTGGAGTAGTTTGGGGTGCCGAGGTTAGTTCGGCCGCCGCTTGTCTGGCGCAGGTTCTTCCCCTTCCGTACTTGTTCCCTACTCCTACTTCCCGTCTGCTTACTACTGCTTATAGCGTAGTTTTACAGCTTTGTAGTGTAGCTTTTCCTGCTTTGCTACACCTACTGTAGCGACCCGAGAATCCGATTACCGGGAAGGCCCGATAACCCGAGACTCGTACCGCCGCCCACGAGCCGGGAGGGCTCAGAAGGGCTAAAAGGAGTGTGGAGGCACAAAGAAATAGGAAATAAAGCAGGACAACCAACAACAACTAGCTGAAAGAAAGAACAATCACAGCTACAACAGAGTCCAGTCCAACCGAAAGTACAGTCTAAAGTAGTAAAACGTACCACATGCCAAGTGAACACTCGGCGCGGCAAGCTGGCAACTGATAACCTCCGCTCCGCACCCTCGAACCTCGAGGAAGAACCGCCACACCTGAAAAGCAAGGAATGAGTCTCCAGAACAGAGACTCAGCAGGGATCCCGCGGTACCCCAACCGGAACCAACGGCGGAAGCGGAAAGGAGAGCTACAACTACAGCAGGAACAGCAAACCGGCGGCCGGTCAAAAACTCGGCACTACAGCTACTCCTACTGCCAGATGGCAGACCTTGATCACGCAGTCGAAGCTACCGAACCACGCTAGTACCACCTACCGAAGTAAGAACACACGACAACCACGCCGTAGAGGCCTGTCCCTCGGACAGCCAACCTGGACACGCTGTCCAAGGTGCAACCCCGACCATCCTATCGTGGGTACCGCACCACAAGACGCCACCTCGGTAAAGCCACTAGCACTAATCTCATGACGCGAAAACCAACACACGCGTCACGGCGAACCAACCGAAACTCAACGGTCAACACGTTCGAAACCCCAAGGTCAAAGTCACGGAAACTGACAGTCTGTCACTCCGTACTCGACAGGAGTACCACCCACTAGAAGCACACCCGGTAGCTTCCCCTGACGTCTTACATCGCACCGCAGGTGAACCGCCTGACGTGGTAGGTCCTACCCGAGGCGCGAACACCGTACAAGTAACCACAAACAAGTGACTAGCTGGGGTCACGCCCGTCGACGTACGTCCACTGTCCCCAACCACGTGTGCACACACAGACCACGCGTCCTAGGTCTGGCCCTCTAACTGGATTTCCCCCGCAGCCGGACTCTGGCTACGATGAGGGGCCCTGACCGAAACCAGTCTAAAACCGCCCTCTGGGTAAGCCCGTACACCACTCCCTGGTGCGACTAGCACCGCGTACTGGTAGGCTATGACTAGTGGAGGGTCACTGAAGGAGTAGACTCTCAACGGAAAACAACGTTCGCATCCGACGACGTACGGGGGACACCCCACGTACCGGCCCCGTCACACGGTGACCACAGTCGGAGAAGACACAGGACTCGCAGTCCACGGTCACGCACGCACCGTGCGCGAGAGTCGAGAAAACTCAAGTGACGCTAAGCCACTGGACTCTGGACAGTCCTCTAAACGCACTACACCCAACGGTCCTTGAGTCACAAGGCTCGGGGTCAAGACCGTTGCACGTGACAGCACAAGGCCGTCAATCTAGTCCAATCTCTAGGTCTAAAACCACGGTAGCACGAGTACCGGGACAACACACGAGTCGCCAAGACCACTCCCTCGGGAAGGGAACGCAAGGGACTAAGGCCACTCACACGGGCCACACGGAAAAACCCAGAAGCACGATTCCCAAGGCAGCACAAAAGGCGCCACGACGATTTCCCATCTTGAAACAAGCGGGAAACCTCCAGCCCCAGGCCGGACAACTGGACTCGCAGTCCAAGGTCAAACACATGGCCCACACGGGAATCGCCTTCCAAAGGAACCCACGATATGCGGGGGGGGGGGGGGGGGGGAAGACCCCACCGCACACACACCGACACACGGTGACTCGATCAAGCGTAACACGAAAGCCCGGAATACATGGGGTCACCCGGACCCACCACACCTACGGGCACGGTAATCGAGGTAACACGGTCCCTCCCGACACCCCAAAAATAAGGACACGGAACCCATGGGGTGTCTAGGATACTCACAAGGCCGGAGGTCGACCACTGGGTACCAACCGGGTCGACCGGAGACCAACACAATGCGAACGGACGCTAAAAGGTCACCCGGACCCTTAAGCGCACGGGCACGTAAAACGAGGTAAACGGAACCTCCAGACACCCCAAAATAAGGTCACGGAACTCCACTGGGTGTCCAAGGCACACACGGCCCAAGGGGAGCACGATCAGCCGCAGACCGCCCGCCCCGGGCAGCCCGACTGGTCCCTCCAAGAACGCGCTACACGTGCATAGCGCGTTCAGCCAGAACGCGCTATACGTGCCTAGCGCGTTCAACACGAACGCGCTACATAACCATAGCGCGACCAGGCCAGGTCGCGCTATGATCCTATAGCGTGACAACCAGAATGCGCTGGGGCCGTAAGGCGCGACCCGAACCGCCTTACTGTTCATCTTCTCCGATGAACGCGCCCTATCGGGGCAGCGCGACCTTCAAGAACGCGCTACTGGAGTATAGCGCGTTCTCAGTCCGCGCCCGAAAACGGTAGAAACCGCGAGAAAAGCCATGCCACGCCCCGCTCACCCCCAGGTGAAGGGGAAACAAAAGGGGAAACCTTCCCCAAGCCCCTAGGCATGCATCTAAACCCCTGGATCGCCCAAAAATACCATAAAACGGGAGATCCGGCTCACACCCCAAAAACATGCATTTTCCCCAAAACGCCCCGTTTGGCCCGCTCGGCTCACCACGGCCTACGAAACTCACGGGAAAGGAAGTACACGGGCTGAGGGTCCATCACCCTACCTCCACCGAAGATTACGCGCACCGTGGACACCGATCCACGAAGAAAACGCCGTTGAAGCCTCGTCGTTCCACAAACTCATGGCCGAGCTTCCACGCGCCACCACCGCCTCGATCCTCATCCATCCTCGCCCGTGCCTCGCCCGCGCCGTCCCCACCTCCCCTGTACTCCGCCCCGTCGGCCGCCGGAGAGAGAGGGAGAGAGGAGAGAGCGTGAGAAGAGAGAGGGGGAGAAAAGAGAAATGAGAGGGGGAGAGAGAGAAGGCTTATATATAGGAAAATCTGGAAATTCGAAAAAATCCAGAAAAATAGAAAATTACACCCTCGCGATCCTCGGAACGCACCGATCGCAACGGTACCACACTCGCCTAGGTGAATGGCCCGATTCACCCGCAACGAGGTTCAGAAGGGAAAGCCGAAACCCACGCCGGGAATCGGAAAACACACGCGGAAAAAGCCGCGGAACGCCTCCGGGCCTCCGAAACGACCCCGGATCGCGCCGATCCGAACACGAAAGATGTCCGAATCGAAATTTCGGACACAACGGAGTCGGACGCTCCAAGAAACCAGATCTGGGACCCACGAACGAGGATCCAAAAAACCCGGGGCATTACAGCCCTCCCCCCTTAAAGGAATTTCGTCCTCGAAATTCAGGACCTAGCGCAAAGTCACAGGGGAAGAACACTGAACCAACTGACAACGCTGTCAGAGCTCCAGCACAGAAAATCTCGATTCTCATGAAAAACCGATCCTGAGAGACACCGCCAGACTTACAATCACAAGCAACACCTCGCTCCTCGCGCCGAGCACACAGGCCAACAGAGCAGGCATATAGCAAAGGACACAGTCTGGCATCACCTCAGACAACGCGAGAATCCGCCATGGCACCGTAGCCACAATCTCGCTCACCGAGGAATCACAACCCTCGACACGAGCAACAGCTACTGATCCACCCAATGGTCAGCAGACAAAACACACATCAGCTTTGCAACCAGCTGACAGGTCACACACCCTCCTCAAGGGAGCAACCAAAACAGAGCCTCCACCAGCTCAAGCAGCCATCTCAACAGACCGCAACCAGCAAATCGGCTCAACACCAAGAAACACCCCACACATGGCAAGCCGAAAGCCAGACATAACACTGTGCCAACTCTTGTCAGAAGACAACATTCGACAAAGCCCAGATCCCATCCGGAAAGGCACATCACAGAAACGACCACCAAAGGTCTCGCTGGCACGCGGCTCTCGCCACGCTCAAGCCCCAACAACCAGCATCTTCTGTCTCTGAAAAGACCATCCACTGGTCACCAACTGCTCGCCAACTCGACCCTCTCGGGGAGCACGACAAAACCAAATGACAGAACCTGGCGTCTTCAGTCATCACCTCACGGGACTCAGACTTATAGGGAACCACCCCAGGCTAGTCACCAAACCAGGGATAACCTTGCGACACCAATGTCCTATCAGGGACCACCAAGCCGACGCCAACCTCACAGGAGGCCTCCGCCCTAAGGCGTCACTCTTCCATCTGGTCTCATCAAATCCTTCGATCAATCCAAGTGGACACCTGCCAATCCCGATTCCGCCCTTACCACAGAGCCACGGGACACCACCTGAACAGAGCTCACGGGTCCCAAAGGAACATACATCTCATCATGGTCGGCTACGAGACTAGCCTTACTAGTCATCCGCAGCTACCAACAGGAACCCACAACCTGCCAGAGATCACTTCCTCGAAAGACGATCTCATCCGAGGACACGACTGGGAACACAAGTCGGGCGCCAAGCCACCGACTCTGACCAACACGTCCTCGACCTCCGTCAGGCGACATCCTCAACAACCTCATCCAGGTCCAACACCGACGCCAGACACGGCTTCCATCACAGGAACTTGGTACTCATGCGGCGCGCTAGCCAGCACTTTTCCCCAACACTCCACCCGCCAGTGCCAAGAACCACGACTTCTCGGGCAACGGCACGGCAACAACACGTTTCACACCAAGGAACCAATCCTCCGATGCTCAACGTAAACTCAGGAATCTGCCCGTAGCAACCAATGCTACGATCCTGAACCAATGGGTTACAAGCCCACCAAGCTTCCGCTGCGCACTCAGATCCGCGCGCACAACCGGGAAAGCAAAACACCGCCCAACCAGCACTTGTCCTTCCGAAAAAGCGCCAGCACACCCTCACACAACAAGGGAATGGGCACAACTTCTCACAGGCAACCACCCTGCCAAGACAAGGAGCACGTCTCGCACGGACTTCATGGCACACAAGGCCAACCAATCCGAACACACAACGCAAGACGACGAACCTTAGCCCAACACAATCTCTCCAACCAAAGGAGAAACCAGCACACTTCCGACCAACAGAAGAACTCCATACTCGACCTGACCTCGAACCTCGTGCATGCTAGAAACAACACCATCCAGCACCAAGGAAAAACCATCGCTCCTATCAGGTCAGAGCCTCCGACACACTCGGCGAGTGTTACATCGGACCACAATCACAACATCTCTCGATGCACCACCGCTCCAATTCCTCGAACTGCAACACGGCATGCCAAGAGCCGTAACACGAGCCACAACGACAACCGCCGACGCTCATCCCCGAGTCCCGAACTCGCCGCGGAGCCTTCACATCTCAAGCCAACTCCAGAGCGAACACAACCCATCCACTGACATAAGCGCAGGAGCAAAGAGTTAACGGGACATCTCTGCCAAATCCTGCCTCGAAATCAGCAGAACAATCAGGACCGACACGTCATTTCTGACGCCACAGAGCGCGACAAGAACATCAGGCTCGACGAAACAGCAGCTCACTGAGAAGATCCTCTGCTCACCCGAGCACACTTCTCGATCAGAACACCTCAGGAGCTAGACAAACCTCAAGCTGGAGTGGCCAAAATCGACAGCAGCTCCCTCGAAGCACCCTCACGGCCACTTAACCACGAAAAATCCGTACCAGCCACCTGACCACGCTGCAAGTTCCTCGAACGCAGCACCGCGAGCTCACGCCTGCCAGCAACCTCTGCCCAACGCAGCACAACCAGGGCCACCACCGATGAGGGAGAAGGCTCTCGACCTCGATCCTTCGACCCCACGCTGGCACGAAAGCCGCGGACAGCAACCACCTTCACAGCGCCGCACAGCGCACTCAAGCTCTCAAGCGAGAAACAAGGCGGAAAGCGAACACAAAACCCTAAGCCAGCTGCCGACTGTACTGGACCTTATGGACTCTGATCACTACAATATCTCGAATTCCTATGTACGTCCACAAAAACCTGGCTCTGATACCAGCTGTAGCGACCCGAGAATCCGATTACCGGGAAGGCCCGATAACCCGAGACTCGTACCGCCGCCCACGAGCCGGGAGGGCTCAGAAGGGCTAAAAGGAGTGTGGAGGCACAAAGAAATAGGAAATAAAGCAGGACAACCAACAACAACTAGCTGAAAGAAAGAACAACCACAGCTACAACAGAGTCCAGTCCAACCGAAAGTATAGTCTAAAGCAGTAAAACGTACTACATGCCAAGTGAACACTCGGCCCGGCAAGCTGGCAACTGAGAACCTCCGCTCCGCACCCTCGAACCTCGAGGAAGAACCGCCACACCTGAAAAGCAGGGAATGAGTCTCCAGAACAGAGACTCAGCAGGGATCCCGCGGAACTCCAACCGGAACCAACGGCTGAAGCGGAAAGGAGAGCTAGAACTACAGCAGGAACAGCAAACCGGCGGCCGGTCAAAAACTCGGCACTACAGCTACTCCTACTGCCAGAAGGCAGACCTTGATCACGCAGTCGAATCTACCGAACCACGCTAGTACCACCTACCGAAGTAAGAACACACGGCAACCACGCCGTAGAGGCCTGTCCCTCGGACAGTCAACCTGGACACGCTGTCCAAGGTGCAACCCCGACCATCCGATCGCGGGTACCGCACCACAAGACGCCACCTCGGTAAAGCCACTAGCACTAATCTCATGACGCGAAAACCAACACACGCGTCACGGCGAACCAACCGAAACTCAACGGTCAACACGACCGAAACCTGAAGGTCAAAGTCACGGAAACTGACAGTCTGTCATTCCGTACTCGACAGGAGTACCACCCACTAGAAGCACACCCGGTAGCGTCCCCTGACGTCTTACACCGCACCGCAGGTGAACCGCCTGACGTGGTAGGTCCTACCCGAGGCGCGAACACCGTACAAGTAACCACAAACAAGTGACTAGCTGGGGTCACGCCCGTCGACGTGCGTCCACTGTCCCCAACCACGTGTGCACACACAGACCACGCGTCCTAGGTCTGGCCCTCTGACTGGTTTTCCCCCGCAGCCGGACTCTGGCTACGACGAGGGGCCCTGACGGAAACCAGTCTAAAACCGCCCTCTGGGTAAGCCCGTACACCACTCCCTGGTGCGACCAGCACCGCGTACTGGTAGGCTACGACTAGTGGAGGGTCACTGAAGGAGTAGACTCTCAACGGAAAACAACGTCCGCATCCGACGACGTACGGGGGACACCCCACGTACCGGCCCCGTCACACGGTGACCACAGTCGGAGAAGACACAGGACTCGCAGTCCACGGTCACGCACGCACCGTGCGCGAGAGTCGAGACAACTCAAGTGACGCTAAGCCACTGGACTCTGGACAGTCCTCTAAACGCACTACACCCAATGGTCCTTGAGTCACAAGACTCGGGGTCAAGACCGTTGCACGTGACAGCACAAGGCCGTCAATCTAGTCCAATCTCTAGGTCTAAAACCACGGTAGCATGAGTACCGGGACAACACACGAGTCGCCAAGACCACTCCCTCGGGAAGGGAACGCAAGGGACTAAAGCCACTCACACGGGCCACACGGAAAAACACAGAAGCACGATTCCCAAGGCAGCACACAAGCCGCCACGATGATTTCCCATCTTGAAACAAGCGGGAAACCTCCAGCCCCAGGCCGGACAACTAGACTCGCAGTCCAAGGTCAAACACATGGCCCACACGGGAATCGCCTTCCAAAGGAACCCACGATATGCGGGGGGGGAAGACCCCACCACACACACACCGACACACGGTGACTCGATCAAGCGTAACACGAAAGCCCGGAATACATGGGGTCACCCGGACCCACCACACCTACGGGCACGATAATCGAGGTAACACGGTGTGGACACCGAAAATCGCACATCTAAATGTCATGCTCGGCCCAGCATCGACGACGGCGCCGAGTGAAGAAACCCCGGGGAAATCAAGCATAAAAGGACCCCACAGCCCGTGGGCCTCGAAGAAAATCAAATGGGCCACGGCTCATGCTCACAAGGGGCTCAAAAATCGCCCATTTAGCCCTTCAGCGGCACGCCCAGTTGAGGCTTCAACGGCACGCCCTACAGGGTCTTCAGCGGCACGCCCTGGAGGGCCCTTCAGCGGCACGCCCAGTTGGGGCGTCAGCGGCACGCTCCCTTCAGCGGCACACCCTGCCGCAGCCTTCACCGGCACAGCCCCTTTGGGCGCTCGCCGGCACACCCCTGTTGGGGGTTCACCGGCACACCCCCCAAGGGGGTTTCAACGGCACACACACCCTGGCAAGGCCTTCAACGGCACACCACCCCCTGGGGTGGCTTCGCCGGCACACCCCTTTGGGGTCTTCAGCGGCACGCCCACTGAGCTGTTCAGCGGTGCACCCCGAAGGGGTCTTCAGCGGTACGCCCCTCAGGGCTCTTCAGCGGCACGCCCCTTTGGGTGTTCAGCGGCACGCCCTCAGGGCTGTTCACCGGCACGCCCCCTTTGGGTGTTCAGCGGCACGGCCCTTTGGGGCCTTCGACGGCACGCCCAAAGGGGCCCTCAGCGGCACAGCCTCCAGAGGCTTCAGCGGCAGGCCCTTTTGGCTCCCCAGCGGCATGCCTGTTCAGCCCGTCAACGGCACAGCGGTGAAGCTTTTCAACGGCAAGGACGTGAAGCCCATGCCCTACGTTTCCTTGGCGCGCAGTGAGCCGTCTGAGGTGGCAGTCGACGACTGGGCCGCGTAGCCTACCCCACTGACAGCCAGGACGGAGCAGGTGAGCCACCATCATCACAGCCGGCTTCCCGCTTTCAACGGTGGTGCTCGAAGTCACCGGCTGCCCAGAGTATAAAAGACGCCCGTTTTCAACAGAAGAGGGGCATCCGGGGAGGAGATCAAGGAGGAGGGAGACACACAGACACAAAGGCAAGGAGAAGAAGAAAAGAAAGGAAGAGAGAAGAGAAGAACCCGAGCTGGGCGTGAGCCTCCTCCGGCGACCACCGCGAAGAGAGCAAGAGTAAGGGAGAGGGAGGGAGCTTAATGTAACGGGGGAGAGGGTTGGGGATAGTGGCGAAGGTCTTAGGCCCCAGTGCTTCTGCCCTCTCGCATTCCATTCTTCCTTCCGTTCTCCGTTATGGATTCTTTTTCCTTTTGGTCCACGGCCCCATTTGGGGAGTTTGCTTTTGCCATATGTATGAAGGGCCTCGCCCTCTCGATTCTCATAAATGAAAACCACCCTCTCCGGGTTTCTTTTCGACCTTCGATATTTTATGCTAGGCTTTGCGGGCTTTTTGACGGACAATCCGTTCCTCCCTCTGTCTCCTCATTCCTCCGACGTCTTTAGGGTCCTCCACGTCGATGTGGGTTTCCCCCTTTTTTGTTGGCCTTGGCTCCGTGAGCTCCTCACTCCCTTCTATGGCCATCTACCGTGTTCCCGGGCTTGAGGAGAAGGGGAGGTACCCTTCTTTCTTCCCAACCACTCAGTGACTAATAGACCACTCCCGGCCTTGAAATCCCCTGTCTTTCTTCCTCTTTTCCTGAACGGCCACCAAGTCTCCCCCCCCAGATGCTTGCAACCCTTTTAAGCCTCCCATCGGTGCACCTTTCCGGCCCTTGGCCAGCACACACTTGCCCAGCCTTCAGCGGCACGCCCCATTGGCCTTGCCCTTCAGCGGTACGCCCTGTCCAGCCTTCAGCGGTACGCCCTGTCCAGCCCTCAGCGGCACGCCCTGTCCAGCCCTCAGCGGCACACCCTGTTCAGCCTTCAGCGGTACACCCTGTTCAGCCCTCAGCGGCACACTCTTCAGTCCTTCAGCAGCTTACTCTTTGGCCAGTCCCAGTCCATGCCTCTTAGAAGCCCTCAGTCGTCTTCGTGTTTTCCGAGGCTCTATAAAGGTGTTGCTCCTTCGGGGGCCCATCTCCAATTGTCGGGTTCCGCCACTCCATGTGGGCGCGTCCCCTTTACCTCCCTTACGTCCCGGGTCAAGGGGAGATGCTGCCGAATTTTTGCGAGGAATTAATAAACAATTAAAAGAGGCAAAAGGAAGCAATAAACAAGCAAGACAATTGACGAAACCTTCCAACTCATCAAACCACTGCCGGCATCACAACGGAAACCGAACCGAACTAATTAACTACCCGGCAGCCCGAATGCCCGGCCCGCAAGAAAAGAGACCGAACCAAACGAAACAAAACAAGGGAAGAGTTTCATTTAAAACCACACAAAAGTTAAGATAAGAAGAAAAGAAAAGCCTTAAAACATATAATCGAAAACTGATCGAGCCCCCGTTGGCCTTCAGCGGTACGCCCCATTGGCATTCAGCGACACGCTCCCCCTTGCCTTCAGCGGTACACCCCCTTTCAGCCCTCAGCGGTACGCCCCTTGTAACCTTCAGCGGTACACTCCCTTGAGCTCCAGCGGTACGCTCCATTGGCCTTCAGCGGTACGCCTCTTTGGCCTCCAGCGGTACGCCCTCATTGGCCTTCAGCGGCACGCCCCCTTGCCCTTCAGCGGTACGCCCCTTTAGTCTCCCAGCGGCACGCTCTCTGCCCAGCGGTACGCTCCCGTTTTCCCCTTCACCGGCACACTATACATATACACATATACGACCTGATAAGGGCATTAATAATAGCAAATAAATTAATAAAAATTGCACTAATCAAAGGACTTCGAATGCGTAATATTAATCACAATAAAGAGGCGGGAGGGATAATAAAAAAAATATATAAATAACAAAGGAAGGACAACAATAAGAACAATCATGAATAAAGGAGAAGAGAAATCATCCCGATCAAAGGCACGAGTAAACATTAAACCTCAGAGCGGAAGTCCCAGAAGATACGACTAAGAAAGCCCCAGATAAAAGATATTAATGTCCACACTGCAGCCCTCTCTCTCTTCGGGACTCGGGGCAAAAAGGGAATAACAACGTTGCCCTTTCAGATCGGGCCCGAGTCTTGGGAATTACTCCGTATGGCCAGGCTTTGACCTAACTTCGGGCCGACATCTTAATCGGACCGGATTTGTTTCCTCGTTCCGGACACCTTCCGAATCCTCATTAAAATTGCCGCATGTTCGGCAGACATTTGAAGGGATCCACTTCGGTTTTCCCATGGTGACGCTGCCGTTGACTGGCGTCCGAATACGAATGGTCTACGGATGGCCGACACGGCCGACAATTTATGGTCTTGATAAAACCTTCAGTGTGATCTACACGTATCTCTCTCGCATAATTAGTATTACTTTTTTCGGCCGCGGGGCCCCTAATTTCGGCAATTAATCAAGGGTATTCCCTCGTATGGGGGGATGTAAATGACGTCGTGACTTTTATGGCGCGACGGGATTCGGTCCCGACACGAACCACACAATCGTCTGACGAAGTCAGATTCGAGCGCACCATGGGCTCTTCGGAGCCCGAATAAATCGTCACTTCGGTGACTGGCACGCCCACGCACTTAATAAACCAACGATCGCGCCGAGATAATTGTTAAACGAAAAGTGCGTCCACAACTCTGGCACGCCCGGTGGGACCGATCCACCCTTCATCTCTTTGCCGAAACTAGGGGTCCCGCGGCCCCCATCTTGTAATACTGATCGTGCTACTTTCTTAAATGCCGAAAAGAAGAGGAAGCAACAGCATGGAGCCGATAATGGCTGTTGTCTGCAGCCCTGAGGTTGTGGAGAATCACGTGCGGGGTGGCTACCTGGCGGTACCCCTCGCTTTCGGGAGTTTCCCTCCCACTGTGGGCTTCCCCAACTTCTTGGGGGTGGCCTTCGCCGAGATCCTCGACGTGGAGACACCCGAGGACGCCCAGATCAACGCCCCCGCCCCGGGGGCCACTGAAGCTGCTGCCGGCCAAAGTATGGCCAAGAACAATACCAGCGTCCCGACGACGACGCTGAGCTGCAACGTGCACCACGTGCACCAAACTACCGGCCCATCCCACCACGGGTCGGCATCCCACCGAAGGAGGCTTCGGAGGAGCAGCACTGGCGCCGGCTCAGCGCGTCGCATGTCCAACTCCGGAAAGTCCATGACGGTTGGGGCCCTCCAAGTCCGCCTGGACGGGCAGAGGTCCCAGGTGACGCCAGACCGCGCCGTCCCGACCGTCCCAGTCCGCAACTCCTTCCAAGGGCTGGAGAAACTGAAAGGGAAGGTGACGCCCGCTGTTGTGGCCACCCCACCAAAGATTGCACCGGCTCACCGGCTGGCCAAACTGAAGCAAGCCTGGGTACCCAAGGAGGCCCAGCCCACTGCACCCGCCCAGGCAGGGCCCAGCACTTTCCGCCCGAGGAGGGCCCGAAGAGATGACAGGGTCGAGGTGATGACCCCAACTCTTCGACCAGCACCCGTCATCCCGGTGCCGCCTGAGAATGCTCACCGCCGTCGCCGGGGGCACCGACACAACGCCGCCCGCCCGGCACTCAGGGCCTACTCTCCCCCTGCTGCTGTCATCGACGCGCAACCACAGGCCGCTCTCCCTGACCAGGAGTGGGAAGGGATCGAGCAGGCCATGAGGAACTATCTCCGAGGCCCGGGTAGCACCCCCGCTGGCCGCCAGAGACTACTGGGGGCAATGACCTCCGCCTTCCAAGAAGAAAGGGGGGAACCTGCACCTAGTATGGAGTCGAGGACCCACCCGGAGGAGCCGCGCCAGTCCCCTGCACGGGAGGAAGCGCCGCCCCGACGATCGATTTTTGACAGGCTGACATTCCCAGGAGGACCGTCCCGGAGGGCGTCAAGAAGAAACAAGAATAAGAAATGGCAGACATTCACTGCAATATGGCAGGAGTCCATGGTCGGTATGGGGCCTTACCCACCGACCCGGAAGAATTGGCCAGAATAGCTGCCAGGCCGGGACCCCTTACCAGAAGAAGGAGAGCGGCAGGCGGCGCGACACCCACGGGACCCGAAGGAGCTCTACCTGAGGAACCCCTCACGGCCCTCACGGCCAATGTAGTCACCACCGGCGACACGAGTGGCGGACCCTCGACATCATCCGAGGACGCCCCGACCGAAGAGACGGGGGGCATGCCCAGTCTCCCCACAGCTGACCCAGCAATACTGCTCATGATGCAACGATTCCAGCAGGAAATTGAATCACTTAAAAAGCAGTTGAATGAGCGAAACACACCATCCCCAATGTCCTGGCAGACCGAGGCCATACCCGAGGTACCCAGAGACAGGGGGCAGTCTTCCGAGGCAGCTCTTTCGGCAACCCTCGATCCCCTCGGGGGCACGCCCCCGCAGCAAGCACATTGCACAACGGTGACCCCGCCACAGGCTCCGCTTTCACAAGGGTCCCCCATGGCCCCCCGAGCGACCGTGGTAGTCACCCCGAGCGCACAGCCCGCTCATTTCTACCTGAGCCCGGTCGACCCGGCGGCAGTCAGCCGGTTGATGCTTGAGCAGATGATAGACATGAAGTTGGCCAAAAGGGGCGATGGGGATCAGACGCCTTTCGACGTCTACCGAGTACCCTACCCGGCTCAGTATGCTGCCAGGAAGTTGCCGGCTGGCGTCACGAAGCCGCCGAAATTTGAAAAGTTCAATGGGCAAGGATCTCCCAGAGAGCATATTGCCTATTACGTGAACGTCATGGGAGACCTGGCTGCTGATGAGGCCTACCTCCTGAAGTTCTTCGGTTCAACACTCACCGGGCTTACCTTTGAATGGTACTCCGGCTTGTCGCCCGGGTCGGTGGCCGATTGGCCCGACATGCAGAAGAAGTTCAAGGAAAGATTCTACGTGGCCGAGAGAGAAATTACTATGACTGAACTCTACGCCACAAGACAGAAGAATGATGAGTCGGCCCTCGACTACATCAAAAGATGGAGGAACCTTAGTATGAGGTGCAAACGCCCCCCGCATCAGGAGGACGCAGTTCAGATCTGCAAGCAAAACTTAAAGAAAGAAATCCTAGAAAGAATGATCGGCACTGAGGTCAAGACATTTGACCGTCTGAACAATGTGGTAGCGGAGATCGAGGCATTCTTGGCCCGATACTCCTCCACCCCAGCCATGTCAAGCCAGAGGGCCAGGCAGGCGGAGAAGAAGCCGGCTCCCCCGGAGGTGCATGCACTAGACTTCCAGGCTTTTGAAAAATAGAAGGAGAAAGCCAAGGGAGCGGCTAACCCTCCGCCGCCCAGAACCACAGAGCGGCGGGAAGGCCCCTCGCTAAGGCAGAAGATGAGAAACAAGCTATATTCCTTCTCTCGAGACAAATCCAAGCTCCTGTTTGAGTGGGCAACTAGCTACAATAAGATCACACTGCCCGAGCCGAAAAGGCCGGGCGACTTGAAGAAGAAGGATGACCCGCGCTTCTGCATGTACCATCGGGTGCTCGGGCATACCATTGAAGACTGCTACGTCTTCAAGGACGTTATTGAGTCCTTGATTAGGGACGGGGAGCTCGACATGGGGGAGCATAAAGTGGACCCCTCGCAGCCACACGAGCTGCCCAGCATAGCCTCCTCCGTCAATATGATCTCATTATATCAGGAGTTGCCAGAAGAATGGGCGGAAGCCTGTGCCCGTGCCACTTATGAGACCTTCATCATGGCCCCAGCTCAAGACCAAGAAGGGTGGCAGACTATACCCAGAAGAACTAGAAAGGCGCGCGCCTCTCGACCTACCCCAGGAATTCACTCAAGGATAGCAGCACCCCTGCCTGCACCGCCCCCGGCAAACCCGGTTTGCCACGACACGGCCCCTCGGCTGGTCATGAGGCGGCCCACTCACAACAAGAAGAGCTCTGCCCCGTTGCGGATGTACAAGAAGACTAGCCCCGCGATTGAAAGACTCCAGGCTATTATTGATGGGCTTGAAGATTATGAGCAGCCCAAAATCCAGCCCGTCGAGCTAAAACAATATGTTCCCTGGGAGGAGTTCGAGTCACTCGAGCTGGCTCCAGGAACAGAAGCTGACGCAGATAAAGAGCCTCCCCTGTGGGGTGAACCTATTCGGGAGCAGCCATCCGCCGCGGCGGGCAAGAAGAAGAAGAAGAGAAGACCCAGGGGCAAGAATAAAAAGGAGGTCGCCTTCGCCTGCAACACTCTCTCGGCGTTGTTCGACACCTCTCTCTCCCTGGAAGAGAAAGAAGAAGAGCCACCCCGTGAGCCGGCAGAGGTGAGTCAAGCTGAGGCATCCACCTCCCAGCACGCCACCAGGTCAGGGAGGAAATGGGGGCGCTCTCCTCAGGGCAGCCTCAACATCATGCTCAGGGGGGAACAACCATACCAGGTTCCCGAGCCCGAGGTCCGAGGCGCCGAGATCCCTCCTCCATCGGGCCTCTATCCCGGAGGCACCAAGAGTCAAAGCGCCCCGTCATTCGCCGAGTTCCTATCCGCTCGAGCAGGAAGGCGGGTGCACCCCCAGGGGTCCGCTGCGACCAGTAAAGCAAGCATTCCTCAAGCTCTACCGGCTACAGTTCCTGCCCAGCCAGAAGAAGAATTCAACGGCATCCCAAACCTCGCCGAGTTCGTGCGAGAAACAGAAGAAGCCCAGCAGGCCCCGCCGGCTCAACAGGCCGCATCAGAGCTCACAAAACAGGCATCCCCAGGGCTGGCACCCCAATCCCAGGATGAGGGCAGACGCAGCAAGCCCGAAGAGATGAAGCTGCTCAAGGTGCGAGCAGCTGAGCGAATAGTCAGACACCTCAAGAAAATCCCGACCCGGTTCACGGTGTGGGAGATGCTGTCCTTGAATGAAGAAACACGGCAAGCCATCATCGCCGCACTCCAGACGCCAGCACACCTTAAAGCCTGTTTGGCAGAACTATCACCTGAAGTAGCGGTGGCTTTCACAGAAGATGATATGCTCCTACCGACTTGCAGTCATAACAGGCCCCTCTACATGAAAGGGCAGCTAAACGGCCAGCCTATCAACAGGGTCTTGATCGACCCGGGGGCAGCAGTGAATATACTCCCGTACCGGGTATACCAGAAGCACTACTTTGACGTACACCTGGTCGAAGTTAAAAATGTCAAGATTGCCAGCTTTAACCAGAAATGTGAGGTTCCCATGGGGGTCGCAGAGTTCAACGTGACCTTCGACGACTTCACCTCCAAAGTCCAGTTCCACGTCATCAACTCCAACACTTCCTACAAGGCGTTGCTTGGCCGGCCTTGGCTACACCAGAATAGAGTGGTGCCCTCCACCCTGCATCAATGCATTAAATACTCCTGTGAGGGGAAGGAAGTCAGGATCTTCGCCGACCTCCACCCGTTCGAGGTGTTTGAGTGTCACTTGTCAGATGCTAATCTGTACTCGGAAGAGGCGAAGCAAGCTCCTCAAGCTGCCCGAGACAAGGGAAAGAAGAAAATGGGATCGGGAGGCTGGTTTCCTCCGCCGCCCCCAGGCTATGTGGCTCCCCCACATGTACCATTTATTGCACAAGAGGAAGGGGTATTTAGGGCAGCCCCTCTCCCCATCTACCCCACACCGGGGGCACCCTGCCTCGAAGACCTGCTAGAAGATGTCAGGGTCCCGCCAGGGATCGTCAAGCCGATAGCGGAAATTGAATGCCAAGCGGCTGAACAACTGAGAACCTTCGAAGTACCTAACCCCGAAGGGCTCCCCACTATCTTTTATGTTGCCGGGGAGAAGCCAGTCAGGGAGGACGATGACTGCCGGTTCCCTGACGAGTTACACGACCTGCACGTCCCCATTACGGGACTTCCTCACATGACTGACCGGGCAGCCAGAATGGTCAGAAAGCAGAAGATCCCTCCTTACCAGCCCTCCAGCCGGAAGAAAATGTTTGAAAGAATGTGGAACCCGCCAAACCTGGATCGACAGTTGCTGAAAATCACCAAGCACCCCGGTCTGGGCTTTTCACTAGAAGATTACTACGAGGCTGATGTCATATCGGTCTCAACATGGCCCGGCGACGATCCCGCAGAAGCTGCAGATTCGCGGGAAACCCACCAAGACGCATGTCCCGGGGCCCCGGCCGAAGAGGCACAAGACGAAGAAATATTCCTGTGGAAGCCTCCCGGCCGCCGCTGTATGGAGAAGGACCCCTCCTTCTCTGAAGTGTCGACCTCGAGAGGGCACACCGGCGAGGCACCTCCACCCCGGTCGGCTGGCGAAACAAGGAGTAGAAGCATGGGCCAGGCTCCGAAATCCCCTCGATACGACCCCGTCATGTACGCCTTGTACCACAGGCAGCAACGGGAGATCGAGACACTAAAAGTACGACTGGCTGAGTTGACATCGCTAGTCGCTGACCTGATCCGGGGATCTCTTTCCCCGCAGGGTGGCCGCGTGCCTCGGCCCCGGGGCACCACTCCCAACACTCCCGCCTTGTCAAGGCGAGAGATGAGAGACATGGCAAGTTTGCTGACCGAGCGGCCAACCAGGTAAGGGCTAACACTCCAAGAGAAACTGCAGAAGCCCTACTCCTTCCCGAGAGAGAAGACCCGGGGCATCTTCGACTGGGCCTGCTGTAGATTCTAAGAAAAATCCACACTTAAATATAAAAAGCAATGGATATGATGAAAGCAATAAAATAGCACGAGGTGCTAAAAGGAGGTTGTGTGATCGCCAGAGACGTGAGGGTCTCAAGTGGAAAATAATATGGGGAGATGATCGCAAAATACCTCAAATATGCGGGGGATGTGAGTGCTTCCTTTCTCTTCAAATCGGCCGGCCGATGAAGAGAGTTCTTCACTTTTATTACCCTTTCAAAACAAAGACAACAACACCAAAAGATATGGATTAGAATAAAGGTGAGTGTAGCATCAAATTCTTAGATAGATGAGCATAAAAATTGATTATGAACACACCTTAAGGGGATTGCCCTTAAACCCCTATGCAAAAGGGTATGGGAGACATGATGTGAATGATATGAAAAATATGAATAAAAATAGGGGGAAAGAGTGCAAGAGTTGCACTAAGGAGAGATCTCAATATGATAGTTGAGGAAAATCAATGACAATGATGCATGCATGACTTAATGAAAAAATACAAATAAGGGGAGATAAGATAGAAAAATCTTGTTTGGGTGGCTTCTTTGGCTTGAATGCTCGATGGGAGGAAGCCTTCAAAGGATGAAGCTTGATGTGAAGAAGCCTTCCCTTAGCCAAGCACCTTCGGTTCCTGTAAAAAGAAAAGAAGACAACAGAAGAAAAGAGGGAGGAAACAGAAGTAGAAGAAGAAAAATAAGAAGAAGAAGAATGGAGGATACGGAAGAAGAAGAAGAAGAATCAGAAGAAGAAATAGAAAAAGAAGGTGACACGTAGAAGACAGAAGAAAGGGGAAAGAAGAAAAAAGAAGAAGAACGCAGGGGAGAATAAAAATTATCGGAACCAACCCCTTAACAGAGGCGAGAGTCTCTATTAATAGGTTAGGAAAAGGTGATAAGAAGGGAAGAGATTAAAGGAGGAATGGATAAGAACAGCAAGAGCCCAAAATAGAGGAGGAGTCTAACGAGGCAAGGACTCTCTGGGGAAAGGGCTGCGAAGCCAGAAGGTGAAACACGCCTTAGGTCAGGGCGTTAATTTAAGAATTGACGACCTACCCTAGGGCGTTTCTCAAAAACACGCCCTGCACAAGGGCGTTTCTCAAGACCAAATTTTTAGAAATGAAAACTCCCCATATTTGAAACATGAAAAACACGCCTCAATCAAAGCCGCGTTTCAAAAACACGCCCCTGGGAAGGGCGTTAATTTCAAGAGCTCAAATGGGGAAGTCGGTCAAACCAAAAGAATTGACGCCCTCAAGTGTGGTCGTCCTTTCTTAAGAAACGCCCTAGTACAAGTCGTGTTTTAATAAAAACACGCCCTTACCCAGGTCGTGAATTCATAAAATTCATAAAATAGATAGAAAGGGGAGAAATAGATAAAATGGGAAAGAAACGCCCTAGACCAGGGCGTGTTTCAAAAACAAACGCCTCTGATGAGGGCGTGAATTCAGAAAATAGAGATAAATGCCCAGAAAAATCCAGAAAAATAAGAAATGAGGGAAAAATAGGAGAAATTCAAGAAAAGTGGGAAAAACCACTCAAATAAGCTGATTTGAGGGTCAAATGGGGCATCGCAGAGCGATATGAAATATACTCAAAATAATGTCAATTTTGGCGTGTCTACACCTGCCACTACGGTAAGGTCTCCCTCCCACGGTCCAAGAGGCCACAAGACACCAGAAGGAGTGGGGACCCACTATTTTGCCCTTACCACCAGATGCTGGGTCACGTCATTGAAGACTGCTATGTCTTCAAAGACATTGCTCAATGCCTCATTGACAGGGATGAGCTCAGAATGGGGGACTACGTGGTAGCCCCGCCACGCCCCCATGTGGCGGATAGCCTCAGGGCAGGAGCCTACGCGGTGTCCATCCAATGCCAGGTGCCTGAAGATGCGATTACCCCGACCCCCGCAGGAGCGGTCTATGATGAATACACAGAAGAGCCTGAGATGGACCTATGCCCCTCTGAGCCAGCGGACCTCGCACACCCGGCGGCCACGGCCCAGGAGGAGAGCGAGGTGAATGCAGCCTCCATGCCCAGTCATGATGAACAAGAAGAGGGAGATGGCATTCTCGAACCCGAGGACAATGAAGACCAAGACTTCGTCGATTTGTCGCCAGCCCCGCCGGAAATTGAAAATGGCGGCCAGGCCACAGTCGACGAATTGGTTGAAATCAACCTTGGCACAGAAGACAATCCCAGGCCGACTTTTCTGAGTGCTCTCATGCCTCTACAGGAGAGAGAACAATACACAAAGTTGCTGCAAGAATTCCGGGATTGCTTTGCCTGGAACTATAAAGAAATGCCCGGACTTAGCCCCGAGGTGACTCAACACATCCTGTCCATTGATCCCAAAGTGGAACCAGTGAAGCAACCTCCCCGGCGCATGAGGTCGGAGCTAACCAGCCAGATCTGCAAAGAGGTCGACAAGCTCATAAACGTCGGCTTCGTGGCGGAAAATCAATACACCACATGGCTGGCCAATATTGTACCGGTGAAAAAGAAGAATGGACAGATCAGGATTTGCGTGGACTTCCGCGACCTGAATAGAGCCTGCCCGAAAGATGACTTCCCGGTGCCTATCACCGAGGTGATGATTGATGCAACCACTGGCCACGAGGCCCTGTCCTTCATGGATGGGTCGTCCGGCTATAACCAAATTTGGATAGCCGATCACGACCGGGTCCACACAGCTTTCCGGTCACCCAAAGGGATATTTCACTACAAGAGGATGCCCTTCGGCCTCAAGAATGCCGGTGCCACATACCAGCGGGCGATGACCAAGATCTTCGACGAGCTGCTGTACGGCAAGGTCGAGTGCTACATTGATGATCTGGTCGTCAAGACGAAGAAAAGAGACGAGCACCTGAGTGACCTCAGGGTCGTCTTCCAAAGACTCCGGCAGTACGGGCTGAGGATGAATCCCATGAAGTGTGCCTTTGGCGTGTCCAGCGGGAAATTCCTCGGCTTTATTGTCCGGCACAGAGGGATCGAGATCGACCCTTGAAGATAAAGGCCATCCAGGAGCTGCCTCCTCCCAAGAGTCTGGGAGAGCTGAGGTCCCTGCAGGGGCGTTTAGCTTACATCCGCAGGTTCATCTCCAACCTGTCAAGGCGCTGCCAACCCTTCCACAGACTGATGATGAAGAATACACCCTTCAGCTGGGGTCACGAGTGCCAGCACGCGTTCGACCAGCTAAAGGAGTACCTGAAGACCCCACCTGTCCTGGGGGCACCTGTCAAAGGTAGACCGCTTATTCTCTACATAGCGGCCACCGAATACTCACTGGAGGCAATGCTCGCCCAGAACAATGACGAGGGAAAAGAGCAGGCTCTTTACTATCTCAGTCGAAGGTTGGTGGGCGCAGAGGCTAAGAACACCCCGATTGAGAAAATCTGCCTTGCCTTGGTCTTCGCGGTCAAGAAGATGAGGCACTATATGCTGTCCCATGAAGTCAGCTTGATATCCAGGGCCGACCCCATTAAGCACATCCTTTTTCAGCCCGTCCCAAAGGGGCGCCTTGGCAAGTGGGCCGTGCTGCTCATGGAGTTCGACATCACCTACGTGCCACAGAAGGCCGTCAAGGGACAAGCCGTCGTGGATTTCTTCGCGGCACACCCTGTGCCCGAAGACTCCCCTCTGGCCACCGAACTACCAGAAGATGAAACACTAGAGGTAAACCAAGTACAGCAAGCCATCTGGCAGTTATACTTCGACGGGGCCTCGAGAACAGAAGCGACCCCGTCCGGGCACGCCAAGGTACGAGCCGGAGCAGGCATCGTCCTCAGGTCACCAGACGGAGAAGTGATGCACACTTCCTGCTGCATTAGCAAACCCTGCACCAATAATGAAGCAGAGTATGAAGCTCTGATCATCGGCCTCCAGGTCGCCCTCCAAATGGAGATCAAAATGCTCCAGGTATTTGGCGACTCGCTACTGGTCGTCAAGCAGGTACAGGGGCAGTTTGATGTCCGGAAATCCGAGCTGCTCCCTTACCACGCTAGGGCAAAAGGGCTCATGGAGCGATTCTACCTCCTCGAGATAGGCCATGTCGCCCGAGGGGAGAACGCCCAGGCCGACGCCTTGGCAAAGTTGGCGAGCTCACTGGCAGTGCCTCCGGATGGATCTCTCAGCATCCAAGTAATAAACCAACGCCAGATGCCCAGCATGATAGAAGGGGAATCAGAAGAAGAGGACCTAGAGGTCACTACAGTGGAAGCCGTCAGCCTACCCGACTGGAGAGGCCCCCTGATGCAATGGTTCAAACACCAGCGGTTGCCTGACCGAAGAGAAGAAAAGATCAAGCTAGTCAGAACCAAGGACTCTTATGAGCTCCGAAGCGGAATATTATTCCGAATTGTGGCAGATGCCAGAAGGAAGCTGCTCCTCCGATGTTTATCCACTGAAGAAGCTTGGAGGGTCATGAAGGAGGTCCATGCCGGGACGGCGGGTGCACACCAGGCGGGACCGAAAATGAAGATTGAAATCAAGAAACTTGGCTACTATTGGCCTGCAATGTTCGACGACTGCTGCAAATATGCTAAGTCATGCCAGAGATGTCAGGAGCATGCCACCATTCCCAGAAGACCTCCTGCACCATTGCACCCAACAGCGCCCAGTTGGCCGTTCGCCCAATGGGGAACGGACGTCGTGGGCCCCTTTCCCGCATCTTCCACAGGCTGCAAATACATTCTGGCGGCGACCGACTACTTCTCCCGCTGGGCCGAGGCCGTTGCCTTACGGGAGGTCACCGGAGAAATCGTGGCCAAGTTTGTCCTCCGCAATATCATATTCCGGTTCGGCGTGCCCGACCGAATTGTGTCAGACAACGGCAGCCACTTCCGTAACCAGAAGGTCTACCGACTAGCAGAAAAATACAAAATTGATTGGAGGACCTCAACTCCTTACAATCCACAAGCCAATGGCCTGGCCGAAGCTTTCAATAAGACACTCTGCACCCTCTTGGCCAAGACTGTCAGCTCTAACAAGAAGGACTGGGAAGAGAGGATGTACGAGACGCTATGGGCATACCGGACTGTATATAAGACTCCAACGGGTTGCTCGCCCTTTTCTCTCGTATACGGTTCGGAGGCAATCGTCCCCGTCGAACTGGAGATACCTTCCCTCCGGGTCGCCATTCAGCATGGGCTTGCCCTTGAAGGGCAGACCAATGCCGAGTGAAGACTCGATGAACTCTCCAGCCTGGAAGGAAAGCGGCTTCAAGCCCAACAGAATATTCAGGTCTACCAGGCCCGGATTGCACGCGCCTTTGACAAGCTTGTCAAGGAGCGCGAATTCAAGAAGGCTGACCTTGTTATGGTCAAGAGAAGAGACCTCATGGCTGCCAATCCTAAGGGCAAGTTAAATGAGAACTGGCTCGGACCTTACGTAGTCCAAAAAGTCTACGAAGGTGGTGCCTATGTGATTGTCAACCATCGCGGGGAAGTTCAGTTCCCACCTCTTAATGGAAGGCACTTGAGGTTGTATCACGCTCCGGCGCCCCCATTCAATTAATAATATTACCCTCCGCCCGGTTTCGGGCGGGTTTTCTCGATTAATGGCCCAAATAAATTAACCACTATCCACGCTTTCAACAAAAAGGGCAAAAGAAGAAAAAAGAATAGAGGAAAAAAAAGAGAAAAAGAGAAATGAAAAGAAAAAAAGAGAGAGCAAAAGAAGAGAAAAGAAGAAAAAAAAGAGAGGAAAGAAAAGAGAAGGAAAAGAAGAGAGAAGAAGAGAGAAAGAAAGGAAAGAAGGAAAAAGAGAAAAAAGAAGAAGAGAAAATATAAGAGAGAAAAGAAGAGAAAAGAGAAGGAAAAGGAGAAAAAAAAAAGAAAAAAAAGAAAAAGGAGACGGAGAAAAGAACAAGGGCAGAATAAAAGCAAAGAAGGAAAGAGGGGAACGCCCCCATTTCCAGCCGCCGCCCCGCATCATCGGGGGTACCAAAATTGATTAAAAAAAAAAAGGAGAAAGAAACAAACTTTTCTCTCCGTCCTCCCCGGGCGGTGAGTACCCCTTTGGCTTGGACCTTCAGTCCAGGTCATTGACTAAACAAACTCTTATCTCCGTCCTCCCCGGGCGGTGAGTACCCCTTTGGCTTGGACCTCCAGTCCAGGTCATTGACTAAATAAACTCTTCTCTCCGTCCTCCCCGGGCGGTGAGTACCCCTTTGGCTTGGACCTCCAGTCCAGGTCATTGACTAAACGAACTCTTCTCTCCGTCCTCCCCAGGCGGTGAGTACCCCTTTGGCTTGGACCTCCAGTCCAGGTCATTGACTAAACAAACTTTTCTCTCCGTCCTCCCCGGGCGGTGAGTACCCCTTTGGCTTGGACCTCACGTCCGGGTCATTGACTAAACCAACTCTCCTCTCCGTGCCCTCTGGACGGCCAGTAAACGGTCTCCGACCGAGGCCCCCCTGAAGCCAGCACGAGCTTTCGACCTTGCGGCGAGACTAGGAAGGTGCCCGTCCGGTACAGTGGAGTGGTCCCCTCGTCCTCCCCCTGGGAAGGCGAGCACTCTCCCGTGCCCTGGCATGGGTTCCTGCCCGGCTCTCTCGAAGCAAATCATTACAGAAACCTGCAGCCTGCCAAAGTGTCTCGGCATGGAAACATGGGAGGGAGCATAAAAAGAGGGGAATGTACACAAAAGAAAAGAAGGGGAAGGAAGGTCTCTCTGGGACAAATCCACACACAAGAACACGCGAAGCCATAAATGGGGTTTTTCTATATTCAAAAAAAAAGGAGCCGGACTACAGGCACTTCGGGGCATACCCCTGTGTTACAAAAAAAAAAGAAAAAAAATAAGGGAGCCACGCCTAGTCAAGGCCCCTGAAGATGTCTTCGAGAGGCAGAATCCCTACGCAAGGGAAGTTCATCCGGTCGCGGAGCCGCCCCCTCCGCTCCTCCAGCTGAGTGAGCTCCGCCTCCATGGACTCCACCTCGGCTTGAGCGGCACCGAAGGCTTCTCTCTCTCTCTCGGCCACTCCCTCGTTCACGGCGAGATCAAGCCTAGTTGTAGCGAGGTAGCCCTCCAATTCTATAATTCGGCTCTTCAAAGACGGGACCTTGCCCTCGCTCCCCTCCCAGGCCTCTCTATGGCGCTCCCTGTCGCCTCGCCGTGTTTCCAAGGCTTGCAGATACTCGTCCGCCTGGGTATCCAACGCGGCACGTTCGTCAGGAGCCTGGGTCTCGAGGAAGTCGCGGCGCTTGATGTATTTCAATAATAGCAAGATTCGCCGCGACCATTCCCCCAGCGGGCAGCCGAGCACTTGCAACGCCCCGGTCAGCTGCGTCACTATGGTGTGCACCTCCCGATACGACAGAGAGGGATCGGCGAGGAGCATCGCCCGTAGGGTGATTAGCATATGGCGGACCGGCGCTTCCGACGAGGTGTGGTCGGCCGAAGGCAGGGCTGGGGGAGTGAATTCCACGGTGCTGTCCACCTCCGCCCACAAGTCGGCATCCACCGGGACTGAGGAAGATGGAAGAGCCAGAGTCAAGTCGCCCGGCTGGCGTGGCTCGACAGAGGGCTTTTGGCCAACCACCGCCAAGGAAGTGGCTGAAACCAGCGCCGAAGCATCCGATGTCTCTATCATCCGCTGCTCCCCTGTTGCCTCTGCCCTGGCCCCGTCCGCTTCGGCCGCTGGCTCGGCAGGCGAGGGTGCAGCCATCTCTACCCTGGCCGAAGGAGGAGCCTCGAGCAGAGCTGGACCCGAGGATGCCATCCACGAACTTCTTTCTCGCGTCTGGGATCCCTCCAGATGTGCGCGAAGCCCCGTAAATATTTGCCTCAGGAGCGGGTCCTCCATCTGGGCCGGAAGTTTCAGGCGGAAGTGGAACCATCAGTCGGGGAAGACGCCCCGCCTCCACCAGTGTAGCAAGACTCGCCGCCCCTAAGTCGGAGATGCGAGCCGGCCCCTCCATCGCTATCGGGGCGACACTCGGTCGCCGCTTGGCCACAGCCTTTCGGATACGACCAGACGTCTTCTCCGGTCTCGGTATCGCCTGACCATGGGAATGGGAATTAGCTATCCGCCAGCTGGAATAAACCATGCGAAAAGGGAGACCGTGGAGCCCGCATACTCACCTCAGCCACGGGAATGAGGCTACCCTCAGGCGCGATCTCCCCCTCCTCCAGAGGCTCTCCCGCTAGGGGCCCCGCCGGCACATCCTCCTGAAGGGCCTCGAACAGAAGGGCCAGCCTGCCCATGCCGACGGCGACCCCGGGACGGTCAACTGGCGCAGTTGGAGCAGCCCCTTTCGCGGCCTCCGGCTTAATTGATTCCTGCGAAGAACCGACACAAAAAAACGGCGTCAGTAGGCGACCACCAAGGCAGCCCTGCACTAACATAAAAAAATATATACGCCTACGGCAGCAGCCTCTATCAAGCTGAGCACGTTAGCAAATGAAAAGCCTTAAAGACCGGCTTGGGCGGCCCGGTGCCTCAAGGCGCTACCTCAACGGGAGCCGCTTCGTCGGAAGAGTAGTCGTAGTCTACCTCTTCCCCGGACGAAGACTCGACTGCCGCTGGTTCGGCCGGAGCCGGCAAAGGGGCCTCCACCTCGAGCTCGATGACCGGCGCCTCCTCTCGCGGACTGGGCGAGGCTGGCAGCCCAGGCTTCAGCCTCTTTTGCACATACAGCTGCGTCACCGGGGGGTGCATTCGGAGGCCAAATAGCCCGGTAACCGCTCCAGCTGCACCAGTCAAAAAACGCGGGTCGTGTCAAGCCCGATCGGCTCCCAAAGGATGAAAGAGGTAAAATAGGCCGACAAAGGCAGATACCTTCTTCGACCTCGGCAGACAAAGCCTTCTCCGGAGCCGCAGCCTCGCCCTCAGAGAAGAAACGCATCGTCTCCGCGCGGGGACGCAAGGCCAACTCAGGAGGGAGATCCACCATGGACGACGTAGGCGACCGCCGAGCCTCACCAGTATCACGGCTCGGCCCGGTCTGCATGGCCGCAAATGCCTCGAAGGACGGGATAGCGGCCGCCGGTGAGGCTACTGTCGTACCCAGGGCTTCCTTGGCCCGCCTCCGCTTGGCCGCCTGTTCTCCGGCCACCTTGGCAGCAGCCAACGCCTTCTTGACAGGCGACTTCGCTCGAGGCCTTGCCTTGGCCTGCAGTGAGGGAGCCGGAGCTGCCACCGAGGCCGCCTTTGCTACGACCGCGGCCGCACCCCTGACAGGCGCGGGCATAGGAGCCGACCCCTCCACATCAGAGACGGGCGCGGACACGGGCTCTTCCACAAGGGCTGAGACAAAAAGTACATTTAAGCGTCAAGGCCCTGCTTCAGAAAAAGGGAGAGAGAAAACTTAAAAGGGGCACCGACGGTCGAAGGCACTGACCGGCAGGCGGGCTGGGCTCGGGCCGAGCGACTTCAAATTCCTCGAAGGTCGGGACCCGAGGCGCTGAAGGCACGGCGGTCGAGGCTTCGGCCGCCTCCGTCTTGCGTCGCTTCGTATCCCGCTGTTTGGCCGCCTTCGCGGCATCCATTGCTTTCTTCACGGGGGATTTCGCCCGGGGCCTCTTCGCGGCCTTGGGCAAAGGAGCCGTGGTCGGAGCCAGCGGCGCTGCTTCAAAATATGCAGGCTTCTTTACCAGCCGGAGGAGATTCCGGTACGTGGCCATCTGCGTGCTGTCGGGATGGTCTGCCAAGAAAAGAGGGGAAAGAACGAACATGCATATACCATTAGTACTTAACTCACCGCAACAGCCGCAACGTTAAGGGACAAAGTCAAAGAGCAAGAGGGAACTGAGTACCATGAGGGCCAGTGTACAGCCGCAGCGTGATCGGCCAGTAGCTCAGGGACGTCTCCTTGTCCCGACGTGCCGCCTCCCGAGCCAGCAGACGTCCTCAATAGTTTGACACCGGTCCGTGAGGTTGGCCAGATCCGCGTGCTTCTGGGAAGAGAGGTGACAGAAAAGATTGAAGTGGTCCATGCCCCACCCATCAGCATAATAGTAAGGGACATGCAGGCGCTTGCCCAGGATGGAGGTCGTCACATCTTCTATCTTCATCCCATTCACCCGGAGGAGAACATAGAGCCATGTGGTATCCTTATAGTTCTCAGGCCGCCTCTCCTCCCGCCTCATAAACGTGCGATGCGGGCAGGCCACGTCCCTCTCTGGGCGTCAGCTCTTGGCAGGAGTCCCCTCTTCCTCTATGGGGAATGGGTAGTTGATGAGCTCCAGACGGTCGCTCCCCACCCGGCACAAGTCCCGCAGCGTCTTCTCGTAGTCATCCTTAGCAGCTGGGGGTAGCTCCACCTTCGGCGTCGGCCTCATGTCCCGGGCTTCCCGGCGAGCCATCAGATACGCTGCCACTTCCTTTTCCTGTCTGTTCTTGAGCCGAAGAAGATGGTCTGGCTCAATATCAAGCACGGGCACGGACTGCCAGCTAAGGAACCTCCTTTCGGCGCCATCCCAACAGTCGGTTTTGTGTAACCGATAGAAAGCCGTCCGGGCATTCCACCACTTTATATAATCTTGGGTCACTCAGGGAACACGACCCGGGGTCGGCACTCTGAAGGAGGCGGAGTCCGCTCGGTGGAAGAAGTCCCACCAACTCCTGGCGTGCTCAGGAACTGAGCCCCCCCGGATGCTCCGCAAGGGCAGCCCGAACTGCGCATGATAAGCGGGGATATGCTGGTCATACCCGAAATTGCGACCGAACCGGAAAGGGTAATACGGCTCCAGCAACACATTCTCCCCCTTTCTGAATACCAGCACGCTCGGGCGAATTGACAGCGCCCAGTCTCGCAGTTCCGGCTCCATTAGTGGGCGCACCACGTTCTCCTGGCTGATAGGATGAACGTACCTCTCCACCTGGTCATCTCTGCACTCCCTCTTATTATTCACAAGGGGGCTTGAATGTGCGGCCAGCGTCCAGAAATGAATGGTCCCGACCGCATCCCTGGGGACCGTTGTCAACCGGCCCCGGATGTCATACATCCGCATGGAGGTAGAGGCCGGCTCCGCACTGGCAAACTCCAGCATCCTCGGTATTAGTCCCCAATCCTGGAGAACTCGCGGGGCAAACTCCGGGAACAGCGAACAGACCCACGCGTTGAAGAAGTGCAGTGGGCAAACATACCGGGCCTGCCTCAGAAACTGATGGGTGCTGATATCTCCCAGCGCCTTGTAGATCAAGCAAAGGGTCGCCGGGCACAGGGACAGTTTGATACCCCATGCCATCTGACATGCCGGGTAGATGGCATCCGGCCGGATAACTGTCTCGTCGCCATACGGCATGGCAAATGAGCATAGCCAGTACGTGAGATAGGCGGCGCAATGGGTTTGGGGATCCAAGCCCATCGGGTTAGGCCCACTCCGACGCCCTCTGGACGGGATCTTCACGTCGAGCTTGGGCTTTGCACGCTTCTTAGGGGCCACGGCAGTACCGACGCAGGGGAATTCCTCGTACCTCTTCGGCCCGTCGAAGAAATACTCTAGCCACAGGGGCATGCGCACCCTCTTCCTGTCCCCGCGGGCGGGCTGTTTCCCCCTGTGCGATGCCTGGTACAGTTCCCGGTACGCCTTCATCAGGTACCGGTATGAATACCCCAGAGAATAATAGCCATCCCCGTTAGTCTCATCCTTGATTAGATCAGGGAGGCACACTTCTTCATAAGGCTCCCCGTCAATGGGTAAGCCGCTCAGCTGACTGAGACTCCATAAGTCAAGCGAAGTCTCGCCCTCCGCCGTGTAGAAAGTGTTAGTCGCTGCGCTGAACACCTCTATCATGCCGCAACAGAGGCCCTTGGAAATGGGATAGCCATATCGGGAGGCGTACACGCTGTGATAAACGCCGACCCAGAACAGCAAAGGAGCATAGTTGAACAGCACATGCTCCGTGAACTCCACCGCCCTCTCCCGGAAGGTGTGGGCGTCCTGAAGCTTCAGCTCCCCGAACCAGCCCAATGACAGATCATACTTGAATCTGATGGCCAAACAGTCCAAGATGAAGGGCTCTTCTCTGTAGCCCCACTTCAGGGGAGCCAAGAATAGGCCGAACCGAGGCGCCTCATTGTGCACCTTCCCGGCAGACAAGTCCCATCTTGCCGGAGTAAACTGAGGCGCCCGCACCAGCTTGTCTTCGGTCGGTAGCACCCCCTCGATCCCCAGAACTAGCTTCCACTCCCGGGCCTCTCCCACCAGGTACATCGGAATACTCCGGGGAACGTTGTACAACAAGCTATCCCGGGCCTGCAGTATAGCCTGTTCGGCCTTCTTCACGACCCGGAAGTCTCGCCCTTCCCGCGAGCGAAAATGCTTCAGAAATCGAACCAGGTGTCTGTCCTTCGGGAAGTCCTTCCTGTACTCCCCGGTGACCCAGTCAAATGTGAAGCCGCTGTCAACTCTGGCAAGCCTCTGGAAATCCATGGTCTCCCCGTCAGACTCAGATGACTCTGCCAAAGTGGCTATTTCTGCATGCTCCCGATCCAAGTCCTCTACATTTAACCAGGTAACTGCTGGCACCGGACCCCGTGGGATAAGGTCAGCACCGATAGCAGCAGCAGGAGCAGAGGAACCACTTGGGGCAGCCATTTATCTGCAAAGATACATAAACAGAAGATCAGAATAAGCCACATGCAAAAGGAAGTGAAAGACTGTAAAAGGAGGGCTTTGCTACAAGTCAAATGAACAAAATATTGCCAATTTCTGACGAAATTTCGGCAGAGTTTCCCCTAGGCCAGAGGCGTAAGGGAAAACACGGGTGCGCGTCCACAAGGAGTGACGGCCCCAACAAAGCATGGTGGGCCCCGAGAGGCAACACCAGAAGTCCGCCGGTCGAAGGAGTCCTCTTCCTTAGCTAAAAACTCTCCCTGGAGACCCTCACCGGTACACTGCCCAGTGCCCTTCCCCGGCACACCCTGCAGTTGCCCTCAACGGTACGCCCTAGAGGCCTTCACCGGCACGCCCCTCCAACGCTTTGCCGGCACGCCCAGGGGAGGCCTTCCCCGGCACACTGCGCGCAGGCCTTCACCGGCACGCCCTCGGCGCCTTCCCCGGCACAGTCCTAGTCGAGGCCTTCCCCGGCACATTGCGCGCAGGCCTTCACCGGCGCGCTCCTCGCCTGCTTCACCGGCACACCCTGAAGCGGCCCCTTCACCGGCACGCTCCACAGGCGGCCTCACCGGCACGCCCCCAAAGGGGTTTCCCCGGTACACCTCCTACCATCGCTCCCCGGTGCGCCCTGTAGGGACTTCCCCGGTACACCTCCACTGCATCGCTTCGCCGGCACGCCCGCAAGGAGCCCTTCCCCGGCACGGTCCGCGCAAGCCGCTCACCGGCACACTTGGTGCCGTCCTCGCCGGCACACTCGGGCTCACCGCCCCCCGTCACACCCTCGCTCGCCCTTGCCCGGCACACGCCATCTGCCCGCTCCCCGGCACGCTTACGCGGGCTTTCGACGGTACGCTCCTTGGCGACCACCCCTCCGGCACGCCGTAAAGGGCTCCCTGCCCGGCACACTACAGAGCCACCCTCTCCGACACGCCCACAGGGGTCTCCCCCGACGCGCCCTAAACCGTGCTCCCCGGCACGCCCGCTCCCAACATCACCTCCGGCCACCCATGGCGCCGGAGACGGAGAAGAAAGGGGGGGAAGAAGAGAACAAGAGGGAGAGGGAGGAGAAAGAGAGATGTAGATGAAGGGGGCGACGGCCTCCGGCCGCCGTCCACTGTGGAGAAAAGAGAAAGAAGAAGAGAACGGGAGAAGGAGGGAGAAGAGAAGAAGGGAGAGAAGAGAAGAGAAGAGAGACGGGGGGGTGGCCCTCACGGCGGTGCCCTCACCGCCCTAACGACGACGGCGACGACGGTGACCGGAGGCGGTGGTGCTCGGTGACGGGAAAGACGAAGAGGATGGAGAGAGGGGGGGGGGCGAACGGTCGCCTGTTGATGGGAGAGAAGAGGGAAGGGAGGGGGATTCGAACGGGGGTGGTTCGAATGAACCGCCCCCGCCCCATATATATATGGCAAAAAAAGGGAGAGAATAAAAAAGAGAAAAGAAAAAAAAGGAGGGGAAACAAAAGAGAAAAAAAGAGAGGGGGAAAATAAAAGAAATAAAAAAGGGGGAGAAAATACAAAAAAAAGAGAAAAAAGAAGAAGAAGGAATGACGGAAAAATAGAAGGAGATACAAAGGGGGATAAAAAAAAGAGGAAGAGAAAGGAGGGAAATAAAAGGAGAAAATAAAAGAAGAAATAAAGGGGGGGGGAAGCAAAAAGAGAATAAATATTATATATATATATATATATATATATATATATATATATATATATATATATATATATATACCCATATATGTATACATATTTACATAGCCACCCGCTCACATACGCGGAGGAGTAAGTCAACAGCACACAATAATAAATGCCCCCGGGGAAGACATTCCATCCCCACGATCCCAGTCAGACGAACGTCCACACCAGCAAGGACGACTCTACCCCTGTGGCTCTATCCTTGTCATAGTGTCACTACCCTACCGCCAAGACAAGCCCGTCTCTGGCACATCGCCTCGGGCCTCAGCTACCACCCACGCCATACAATATTGCCATCACGGGCCCTACGCCCGGATCGGCAGAACCTCTATTCTTGCGTTGGCATTAATGCTTTGCCAACGAATAAGTCTCTTTCCGGCGCAAGGCCCCGTGCCCTAGCCACCCACTCCGCACAACATTGCCATTACGGACCCTACGTCCGAATCGGCATAAATTCTCCCGTTGCGCTGGTATTCTATTCTTGCCAACGAGTGAACCTTACCTTCCGGCGCAAGGCTTCGTGCCCTAGCCTACACACGCATATCACTCACTCGTCAAAAAAATAAATAAATAAAGTAAAATGGGGTTAAAAATAGAGATACCCTGCCGGACTTTCCCCTATGTGGGGACAAGGGTAAAAATGGCAATAACCCGGCTGTGGCGAAAACCCGAAAGGGCGCTACGGGCAAAATTGGGTACCCCGCCACGTGAAAACCCGAAAGGGCGCGTGGGCAAAAGCAAGAGGGGGCCGGTATCGGCGAAAACCCGAAAGGGCGCTTGTATCGGTAATGTGGCAAAAAAAAAAGAAAAAAAAAGAGAAGAGAAAAGAGGCCAAGAGATCAACAAAGCATGTCAGTTCCCGGCATCCTGTCGGCACTGACGAAGAGACTAAGAGACAACAAACCAGGTCAGCTCCCGGCATCCTATCGGCACTGACGAAGAGACCAAGAGACTAAGAGACAACAAATCAGGTCAGCTCCCGGCATCCTGTCGGCACTGACGAAGAGACCAAGAGACTAAGAGACAACAAACCAGGTCAGTTCCCGGCATCCTGTCGGCACTGACGAAGAGACCAAGAGACTAAGAGATCAACAAAACATGCCAGTTCCCGGCATCCCGTCGACACTGGCGAAGAGACAAAGAGATCAACAAACCAGGTCAGCTCCCGGCATCCTGTCGGCACTGACGAAGAGACCAAGAGACTAAGAGACAACAAACCAGGTCAGTTCCCGGCATCCTGTCGGCACTGACGAAGAGACAAAGAGACTAAGAGATCAACAAAACATGCCAGTTCCCGGCGTCCCGTCGGCACTGGCAAAGAGACCAAGAGATCAACAAAGCATGTCAATTCCCGGCATCCTGTCGGCGCTGATGAAGAGACAAAGAGACCAATATGATGCTTCAGTCCCGACACCCAGTCGGCACTGATGAAGAGACAAAGAAGATCAACAGACCAGGTCGGCTCTCGACGCCCCGTCGACATCGACAAAGAGAGAAGAGACGAAAACACCCACGGGCACCGCCCGGCTCATCCTTCGCCTGCGCTACCCGTGGGTGGGGGGCATTTGTGGACACCGAAAATCGCACCTCTAAATGTCATGCTCGGCCCAGCATCGACGACGGCGCCGAGTGAAGAAACCCCGGGGAAATCAAGCATAAAAGGACCCCACAGCCCGTGGGCCTCGAAGAAAATCAAATGGGCCACGGCTCATGCTCACAAGGGGCTCAAAAATCGCCCATTTAGCCCTTCAGCGGCACGCCCAGTTGAGGCTTCAACGGCACGCCCTGCAGGGTCTTCAGCGGCACGCCCTGGAGGGCCCTTCAGCGGCACGCCCAGTTGGGGCGTCAGCGGCACGCTCCCTTCAGCGGCACACCCTGCCGCAGCCTTCACCGGCACAGCCCCTTTGGGCGCTCGTCGGCACACCCCTGTTGGGGGTTCACCGGCACACCCCCCAAGGGGGTTTCAACGGCACACACACCCTGGCAAGGCCTTCAACGGCACACCACCCCCTGGGGTGGCTTCGCCGGCACACCCCTTTGGGGTCTTCAGCGGCACGCCCACTGAGCTGTTCAGCGGTGCACCCCGAAGGGGTCTTCAGCGGTACGCCCCTCAGGGCTCTTCAGCGGCACGCCCCTTTGGGTGTTCAGCGGCACGCCCTCAGGGCTGTTCACCGGCACGCCCCCTTTGGGTGTTCAGCGGCACGGCCCTTTGGGGCCTTCGACGGCACGCCCAAAGGGGCCCTCAGCGGCACAGCCTCCAGAGGCTTCAGCGGCAGGCCCTTTTGGCTCCCCAGCGGCACGCCTGTTCAGCCCGTCAACGGCACAGCGGTGAAGCTTTTCAACGGCAAGGACGTGAAGCCCATGCCCTACGTTTCCTTGGCGCGCAGTGAGCCGTCTGAGGTGGCAGTCGACGACTGGGCCGCGTAGCCTACCCCACTGACAGCCAGGACGGAGCAGGTGAGCCACCATCATCACAGCCGGCTTCCCGCCTTCAACGGTGGTGCTCGAAGTCACCGGCTGCCCAGAGTATAAAAGACGCCCGTTTTCAACAGAAGAGGGGCATCCGGGGAGGAGATCAAGGAGGAGGGAGACACACAGACACAGAGGCAAGGAGAAGAAGAAAAGAAAGGAAGAGAGAAGAGAAGAACCCGAGCTGGGCGTGAGCCTCCTCCGGCGACCACCGCGAAGAGAGCAAGAGTAAGGGAGAGGGAGGGAGCTTAATGTAACGGGGGAGAGGGTTGGGGATAGTGGCGAAGGTCTTAGGCCCCAGTGCTTCTGCCCTCTCGCATTCCATTCTTCCTTCCGTTCTCCGTTATGGATTCTTTTTCCTTTTGGTCCACGGCCCCATTTGGGGAGTTTGCTTTTGCCATATGTATGAAGGGCCTCGCCCTCTCGATTCTCATAAATGAAAACCACCCTCTCCGGGTTTCTTTTCGACCTTCGATATTTTATGCTAGGCTTTGCGGGCTTTTTGACGGACAATCCGTTCCTCCCTCTGTCTCCTCATTCCTCCGACGTCTTTAGGGTCCTCCACGTCGATGTGGGTTTCCCCATTTTTTGTTGGCCTTGGCTCCGTGAGCTCCTCACTCCCTTCTATGGCCATCTACCGTGTTCCCGGGCTTGAGGAGAAGGGGAGGTACCCTTCTTTCTTCCCAACCACTCAGTGACTAATAGACCACTCCCGGCCTTGAAATCCCCTGTCTTTCTTCCTCTTTTCCTGAACGGCCACCAAGTCTCCCCCCCCAGATGCTTGCAACCCTTTTAAGCCTCCCATCGGTGCACCTTTCCGGCCCTTGGCCGGCACACACTTGCCCAGCCTTCAGCGGCACGCCCCATTGGCCTTGCCCTTCAGCGGTACGCCCTGTCCAGCCTTCAGCGGTACGCCCTGTCCAGCCCTCAGCGGCACGCCCTGTCCAGCCCTTAGCGGCACACCCTGTTCAGCCTTCAGCGATACACCCTGTTCAGCCCTCAGCGGCACACTCTTCAGTCCTTCAGCAGCTTACTCTTTGGCCAGTCCCAGTCCATGCCTCTTAGAAGCCCTCAGTCGTCTTCGTGTTTTCCGAGGCTCTATAAAGGTGTTGCTCCTTCGGGGGCCCATCTCCAATTGTCGGGTTCCGCCACTCCATGTGGGCGCGTCCCCTTTACCTCCCTTACGTCCCGGGTCAAGGGGAGATGCTGCCGAATTTTTGCGAGGAATTAATAAACAATTAAAAGAGGCAAAAGGAAGCAATAAACAAGCAAGACAATTGACGAAACCTTCCAACTCATCAAACCACTGCCGGCATCACAACGGAAACCGAACCGAACTAATTAACTACCCGGCAGCCCGAATGCCCGGCCCGCAAGAAAAGTGACCGAACCAAACGAAACAAAACAAGGGAAGAGTTTCATTTAAAACCACACAAAAGTTAAGATAAGAAGAAAAGAAAAATCTTAAAACAAATAATCGAAAACTGATCGAGCCCCCGTTGGCCTTCAGCGGTACGCCCCATTGGCATTCAGCGACACGCTCCCCCTTGCCTTCAGCGGTACACCCCCTTTCAGCCCTCAGCGGTACGCCCCTTGTAACCTTCAGCGGTACACTCCCTTGAGCTCCAGCGGTACGCTCCATTAGCCTTCAGCGGTACGCCTCTTTGGCCTCCAGCGGTACGCCCTCATTGGCCTTCAGCGGCACGCCCCCTTGCCCTTCAGCGGTACGCCCCTTTAGTCTCCCAGCGGCACGCTCTCTGCCCAGCGGTACGCTCCCGTTTTCCCCTTCACCGGCACACTATACATATACACATATACGACCTGATAAGGGCATTAATAATAGCAAATAAATTAATAAAAATTGCACTAATCAAAGGACTTCGAATGCGTAATATTAATCACAATAAAGAGGCGGGAGGGATAATAAAAAAATATATAAATAACAAAGGAATGACAACAATAAGAACAATCATGAATAAAGGAGAAGAGAAATCATCCCGATCAAAGGCACGAGTAAACATTAAACCTCAGAGCGGAAGTCCCAGAAGATACGACTAAGAAAGCCCCAGATAAAAGATATTAATGTCCACACTGTAGCCCTCTCTCTCTTCGGGACTCGGGGCAAAAAGGGAATAACAACGTTGCCCTTTCAGGTCGGGCCCGAGTCTTGGGAATTACTCCGTATGGCCAGGCTTTGACCTAACTTCGGGCCGACATCTTAATCGGACCGGATTTGTTTCCTCGTTCCGGACACCTTCCGAATCCTCATTAAAATTGCCGCATGTTCGGCAGACATTTGAAGGGATCCACTTCGGTTTTCCCATGGTGACGCTGCCACTGACTGGCGTCCGAATACGAATGGTCCACGGATGGCCGACACGGCCGACAATTTATGGTCTTGATAAAACCTTCAGTGTGATCTACACGTATCTCTCTCGCATAATTAGTATTATTTTTTTCGGCCGCGGGGCCCCTAATTTCGGCAATTAATCAAGGGTATTCCCTCGTATGGGGGGATGTAAATGACGTCGTGACCTTTATGGCGCGACGGGATTCGGTCCCGACACGAACCACACAATCGTCTGACGAAGTCAGATTCGAGCGCACCATGGGCTCTTCGGAGCCCGAATAAATCGTCACTTCGGTGACTGGCACGCCCACGCACTTAATAAACCAACGATCGCGCCGAGATAATTGTTAAACGAAAAGTGCGTCCACACACGGTCCCTCCCGACACCCCAAAAATAAGGACACGGAACCCATTGGGTGTCCAGGATACTCACAAGGTCGGAGGTCGACCACTGGGTCCCAACCGGGTCGACCGGAGACCAACACAATGCGAACGGACGCTAAAAGGTCACCCGGACCCTTAAGCGCACAGGCACGTAAAACGAGCTAAACGGAACCTCCAGACACCCCAAAACATGGTCACGGAACTCCACTGGGTGTCCAAGGCACACACGGCCCAAGGGGAGCACGATCAACCGCAGACCGCCCGCCCCGGGCAGCCCGGCTGGTCCGTCCAAGAACGCGCTACACGTGCATAGCGCGTTCAGCCAGAACGCGCTATACGTGCCTAGCGCGTTCAACACGAACGCGCTACGTAACCATAGCGCGACTAGGCCAGGTCGCGCTATGATCCTATAGCGTGACAACCAGAACGCGCTGGGGCCGTAAGGCGCGACCCGAACCTCATTACTGTTCATCTTCTCCGATGAACGCGCCCTATTGGGGCAGCGCGACCTTCATGAACGTGCTACTGGAGTATAGCGCGTTCTCAGTCCGCGCCCGAAAATGGTAGAAACCGCGGGAAAAGCCATGCCACGCCCCGCTCACCCCCAGGTGAAGGGGAAACAAAAGGGGAAACCTTCCCCAAGCCCCTAGGCATGCATCTAAACCACTGGATCGCCCAAAAACACCATAAAACGGGAGATCCGGCTCACACCCCAAAAATATGCATTTTCCCCAAAACGCCCTGTTTGGCCCGCTCGGCTCACCACGGCCTACGAAACTCACGGGAAAGGAAGTACACGGGCTGAGGGTCCATCACCCTACCTCCACCGAAGATTACGCGCACCGTGGACGCCGATCCACGAAGAAAACGCCGTTGAAGCCTCGCCGTTCCACGAACTCACGGCCGAGCTTCCACGCGCCTCCACCGCCTCGATCCTCATCCATCCTCGCCCGTGCCTCGCCCGCGCCGTCCCCACCTCACCCGTACTCTGCCCCATCGGCCGCCGGAGAGAGAGGGAGAGAGGGGAGAGCGTGAGAAGAGAGAGGGGGAGAAAAGAGAAATGAGAGGGGGAGAGAGAAAAGGCTTATATATAGGAAAATCCAGAAATTCGAAAAAATCCAGAAAAATAGAAAATTACACCCTCGCGATCCTCGGAACGCACCGATCGCAACGGTACCACACTCGCCTAGGTGAACGGCCCGGTTCACCCGCAACGAGGTTCCGAAGGGAAAGCCGAAACCCACACCGCGAATCGGAAAACACACGCGGAAAAAGCCGCAGAACGCCTCCGGGCCTCCGAAACGACTCCGGATCGCGCCGATCCGAACACGAAAGATGTCCGAATCAAAATTTCGGACACAACGGAGTCGGACGCTCTGAGAAACCAGATCCGGGACCCACGAACGAGGATCCGAAAACCCCGGGGCATTACACCTGCTGTTCTTGTCGTTGTTGTTCCGTGTTACGGTGTGTTTTTCAGTGAGGATCCGCGTGACCCCTACTGAGCCAGTGACACGTGGCTCACCCCTACTTTTCAGGTGGGGTGGCGTTGTTCGTTTTGCTTCCGCGTGGTTCCTGGAGTGCGCGTGCTTGTGCGTGCAGTTACTGCCAACTGGTACCTGCGTCGGGCTGCCCCCGACTTCTTGGTACGTCTTTTCTTTCTGTCGACTGAACTGTGCTAGACTTGTTATCTTTAGCTTTGGACTGACTCTGGGATATAATTGTTAATTTAAATATTTAATTAAAAAGTAATTTTATTTCTGCTACTTTAGCAAACCGATCTAATGAAATTTAATTGCTTACTGTACTATCTCTGTGGCTTCAATGTACTCTACACGTGCCTTTTTCCCTTCGGGGCTTTCCCGCTCTTGGGAGGCCTCGCGGGTTCCATGCGGTATCACGCGTATCCGGTAGTCCTACTGGGTATGCCGGGTATCCGGAATCCGGGTCGCTACATGACGTGTAATTTGTCTGCTGACCATTGGATGGATCGGTAGCTGTTTCTCGTGACGAGGACTGTGTCTCCTCGGTCAGCGAGATGGTGGCAGCGGTGCCATGATTGGTTTTCGCGGTGTCTGAGGTGATGCCGGGCTGTGTCCTTTGGTATATGCCTGCTCTGATGGCCGGTGTACGCGTGCGGAGCGAGGTGTCGTTCGTGATTATAGTCTGGCTATGTCCCTCAGGATCGGTGTTTTCGTGAGAATCGAGGCTTTCTGTGCCGGGGCTTTGACAGTGTTGTCAATTGGTTAAGGTGTTCTTCCCCTATGACTTGGTGCTAATCTTGAATTTCGAGGACGAAATTCCTTTAAGGGGGGAGGGTTGTAATGCCCCGGATTTTTTTTCGGATATTTTTCGGATCATTTTAGTGGGTCTCGGAGTGTATTTTGTGCTTTACACGTGGTTTTCCCTGATGTGACTTCGGAACTCTGTGCAGGGCGAACCGTGGTGTTCTTCGACTCCGGGACGTTACCACTGCGTTGTGCTCCTCCCGAGGATCGCAGAGGTAATTTTTCGTAATTTTCGTAATTTCTGGAATTTTTGAGTTTTTCTAAATATTAACCGTTTTTCTCTCTCCCCCTCTCATTCTCTCATTCTAACTCTCTCTCATCTCTTTCTCTCCCCCTCTCCCCGGGCGGCTGACGGTGGCGGAGGAGGGCGAGGCGGCGATGGCGGGAGGCGAGGAACGGGGAACGTGTCGAGGATCGAGGGCCGCAGGTTTGTGGAGTGACGAGGGTTTCGGGGCGTTTTCTTCGTGGATCGGCGTCCACGGCGCGTCGTTTCTTCGGTGGAGGTAGGGAGATGGACCCCCAGCTCGTGCGCTTCCTTTCCCGCAAGTTTTGTAGGCTACGGTGAGCCGGGCGGGTTTATTTAAGCGGTTTGGGGAAAATCCATGTTTTTGGGGTTGAGCGTCGATCTGCTGTTTCATTGCGTTTTTGGCCGATCCAAGGCCATAGATGCATGCTAGGGACTATTTGGGGGCTTCCCCCTTGTTTTCCCCCTCTCCCGTGGAGGTATGGGGGCGTGGGACGATTTTTGGGTCGTTTCCCGCTGTAGCGTTCTCGGGACGGTGTGACGGTCCTTCCAGTGACCGTCACAGTCTGTAACGCCCCAGGGTGGGTGCGTTACGTGCTGTGGCGCCCCAAGGAGGGAGCGTCACATGGTCCTGTTCTATCGGCAGGGCGTCGGTTGCTCTGGCGGTCTTACGATAAACCGCCAGAGAGTGTGACGCGCCTGGGTTCGACTGCTACGTCTGTTTTCATGTTTTCGGACCGTTGGGGTCACGAGTCTCTGACGCGCCTAGGTAGGACCGTCAGGGCACTGTGACGCCCCTGAATGGGAGCGTCAGAGCTGACGCATCCCATTCTTCTGACGCGCCTAGGTAGGACCGTCAGAGGCTGTGACACCCCGAGGGGTGTGCGTCACAACTTGTTTCGTTCTGTCTTCTAACGCACCAGGCTTGGTCCGTTAGAGACTGTGACGCCCCAGGGTGGGTGCGTCAAAGTCAGTGTTGCCCCTCTCGCGTGACGCTCTTGTGTTGGACCGTTAGAGTGCTGTGACGGTCTAGCCTTGGACCGTTACAGATGTGACGGCCCAAAGGTAGACCGCCAGGCACTGTGTTGTGCCGAAGTGGTCCTTCGTGCTTGCCGCGATCGTTTCACGTTGTGTAGGTCCCTAATCGACCCGGTTGTGACCCAGTGGTCGACTTGCGGTCTCGTGAATGTCCCAGACACCCGGAGGATTCTGTGTCCGTGTTTTGAGGGTGTCGGGAGAACCGTGTTACCTCGTTTAGCGTACCCGTGGGTTTGAGAGTCCATGTGACTCCTCGTGTGTCGGGCTTTTGTGTTACGCTTGACCGAGTCACCGTGTATCGGTGTGTGCGGTGGGGTCTCCCACGCATGCCGTGAGTTTTCCTGGAAGGTGATTCCCCAGTGGGCCATGTGTTTGGCCTTGGACTACGAGTCCAGTTATCGGCGTGGCCGCTTGTGCGTTGCCCTGGGAATTGTGCTTCTGTGCTTTTCGTGTGGGCCATGAGTAAAGCCTTGGATTGGGAGTCCAGTTGCCCAGCCTAGGGCTGGAGGGTTCCCGCTTTTCCCTGAGAGTGTGATTCGGTTTGGCGGCCTGTGAGCTACCTTGGGAACCGCGCTTCTGCGTTTCTGCGTGACCGGGTGCGTGGCCCGTGGAATGTGAGTCCCGTTTCTTCTCGGACTGTGGTCACCGTGCGATGGTGCTGGTACTTGGGACGGTCCCCGTACTTCGTCGGGTTTGGACGTTATTTTCCGTTGACTTGCGAGTTTACTCCTTCAGTGACCCTCCACTAGTCGTAGCCTACCAGTACGCGTGTGCTGGTCTCACTTGGGAGTAGGTGGACGGGGTTACATTGAGGACGATTTTTAGACTGGTTTCCGTCGGACTCCACGTCTTGCAGCCAGAGTCCGGCTGAGGGGAAAATCAGTTAGAGGCTAGACCTGGGACGCATGGTCTGTGTGTGCACACGTGGTTGGGGGCGATTGGACCCACGTCGACGGGCGTGACCCTAGCTAGTCACTTACTTTGTGGTTACTTGTTCGGTGTCCGTGCCTCTGGTAGGCGCTATCACGTCAGGCAGTTTACCTGCGGTGCGGTGTAAGACGTCAGGGGACGCTACCGAATGTGCTTCTAATGGGAGATACTCCTGTCGAGTCGGGAGTGACAGACTGTCAGTTTCCGTGACTTCGACCTTCGGGTTTTCGATCGTGTTGACCGTTGAGTCCAGGTTGTTTCGCCGTGACGTGTGTGCCGGTTTCCGCGCCGTGAGACTGGTGCTAGTAGCTTTACCGAGATTGCGTCTTGTTGTGCGGTACCTGTGACCAGGTGGTCAGGGTTGCACCTTGGACGGCGTGTACAGGTTGGCCGTGTCCTGGGAGACAGGCTTCTACGGCGTGGTTGCCGTGGGTTTTTACTTCGGTAAGTGGTACTAGTGTAGTTCGGTAGCCCCCGACCGTGAGATCGGGGTGTGTTTTTGGTACAGTAGGAGTAGCTGTAGTGCCGAGTTTTGACCGGCCACCAGTTCGATGTTCCTACTGTCGTTGTAGCTTTCCTTTCTGCTACCGCCGTTGTTTCCGGTTGAGGTTCCGCGGGATCCCTGCTAAGTCTCTATTTTGGAGACTCATTCCCTGCTTTTCATGTGTGACGGTTCTTCCTCGAGGTTTGAGGGTGCGGTACGGAGGTTCTCAGTCGCCAGCTCGTCGGGCCGAGTGTTCACTCGGCATGTGATACGTTTTACTGCTTTAGACTGTACTTTCTGTTGGACTGGACTCTGCTGTTGTAGTGGCTGTTATTTATTTTTGTTAATTGTTGAATTGTCCTATTTTACTTCCTATTTCTTTGTGCCTTCACACTCCTTTTTAACCCTTCCGAGTCTTCGGGCTCGTGGGTGGAGGTTCGAGTCTCGGGTTATCGGGCCTTCCCGGTAATCGGATTCTCGGGTCGTTACACCGACAGTCTCCCACTGCGGCTAACAATGTCCCTTTTGGCCAGATCATTGTCGCCACCACCGAATATCGTCTGTCACCGCCGGATCCTTATCACCACCGTCAAGTCCTCGTCGGAGCACGCTGATAAGGATAGAGAGAGAAGGAGAAATCACTTGGTCCAAATCATCTTGATCATATCTTAGATTTTCGTCGATCCGAATAAATTCAGTCGAGTCATCTCGACTCGAATCGAGTGGACTAACCATTCTATGTATCACTCCACACTCTCACAAATGTATCCACTATTTTAGCAATATATATCGCGGTCTGATTGCAATAGGAGAGGTAGATCTCTCTCGTATCTTCTCTTTATCCCAAAATCAGATTTTATATCGTCTCATGGATCTTGTATCATTTTCTTATGGCAAGCAGACCCAATGATACCCCCCCTGTCATATATTACGAGAACGTGAACAAATCAAATGGCCCCACTACACACTCGCAATTATTACTCAAAATCGGGTAATCCAATATTATCACAATGCCCAAATACACGTCACCCCTTCAGGCTCGTGGGGGTGGCCGCGTAAATACAGCCCGATGCGTGGGCTTTTTCTGCCCCGCAACCAGACATCCCACGGGGCGTGGTTTGAAGTAAGCAGCAGCAGCAACAACAGCTACAGGGCCTCGAGACAAGTGACCCCTCCTCTTTGCTCCTTCTCGCTCCTCACATCACTCCATCCCCTTCCGCGGGCTTCCACCCCCGGGGGTGACCCCGTCCCCGTCACGCCCACGCCGGAGCCCACCGTCACCATCGCCAGATCTGCGGCAGGGGAGCTCTTCTTCCCGGTGGCATCGTCCTCGTATGCCCTCTTCTTCCACTGCCAGCGAAGGTGTTCCTCTTCGGCAGCGGGCGGTCCCTTCCCGGCGACATGTGAGTTTTCCGGTATCTCCGACACAATGATTCGTTCTTGTTCGATTTGTAGGTTCCAAATCTTAACTTGCTACTTCGTGATGCCTGCGTTTGCTTCTGCGGTCTGCGTTAGCAGCCAGGAGTATTGGATTTCCCCAACTACTTCTTTCATCGTGGAAAGATGAGAAGAAATCCTACTTCTGGCAGATAGATGCGTGTTTTTCCCCTGCGCGAGGCCGGTAGCCTCTCATAAGTCCACTCAGAGAGAATGGCCATGGCCTACGATCCTAAATCTGATCACAGTCCGCTCACACGTATACAACCTTGCCACAATTTCTTATGCCACTCTCAAGTTTTCTTCGTGTACACCGACGTTCTATATGTGAGGAAATCCTCCGTTTGTTTTCATCGTTCAATCGACACAGGTGTCGGCTGCTTGCCTACACATACAACTTTCTTTTTACCGCGCAATAGATCTTTTCGGCGTTACCTCCGCGGCAAGTTTCCCCGCTACGATTTACATCTCTACCGATCAAATCGGTACGTTTGCGTCTCCTCCCTTGTCAGCTTCAGCGGTACTTTAAAAAGAAATGCTGCTTCCATGTGTTTGCACCCGCGCCAAACAGAGCACCCGCCAGAAAGAAAACACACATTGGGACTTTTCTTGCTGCTGAAGTAGTCCGTCCCCATACGGGCTCCAGGGGGGGGGGGTGTTTCACAACTCCTTACCCAAATTTTTCCCACTGCACAAGCACAGTTTAGGATCGCCAAGGGCGGGAGAAGCTTAATTTTTTGGGGTTGAAATGTGAATTTCCTAAATCTTTTTTTTGGCAGAAACAAATTTTTTTCTGACACGATTATCCACAGGCCTGCTCGCTGTGCGTCCCGTGATACGGATTTTTATCTCTTCCCACGCGAAATTTTAATATGTACTGGATTTTTAACAACAATCCGGAGTTTACTTACGTTTTACCACCCCCTACATTTTTTATATCCCAAGGTCGCGTCTTGTTCTTACCCACCGCCTCATTTAATGCCACTGCTCACTGCTACCGCCACTGCTACCATTGTCTGCAGTGCGAACCCCGCGGCGCGCGGAGATCTTTTTCCTCTCCTCTATCGCCTTACGTGTAGGAGCAAACCAGCGGGGCCCAGGGCGCGCGGTGTGAAAAGGTTGCCCGCTGCAGTATGACGACGGGGACGGCGACAAAGGCTACGACAGCGACAGCGGCTACGAGTTGTCACCCGCTGTGCCGCAGCGGCAGCGCCAACGCCAAGCCGTCCTGGCTGCTGGCAGCTCTTGCAGGTATCCCCCGTCCGTACCCATCATCCCGTCACGTTACTTCCTCCTCACGGGTTTGTATCTTCGACATTTGCCTGTCCTCCCCCGCATCAAAAACTCTCGCCGTTCACCGTGACCCGTCCTCCTGCCCCTCGTCGGTCGTGGTGGCGGGGGTGGGGTGTTGCGTTCACGTGGCTCTCGGGGGTTTCCCTACTCGCCAACTGGGTAGAAAACGTTGCCAATATTTGCCGAGTGACGTTTTTTAAAGAGATGATTTGACGCGGTGTCGGTGTTTGCCCCAGTTCTTGTTTAAAACGGCTGCTGGCCACGCGGCCCACCCCACCCGTGGGCCATGGTCGTGGCCTTTTATCCTCACACAACAGCTCTTTTACGCTCCAACACTCTTTACGCTCCCAGTTTCGTCGTTTCTTTCGCTATACCCGTGCAAGGAACAAAAAAGCCCCCCCCCCCCCCCCATTATGGCTTTCCCAACTTTTCTCTCCGCCTAATCACTGCTGCTGCCTCAACCGATTTCGAAATTGAAAATTTGAAATCCCCTGATTCGAATTTCGAACAGGAAAAGAGGAACTTTCATTTCATCCCGGATCAGTCATCTTTTTGTCGGCGAGCGCGGGGATTGGTGGGGTGGGGGGACGTGGCTTGTGCCAATTGGCGCGGTCGTCTTTTCTCCTTATGTGAGTCGTGGCCCTGCTCACCGAGTTCGGCGGAACGGCGGTCTCCCTGCTAGGCGAGTGTATATATAATTATATATTATGTTGGGGGTTAAAAGTGCTTTTACGGACATATAAAAAGCTTTTACGGACGACATTAAATTCGTACAGACCGTCCAGCGTTCAGTCTGGGGGTGTATGAATTGACCACTAATCTCGTATCATTCTATCTCATTATTTCTCTGCCATTACTCGTCCCTCCACCCCTTTAATTAAGGGGCAGCAGCACTTATTTGTCTGTCACGCGGGTGTCCTAACATCTGATTGCCCATCATTTTGTGGACGATATAAAATCTGCACCCATCATTTTTTTTAATTGGTGACGTAGAAATCTCGTGAGCTGGTGAATTTGGGGGGGCTTTTAGTGTTGTGATCCGTGTCGTGCTGACTCGGCCGAGTGGCGATTCCCCCTGTTGGGGTCGTGGGGTGTTTCCATGCAGAGCTGGAGGAGAAGTACCAGTCGCTGGCGGTGAGCAACCAGTCAGAGGAGGACGAGCCCGACTCGTTCGCCGAGCGCGCGGAGAACTACTACCGGAAGCGCCCCCAGCTGCTCTCCCTGCTGCAGGACATCTACCACCGCTACCTCTCCCTCGCCGACCGCTACACGCAGGCCCTCCTCAAACCCCAGAAGTTACACCGCCGCTCCCTCTCCCAGATCTCCACCGTCCACTCCGACTTCGACGATGGTGATACTGCGGATCCGGATTCCGATCCGCCCGACTCGGATGCAGAGAGTTCCCTCTCCTTCCAGTGCCCGCCGCCCCCGGCGCCCCCCGACCTCCTCTCCGCGTCGTCGCATGCCGCCGAGGGCCTGGTCGCAGAGCTCGTGGCGCGGTTCGTGGAGAACGAGATCCTGCTGCACGAGATCGCGGTGATGGACAAGTACCAGTCGGAGTCGAGCCGGAAGATCGAGCTGCAGCGGAGCCTGCTGGAGGTGCTGGAGTCGGAGCGGATGGTGCTGCTGAGCGAGAACGCGCGGCTGGGCACGCGCGCGGCGGCCATGGCGGAGGAGAACGAGGGGCTCGCGGCGGAGGTCGGGTACATGCGCCGGACGGCCGAGGAGCTGGCGCGGTGCGTGATGAAGCTGCGGGAGGACCACCGGGTGTGCATGCTGGGGCGCAGGATCCAGGAGCTGCAGGCGCAGATCTACGGGCTGGAGAAGCGCAACCGGGAGTGCTACGAGGTGATGGCCCGGCGGGAGGAGGAGAAGGCGGAGCTGGTGCGGGGGGTCTGCCTGGAGCTGGAGAAGGTGAAGGCGGAAAACAAGAAGCTGCGGGAGGAGGCCGCCGCGAGGAGGGGCGGCAATCCCTCGGGGAAGTGGTGGGTCCGCGTGCGGAGTCTGGACTGGGCGCTGTGCGGGTCGCACGTGCGGAAAGAGGTTTGAACGGGAAACTGTGGAAGACCTCCTTCGCAGTTCCCCACTCCACAACCCCCCCCCCCCCCACCCCGGTTCAAAAGAACGACGTGTCGGCGTCTCGTTTTTTGTATAATGTTATCAGTTTCTATACATCTATACGGCGATGGACGATGGCTTTGAAGATGGTGTTGCATATCTAGGTTTTTGGAGAAGGGCATGAACATGGGATCTGCTCAAATAAGCACGGTCTCATTCTTGATCTGATCTGTCAGTGGAATTACTTTAAAAATGCCCTCTTCACTCTTTTTTGTGGGACTTCTTAAAAATCTTATTAATGGAACGCACCCTTTTCATATCAACCCAATTTTAGGGTTCACTTCTTTCGAGAGTGTTTGTCTGGTCTCTTTGCTTCTCCCCTTGTCCATCAAAGAGGGTAGTAGGACATGACATGTGGACCAAGCTGTCAGCTTTTGTTCCTTGAACCCCCTTTGTGAATTATTGGGATCATCATTCTCCACAACCTCCATAAATCTTCCAGGAGGTCGGAAAAAGGTTTAGGATGCAGCACCTGTTGTTCTTATCGACGTTTATCACAGAAAAAAAAGGTGCTTATAAACGTTGTTCGTTTTATTCCAGCTACTGATAATGCCAAGTTTTCGTATAATGTATATTGTTGCTTCTTTCTTTTTGATTAGCAAGATAGATTCCTGAGCTGAGAAACGTTTTTTTAAAACTTGCATTGGTGGAGCCCCGTGGCGTTGGGCTACACTTTAAAATGCAAACATTGTAAATTCATCTGTGGATTGCGGTTTGGTGCAGATTTAAAAAAAGGCCATTTGAATTTCAGCACTCATTTGGATTTGATGCAAGAAATTGAAACCTGTTAATTTGTTTTGTCTGGGTATTTACATGTCACAATGCAATCATTAGTGCGGAGGGGAACGTCCCTTGGGCCCATAATGGTCTAAAATCGTCAGGTCCAGTGTGGTTCAACGTAGTTTGTCGTAGTACAGGTCTCATACAACCCGGTGCGGATAAGTTAAGAGGAGTTGAGTTTTGGCCTGTGTGTCTTTGACCCAACTAAGTGTGTCTTGACCCAACTAAGGTCTAACATTTTCGTCAGCCATCGGGGAAATCATCACATGGGACATGAGCGTCAGAACATTTGCCTAATAAGGAAGATGTTGTCAACGTTGCGAGGCTCTCTCAGAAAAGAATTGTGTCACATTTAGAATGTCGAGATTCTTGTCATGAAACCTCTTTCTGGAGTAGGGAACTGTTTAACGGGCAACTCTCCTCACGATCAAGGAGATGTTACTCTACGATTCACGTCATATTCTCGTTGAGAAACGAATGATCACTACCAAGATAAATTATATAAATAGGTGTCCCATCAAACCTAGGGGGAGGACACACATGCCGATACAGAGACACGCATAGAGAGAAGAGAGTAAGTCCCGGCCCTTCTCTATCGAGAGTGCTCGCTCACTAAGAAGTTGAGTAGGGAGGTTACGACGGTTCTTCCCCTCTGCTTCTCCTGACTTTTGTCCACTATTTCGAGCACTCTCTAATCTCTCCAAGTACTCCAAGAGCTTTCATTCATTCACGGAGATTTGTCCACTCCACTCTTAAGCTCTCCTATCTCTCTCCCTCTTCTAATTCTCTCTTTAAATATGTCTCTGACTTAAACATCAGAGAGTTGTCTCTTTAATATTTATAGACTTTCACGGGTGATTGATTGCTCCTCCTCGACAAATAAAAGACAAATCTAAAATTAAGAATGATGTTTATTTTTAGCAGGTTGGAGCACCCATTTTGCAAAAAAGTTAAAAAGTTTTTTTTTTTTTGGATGAAGGCGGCCATAACAGAGTTGTGACCTTATATTTCCACGATTTAGTTTCATTAATTTCACTAGTCATGGCAATCAAAACCCTTTGGTCAAGTTTCGCCAGGATTGGTAACATCAATACCTCCAAAATGGTGGACATCCCTCCTGCGCAAGCCACAGGAGGGCGCGGGTTCGAGTATTCATTTCGTTAATACAATTATGACACTATGAATATGCATGCACCCCCAAATGTAAGTACAAATATTTTCTTCTCCATTTTTTCCTCTTTTCGGCTCGGCTGGTTTGACTGTCTAAGGATTGTTCCTCTTTTCCGCCCGACTCCTTGACTCGGGCGATGCCTGATCTGCCCATCACCTCGGATCTCTTCATACCCGTTCATAACACAGCTCAAACGTAAACAATCCAAAAAAAAAAAGAGACAATTCTATTCCTTACTCCCACGCAAAGGACATAAATTTATCCGACTTTATCTAAGAGTATTAGGCCCACTTTATTTTTGGGATAAGAGAGTGCGGATGCACTATCTCACACACCTCTCACACACATCCGACTTATCCGAAGTCGGGTAGCGCATTTAACCATGTGGGTAGAACGCGATATCCTATCTCGAAAACAAAGAAGTCCCTAAGAAATATCTTATCCTTTGTCTTTAATATAGACTTTATTAGAATGTGTTTGATCGCTTGTTACCATTGACATCCCTACTTTCTGACTTCTTCTTCCCCCTTTGCTCTGCCGGCTACTTGGCTTCCGCACCGTCCTCCTCTGTTCCTACTTTGACTTCTGATGTGTTACTGTTCCTTCATGCTTATTAGTACATGGTACGTACCATTCTGCTCATTTTCAAATGTCATGGACTCATGGCTCGAAGTTGCAGGCGCTGTGATGACTTGAACGCTCCACCTGGAGTCGCTTTTTCTACGCAGCAATCCTGAGACATGGTCTGCGGCAGTTTCTGAGACGAGATTCCCTGCACTGGGGACTTTCAGGCTTTTCAGCTCCCACGACTCCCGAGCATAGGCGCCAAAGAGTCAAAAGACCAATCACCGGATGATTTTTTACGAACACAACCATGGGCACGAAGGATAAAAGACTGCCGCACAATAGCATAACTTTGTAGTAGCTTTTACTGCTTGGATCAAAATTTGTGTCAAAAATCTGGGTAATGAAAAAAAAATTTATATGAAAGGAATATTGAATGTTGGGTACATCCAGCTTATGGTCCATTTCATAACTGTTAGTGGGATATTTTTTAATTTTTTATATAAATATTTTTTTAATATTAATTATGTTAAATATATCTCTTATTTGAGCGTACTATCAAAAATATCTCCGATATGCGTTGGATGATTGTGATAATATCCTTACGGTTTACCGCCATTCACACTGAGAATATTTTGAAAATATTCAAGAGAAAATGTCAGGGTATGTGAAATACCCAAAATGGCCCGACCAGTATTATATGTGTGTGTGTGTGTGAGAGAGAAAGAGAGAGAGAGAGGTGCTCGGTTGGGGGTCTCCCCCTTTTGCGGCTGGCCCCCTCCACGTCGGAAATCCCACCCAGATGCCCCCCTCTCCTGACTGTCAACCTGGAACCCCCACCCCCACACCTCCACGCCTGCAGCACGAATCACATGTCGGTCGGTGTGCGGCCTCAAAGTCGAGCTCACCACCTGGATGTCCTCGATCGTGGTGCTATTCTCTCCTTCAACTTGGAGGAGGAGCCTCACACCATTGACGTCTTGCCGGCCCCCACCCTTGTGACTGTCACACCTCCCATCGCCCCATGACGTCGACACCTTGCAACTCCTTCTCCTAGTCACCCCCTCTTCAACCCTAGGGTTTGAATTGGGAGGGGGGGAGAGAGAGAAATAACCTAAGGGTGGGTTAGTAATTCTGCTCTTTAACTCGTGCTTAACTCTAGTTAAATCAACCAAAGTTACGACATGGGTATAGCTGTAGCCATTAAAGGAAAATGAAGGATATTTTTAATAACATATTTAAATGAGAGGTATATTGGACATAATCGATATTTATAAGGGTACTTATGCAAACAACCCTTAGCCCTGTTTGGGTGGATGGGATGTACAGTAAATGCGTTTGGTTTCTTTGGTTAAACTTGACATGAAATAAGCATATTGTTAACATTTGGGCCTGAGGCCCATTAGGGCAACTGCATGGGCCGGGCGCCACCCATACATGGAATGTTGCGGGCAATGGCCAACCAAGCAAGGATCCCTACATGCACCCGTGGTGGGATCCTGCTACATGGTGAGAGCAGATATATAGGCTTCCAAGTCTCGTTGGGAGTCGGCCTTCCTCCTAGATCGTGCCCGCGTAGGATCCTTGCATGGCGGGAGGAGGCAGGGCTCCAAGTCACGTTTGGACTTAGCCCTTCTCCCAGATCGCACTAGGCGAGATCCAAGTTGTTGGAAAATATCTTTTTCATAAAATTTATTAATTTAGATTATGATAAAATAAATAAATAATTATCCCAGTAATTGTTATAGGTTTAACCTAAATGTAGGTCTCCACTAATATCTGGGATAATAACGACTTAATATCACCTAAAGTAATAATTTTTTAATATAAATGTGAAAAGAACAATAGAAATACGAAACATAATTTTGACTTCACATAAAAGGATGAAAAGACTCATATGGTGGAACCATTGTCTTAGTAATATGGAAGGCGAAGCATTCGCCTTAGCATCCGCCTCATTGCTAAACGACAAAAAAGTCCAGTAAGGCAGAGCACTCAACTTGGCACCCCATTAAGGTGAAGCAAGTTTCGCCTCAATTAAGAGAAAGGTAAAAAAAAGTCCATATAAGGCGAAGCATTCACCTTTGCCAAAGCTTCGGTCTCATCACATAACGCGTTGCCAAGACTAAACATTCACCTTAAGACGTATATAGAAGACAAAACATTCACCTTAGCACCTAACAGAAGGCGAAGCATTTCCCTTATTTGAAGTATTCGCCTTAGCACATAACGACAAGAATCTAGATAAGATGAACTGTCGACTTTAGAAGGTAAAACATCTCTCCTCGTCCAGAAATTAAAAGGTACATTCTAAGAAACAAAGCCATGTGAGGGTGGCAGAGGAAACCCTACCAACAGGTAATTCAACAAGAAGGGGGGAAGCATGGAGTAAAACACAACCAAAAACCCTAACAGATATATCAGTTCAGCATCGAAAGGAAAAGGAGATGCTTGGTTTACGTAAGTTAATGATCTATCAAAGGGAGATTATATCGAAGTAGCTTCTTGCTTTATCTTTTATGTATTTGGCCTTTAGTGGTAAGAATTGACAATCAAATTTTAAGGGGAGATTATGCCCGTTTAATTCTTAAATAGCTCTTTAAGTATTAATGACCCTCATCATACTTAGCTTATGGTGAGGACACGCGCCACACTTCACGACGGAGTACACGGATCTCGCCGGCATTCCTTTGGCTCGGCGATCACTTGGCGGACGAGCAGAGTTATATTTAGTTATTTATACTTTAGGCCATGCTGGGCCTTGGTTTAGTCCCTGCATGGACACTTTTATTAGTTGTGTGGACCTTTGTAGGTCAATTGGGGCCAATTAGGCTTTAGTTGGGTCTTTTTATGCTTATTAGGTAGGAGATAGGGCTATTGGGCCACTTTCTTGGTTCAAGCCTTGGCCCATTTGGCATGGCTGCCTAACCCAAGGCTTGGCCCACCTAGGGTTAGGGTTTTGGGCGCCCCCACCTCTTTCCCTCCTCTTGGAAGGTGGCAGCCGCCCCTCTCCTAGATTATAGGAAGAGGGGTGCGGCCCCCCCCCTTTCCCTTCCCCATCCGATCCCCCCTCCCTCCTTTGGCCGCCCCCATCCCCCAATCCACTCCTACAATCAAGGAGTGGTGCGCACCCCCCCTTTCCCCCCTTGCCATGTTGCGCACCCCCCCTTTCCCCCATGCCATGTGCGCACCCCCCTCCCCTCCCTCTTGGCTAGGGTTTCACCCTAGCATCTCCCCTCCCCATATAAAAGCTTGTAATTTTCTTTGAGAAAGATAATGAAGAATATTATTGACCAAGACTCTATGGTGGCTGCGCCCCCCTCTGTTCCTCCTTGTTCCTGCGACGGGAGCAAGTCTGGGGTGTGACTCCCCATCCCCTCGGTGCGACGCCGAGGTTCCCCCTCTCTTCTATCTCTTCACAGGTTCAAGCTCGTTGCAACCAGATTTCATCTCCAAGAGCTGCGACGTCCTCCTCTGTTCTTGGCGACTGTGGGTGACCAGCCCATTTTTGTGTGATTCTGCTACGAGTCGCCGATGCGTGCGAGGTGGTCTCGCCTCATTCGGAGTTCGGCATCACCCGTGGCGATTTTCTTCGTGAGCGCACGCAGGACCCCCTCTCCCTGCGAGCCTGGTTCTATTCGCCCCCTTGCAAAAATCCCACAGGACGGACGTCTGCGAGTTTGGACGTGGGATCTTCACCGGTCGTACCTCTCTTCGTCCTCTGTCCAACGCCGCTGACCTCGCCTCGTTCCGACGTCCGAGCTGTTCGTGGCGTCCATTCCCGTGAGGTCGCGCAGGTCTGCCCTGTCCACCCGGTGCCAGGACCACCGGCGGATTCCAGAGCCTACTGCTCTCAGCCACGACCAGATCTGATCGAACCCTTCGATCGGGGCCTGCTGCTCTGCGTCCTCTTCGTCCTCCAACAAGCGGAGCTCCGTTCGCTCTTCGGGTCTAATTCTTCTTAATTTTCCCGCTCGAGCGCGCAGTTCTGGGAGCAGAATCCAGTCGCAACTTGCAGGTGCGCCCCCGGCTTCCACGGACGGAATCTGCGCACCCACTTTGGCCGAGACTTCCTCCCGTGACCCAGCTACGCGCCACCGCTGACGGCGCCTCATTCGGACGCCGGATCAGGTCGTGGGAGCTTCCACCGCCGAGTCACGCATTGCTGCGAATCTTCCGACCACTGTTCGGATCCTCCTCGCGGCCAACCCTTCACCGAGTGCTGCCCGTCAGCCCGTACATCGGCAGCCCCGAGTCTCTTTGTGTAGCCTGTTATCTCCCTGCGAGGAGTGGGCATTTGTGGTTGGGTTGTACTATTGTTCGTCCTTGTGTATCGGGGTTGTCGATCTCGGCCGGGGTTCCTTCCTCACGCCTAGGCGTGGAGGTACGTGCGAAGCTCCTCACTGTTGGCATTTTGCTTTACTAGTATACTTTCTAGCATGCCGCGTGACGTGCGTATAAGTTCCTAGCTATTTTGCTATTCACCGCGTGGTTGAGAGTTGAGAGCACCCATTCCGTGGCCCTAGTCGAGCGCCGAGCTCGGACTAGATTCCCATAGGCGCACGGCGGCTTCTTAGTCGCTGAGATCCCCGCGCCTCCCTCATAGGGACGGTCGTTGGGCTTGGATTTCTTGTTGAGAGACGCCTCCACCCGGAGGAACGGCACGGAGGTCAGCCGCCCGGCTTACCTTTGGCGTGCGAGTGCTGGCCGCACTTGTTACATTCGTAGGTCTTAGCCCATTTCAGTCCCGTCCCGCATCAAATTGGTATCAGAGCATATTGTCCCGCATCAAATTGGTATCAGAGCTTAGGGAACCAGTTTGTTCTAACAAATTGGGGTCTTAGGTCATTTGAGTCTTTAGGTTGTCTAGGGTGCAATTGAGGCATTAGGTTTGTCTAAGTTGCGTGTGAGTCATTAGGTTTGTTTTAGATGCATTTGAGTCCTCATTCTTCCCCTTTTTTTTCCATCTCCATTTTGAGTCGTGTCTAGTCCCATCCCTTAGTTGTCCTACATGTCCCTTCCATAGTCCTAGGGCGTGCATGTGTATTTAGAGTCCTCAGGTGTATCTTTATGGCTATCCCTACTTGGTCAACTCCATACAACTCGGCCTTCCACAAGGGTCCGACCGACCCTCTATTCCTGGACATCATTCTAGATGCGGACCTTCGCTTTGATGGATCGAGCCCTAGAGCCTATCTAAGGTGGGAGGCTAGCATGGGAAAATACTTTGAGAAGAATTGGATATATGGTTCCGCGAGAGTCAACATTGCCGAGGGACAACTTTCACCTCAAGCCATGGAAGCGTGGAATCACATAGTGAGTCTTAGGGCAGGTTGGATGTAACGACCCGAGAATCCGATTACCGGGAAGGCCCGATAACCCGAGACTCGCACCGCCACCCACGAGCCCGAAGACTCGGAAGGGTTAAAAGGATGGTGTGGAAACTACACAAGCATCACAAATAATTGCAGAAATTAAACAGTTATGATATTAAGCAGGAAATGAATTAACATTTTACATGGTCCACAATAAAATAACAACAACAGCAACAGTAGTCCACGACTAGTACAGTGACAAGAAAGAAAAGTACAGCTACACGGGGCATCCCCCGGCTCTGACCTCTGGCACTACCTCTGGGCACCCGCACCACGCTTCCGCTGCGCTCCTGACACGCTCCCCGAAGGTGGCGCCTCACCTGAAACACGGTGAAAACACGCAGGGAATGAGTCTCGGAACAAGACTCAGTAGGGATCACTCGAACCCTACCTCGAAAAACGAGAAACCACTACTCTAGCGGTAGAAAGGTACCTCGGAAAGGAAAGCCCTGTACTCTACAGAACTAGACCCTAACGGCACGCAAACCGACACACGTGCCACGGTACGAGAAGACCGAAACTCAACGGTCGAACCGTCAAAACCCGAAGGTCGGAAACACACGACTGACAGTCTGACACTCCGTACTCAACAGGAGTACCACCCACTAGAAGCACAGCCGGTAGCGTCCCCTGACGTCTTACACCGCACCGCAGGTGAACCGCCTGACATGGTAGGTCCTACCCGAGGCGCAAACACCGTACAAGTAACTACAACAAGTGACTAGCTGGGGTCACGCCCGTCGACGTGGGTCCAACCGCCCCCAACCACGTGTGCACACACAGACCGCGCGTCCCTGGTCTGGCCCTCTGACCGGTTTTCCCCTCAGCCGGACTCTGGCTGCAAGACGTGGGGCCCAACGGTAACCGGTCCACAAACCGTCTCTAAAGGTCAGCCCGTACACCACTCCCTGGTGCGACTAGCACACGCGTACTAGTAGGCTACGACTAGTGGAGGGTCACAGAAGGAGTAGACTCTCAAGTCTCGGAAAACAACGGTGCAACTGCAGGTACGAGGAACGCTCCTTGTACCAACACCGACGCACGGTGACCAGCTGACAACAACATCTCCCGGTACACTCTGTACGACGAGAGACACACCGACGCAACCCGTACCCTTGAACGGTCCACACTGGGCCGCTCAGGGATGTGCGGTCACACAGGGACCGCACAAGGATTAGAACGGTCATATCAGGACCGTTCCACCCAGGGTCCAAACGACGGATAAACGGCCAACACAGGACCGTTCAAACAGATGTGCGGCCAACTCTTGACCGCACGTGGGTGAGGAACGGTCACCTCCTGGCCGCTCGTCTCCCAACGGTAAAAAGCCTGGACGGTTAGTCCTTAGCCGCACTTGGGGAAGGGCGGCTACGGCTTAGCCGTTCAGGTGTTGTGCGGTCAGGGCCAGACCGCACATCCAACCATAGCGCTAGGGGATGTACGGCCAGCACCTGGCCGTGCAAGGGGTTATGCGGTCAGCTCCTGGCCGCACATCCCAGAGCACTGCACAACGGTCACAACCAACGGTCAAAACCCTTGGGGTTGGGCGGTAGCTGTGGGGCCGCACATTAGGATATGCGGTCCCACGATAGACCGCTCAAGCCCACTGCGCGCCAAGCCTCACCCAAAGCGCGCCGAGCCGATGAACGGTCCGAACGGAACCGCATAGGGGTTGTGCGGCCACTGGTTCGACCGCACATCGCTCACCGGCGAGAAAATGGCGAACCTCACCGGAATCGCCCAATCGGCCTCAAAACAAACCCCACGGAGGGGGAAATGGCGAGAGAAGAACCCCCAAGCCCCCTAGCATGCTCCTACGCCCTTAAACCGTGAAATCGGGGCTCAAAACGATGGATCGGACGAACTCACCCCGCGGCATGATCGACCCTTCCCGGCTCAAAATAAACCCCTCTCGACCTCGTCTCGAGCTGAAACTCACGGGGACGGAAGACATGAGGCTAAGGAACGTCACCCTACCTCCGGTCCGCGACGAAACGCTCCGATCCGAGCTCGAAGTCGCGAAGAACGCCGCTAGAATCTCGCCTCTCCACGCCTCCCACGCTCGCCGTATGCCCGCACGATCGCCACCACGTCACCCACGTCCTCGCGCCGTCGCACCGCCGCCGTCTGCAGCCGGAACGGGGGTCGGCACGGTCGAACGGGAGAGAAGGAGGGAGAGAGCCGGCCACGGTCGCGTGAGGGAGAGAGAGGAAGGAAGAAGAAGAAAAGAGAAAAGAAGAAAAAGAAAAGAAAAGAAAATGGGAATATATAGAAAATCCGATTTTTCGGAAAAATACCGAAAATTAGAAAAATACATTTCCGGAATCCTCGGAACGCACCGATCGCAACGGTACCACTCGTGCCTCGGGGAACTGCCCGGTTCGCCCGCAGCGAGCGTCCGAAGAAAAAGCCGAAACACACACCGGAAATCGGAAAACACGCGCGGAAAAAGCCGCGGAACGCCTCCGGGCCTCCGAAACGACTCCGGATCGCGCCGATCCGAACACGAAAGATGTCCGAAACGAAATTTCGGACACAACGGAGCCGGACACTCCGAAAACTAGATCCGGGACCCATGAAGAAGGATCCGAAAGGTCCGGGATATTACAGCCCTCCCCCCTTAAGGAATTTCGTCCTCGAAATTGAGAACAACCCAAGGGGAAAGAAGAGGAAGACTCACTCAAACAGATACGGGAACTGCTGACGCATCTCGTCCTCACGTTCCCACGAAGCCTCACCACCAGAGTGTCGTTGCCACACGACCTTGACCAAGGGAATAACCTTGTTCCGCAGGCGCTGCTCTCGCCTATCCTCCACGCGGATCGGAAACTCTGGGAGAGAAAGATCTGGAGTCACCTCAGGCCAAACGGAAAACTCGAGCACATGAGAGTCATCGGGCATATACTTCCGCAACATAGAGACGTGGAACACGTCATGCACCGACGCCAACTCAGAGGGTAACTGCAACCGGTAAGCAACCTCACCGATGCGCTCCACAATCGCGAAAGGACCAATATAGCGGGGACTCAGCTTCCCACGCCGTCCAAACCGCATCACCCCCTTCATCGGAGAAACTCTCAAGAACACATGATCGCCCACGGCGAACTCGAGGGGCTGCCGCCTACGGTCAGCATAGCTCTTCTGCCGACTCTGGGCCGCCAACATGTTCTGACGAACCAGGTGCACAACATCCACACATTGCTGCACCAATTCCGGTCCCGTCAAAACACGCTCACCCACCTCAAACCAATCAAGTGGAGTCCGACAAGGACGCCCATACAATGCCTCATAAGGAGCCATGCCGATGCTCGAATGAAAGCTGTTGTTATAGGCAAACTCCACTAACGGTAGGTGATGAATCCAACTCCCCTGCCACTCCAGGCAGCAGGATCTCAGCATGTCCTCCAAAGTCTGAATGGTCCTCTCAGACTGACCATCTGACTGTGGATGATACGCCGAGCTAAATGCCAACTCCGTGCCAAGAGCTCGCTGGAAACTCCTCCAGAATCCAGAAGTGAAGCGCGGATCCCGATCCGACACGATCGAAATGGGAACCCCATGCAACGGAACGATCCGCTCCACATAAAGACGAGCCAACTTAGGCACGCTCCAGCTGACTTTGACCGGTAGCAACCGCGTCACCTTCGTCAGCCGATCCACCAGCAACCAAATACTGTCCTGCCCAGTCGGGGTTCTGGGCAACCCCACCACAAAATCCGTGGTCACATGGTCCCACTTCCAAGCAGGAACATCCAAGGGCTGGAGAGTACCGCCTGGTCGCTGATGCTCCGCCTTCACCTGCTGACAGATCAGGCACCTGGCCACAAATTCGGCAACATCTCTCTTCATGCCAGGCCACCAGAACTGCCTCCGCAAGTTCCGATACATCTTCGTCGCACCCGGGTGCACAGTGTACCTGCTCCCATGAGCCTCGCGTAACACCGCACGACGAACCTGCTCCTCCGCTGGGACGTACAGCCTGCCACGAAACCTCGCAGCACCGTCCTCGCCGAGCTCCACATCAGCCATCGCAAGAATCCGGGGCAACTCAGGGTCCGCATGCTGAGCCTCTGTCACCTGACGACGAATAGCAGGAGTGACAGTCAGACTCGCAAGCACTGCCAACCCTGGCTCCTGGGGAATCTTGAGCCTGAAGGACACCTCGGGCACCTGTTCCCAGAGCCTCCACTTCCTCAGCATCAAGGTACTGATCACGACCTTCCTACTCAAGGCATCGGCGACGACATTCATCCTGCCCGGCTGATAAGACAGGGTGAAGTCATAGTCCTTCATGAACTCCATCCAACGCCTCTGTCTGAGGTTCAGATCTCTCTGCGAGAACACATACCTCAAACTCTGATGGTCAGTGAACACCTCGAACTTCTCACCGTACAGATAATGCCTCCAGATCTTCAGCGCGAAGATCACTGCCGCCAACTCAAGGTCATGGGTAGGGTAGTTCTCCTCATGGGGCTTTAGCTGCCGAGATGCATAAGCCACCACTCTACCATGCTGCATCAGAACAGCACCCAATCCGACGCCGGAAGCATCTGTACACACCACAAAACCTCCCGATCCAGAAGGCAAAACCAACACCGGAGCCGAGGTGAGCAATCTCTTCAGTTCCCTAAAGCTCTGCTCACACTCCTCGGACCAGACGAAAGGCACATCCTTCCGCGTGAGCCTCGTCATCGGGGTCGCAATGCGGGAAAAATCCTGGATAAACCGGCGATAATAACCCGCAAGCCCCAAGAAACTCCGGATCTCCGTCACCGACCTCGGCCTCGGCCATTGCATCACAGCCTCGACCTTGGCGGGATCCACGGAAATACCATCACCAGAAATCACGTGCCCCAGAAAGTGCACCTCGCTGAGCCAAAACTCGCACTTGCTGAGCTTCGCAAACAACTGGTGATCTCGCAACGTCTGCAGCACCACACCCAAATGGTACGCATGCTCCTCAGCAGACCGCGAATAAACAAGGATGTCATCCACGAAAATGACCACGAACTGGTCCAAATACGGGTGGAACACCCTCTGCATCAAGTCCATGAAGGCTGCTGGGGCATTGGTGAGCCCAAACGGCATCACCAGAAACTCATAATGCCCGTACCTCGTACTGAACGCAGTCTTCTCCACATCGGACTCGCGAATTCTCAGCTGATAGTAACCGGACCGCAAATCAATCCGCGAGAACACTCGCGCAGACTGCAGCTGGTCGAACAAATCATCAATCCGCGGCAACGGATACTTGTTCTTAATGGTCACGTCATTCAGCTGCCGATAGTCAATGCACAGCCGCAGACTACCGTCCTTCTTCTTCACGAACAACACGGGCGCACCCCAAGGGGAAAAGCTCGGACGAATGTACCCCTTGGCCAACAGTTCCTGCAACTGCGCCCTCAACTCCCTCAACTCAGCGGGGGCCATACGGTAGGGAGCCTTCGCCAAAGGTCCCGTACCAGGTACAACCTCGATCACGAAATCGATCTCCCGCTGGGGAGGTAATCCAGGCAACTCCTCAGGAAAAACATCGGGAAACTCGCACACCACCGCAATGTCCTCGACATTCGGCTCCATCCGGTCAGACACAACCACTGACGCGAGAAAACCCTGGCAACCTGAATCAAGCAATCGACGGGCTCGAATAGCAGAGATAAGAAATCGAGAAGAGGCGGAACGGATACCTTGGAAATAGAAGGTCCTCTTGCTCGGATGTTGGAAGTAGACCCTCTTCATCCCACAATCCACCACCGCTCCATGAGTCTCGAGCCAATCCATGCCTAGAATCACGTCGTAATCCCGAAGCTGCAACGCATACAACCTGCCTGGCATACTCCGCCCATCGATCCACACCGGAACCTGGTCGAAGCAATACGGAGTGACCATAAAGTCACCCGAAGGCAACTCCACAGCCAAATCACAGGACAACTGGGTCACCGGCTCCTCGACGCTCGACGCGAAATCCTCCGAAATGAACGAATGAGACGCGCCAGAATCAAATAAAACCCGAGCCGCACAACCCAAAATCTGAACGGTACCTTCCACGAGCTGCGACGCTACTGCCTCTGCCCTGGTCAAGTGCGTGATCTGGCCACGAGCTCTCTGCCTGCCTCCCACACTAGCTGACCTGGGTAGCGGCGGATACTGTCCCTGCTGCTGCTGCTGCTGGGAAACCTGCTGCTGCGGCGGCCTCTGAGGACAGTCACGCGCCATGTGCCCTGGCTGGTCACACCGAAAACAGATGATCGGCGCCGTGCACTGCCTGCCTGGGTGGGTCCCACTACACCGTGGACAAGGTCCTCGCGATCCACCCACCGATCCCTGTCGCTGCAAAGGAAACGGCTGCTGCACACTGCCCGATGAAGCCTGCCCCTGATCCTTGGACTTCTTCTTGCCGAACCCCTTCTTGAAGAACTTTTGACCTTCGTGCCAAAGGACGCAGATCCTGTCACCGAAGCTGCCGATGCCGGTACTCCTGAACCACCCGACGCAGACTGAAAGAAACCCTGCTGCTGAGTAGCCGACTGCTGGCTGCGACCTGACACAGACTGCCCCTGGCTGATCGGTCCTCGAGTCCTCTGCATATCCATCTCCAAGGAAATCGCAACACGAGACGCCGTCTCGAGATCAGTGGCCCCATTCGCGATCAGATGGTGCCTCAGCTCCAGCCTCAAGCCCTGCACAAACTGCGTCGTCCTCACCCTCTCATGCTCCATGATATGAGGTGCGTACCGACCCAGCTCGACAAATCGGGCCCTGTACTGCAACACGGACATGTCACCCTGCACCAGCTCCAGAAACTCCCGCATCCGCTGCGTAGCAACAATATCTGGACAGTACGTACGCTCGAAAGCACTGACAAAGTCATCCCACTCGATCTGCTCAAGCGGACGAAGCTGAAAGGACGTCTTCCACTCGGAAGACCACCACCTCCGAGCCGTACCCTGCAACTGGTTGTAGGCCAACACCACTCTGTCCTCGACAGCACTCTTCGCAGAACTGAACACCCGCTCCATCTCATCAAGCCAATCACGAGCCGCATCAGGGTCTGCCTGGCCGCTAAAGTAAGGTGGATGAAACTGCATGAAATCCCTCACTGCTCGGCCTGGCCCACCCCTGACTGACGAGCCCTCACCGGCCTCTCCGCCGAACTGCTGAGCCATGAGATGGTACATGCCACGGAGAAAACCCTCGGCCCCCGGAGCCCTCGCAGCATCCGCGGCCTCGGTAGCTCCCGGAACTCTGCTATGCTCCTCCTGGTCCCTCTGGACCCCCTGCTGGATCTCCTGGCCTCCAGCCGACTGCCCCTGCTGAGAGCGAGAACTCCTCCTCGGCGCCATCCTCGCTCCTTAAGCACAAGACAGAAAACTCAGAAACGGAAGGTCAGAATAAAACACGCGGTGCCCAATGCCAGCGTCACATGTACATCATCGTTGTGGACTAGTGGACCAATACAATTACCTATGATTCTCATGTAATTCCACAACCGCGCTCTGATACCAGCTGTAACGACCCGAGAATCCGATTACCGGGAAGGCCCGATAACCCGAGACTCGCACCGCCACCCACGAGCCCGAAGACTCGGAAGGGTTAAAAGGATGGTGTGGAAACTACACAAGCATCACAAATAATTGCAGAAATTAAACAGTTATGATATTAAGCAGGAAATGAATTAACATTTTACATGGTCCACAATAAAATAACAACAACAGCAACAGTAGTCCACGACTAGTACAGTGACAAGAAAGAAAAGTACAGCTACACGGGGCATCCCCCGGCTCTGACCTCTGGCACTACCTCTGGGCACCCGCACCACGCTTCCGCTGCGCTCCTGACACGCTCCCCGAAGGTGGCGCCTCACCTGAAACACGGTGAAAACACGCAGGGAATGAGTCTCGGAACAAGACTCAGTAGGGATCACTCGAACCCTACCTCGAAAAACGAGAAACCACTACTCTAGCGGTAGAAAGGTACCTCGGAAAGGAAAGCCCTGTACTCTACAGAACTAGACCCTAACGGCACGCAAACCGACACACGTGCCACGGTACGAGAAGACCGAAACTCAACGGTCGAACCGTCAAAACCCGAAGGTCGGAAACACACGACTGACAGTCTGACACTCCGTACTCAACAGGAGTACCACCCACTAGAAGCACAGCCGGTAGCGTCCCCTGACGTCTTACACCGCACCGCAGGTGAACCGCCTGACATGGTAGGTCCTACCCGAGGCGCAAACACCGTACAAGTAACTACAACAAGTGACTAGCTGGGGTCACGCCCGTCGACGTGGGTCCAACCGCCCCCAACCACGTGTGCACACACAGACCGCGCGTCCCTGGTCTGGCCCTCTGACCGGTTTTCCCCTCAGCCGGACTCTGGCTGCAAGACGTGGGGCCCAACGGTAACCGGTCCACAAACCGTCTCTAAAGGTCAGCCCGTACACCACTCCCTGGTGCGACTAGCACACGCGTACTAGTAGGCTACGACTAGTGGAGGGTCACAGAAGGAGTAGACTCTCAAGTCTCGGAAAACAACGGTGCAACTGCAGGTACGAGGAACGCTCCTTGTACCAACACCGACGCACGGTGACCAGCTGACAACAACATCTCCCGGTACACTCTGTACGACGAGAGACACACCGACGCAACCCGTACCCTTGAACGGTCCACACTGGGCCGCTCAGGGATGTGCGGTCACACAGGGACCGCACAAGGATTAGAACGGTCATATCAGGACCGTTCCACCCAGGGTCCAAACGACGGATAAACGGCCAACACAGGACCGTTCAAACAGATGTGCGGCCAACTCTTGACCGCACGTGGGTGAGGAACGGTCACCTCCTGGCCGCTCGTCTCCCAACGGTAAAAAGCCTGGACGGTTAGTCCTTAGCCGCACTTGGGGAAGGGCGGCTACGGCTTAGCCGTTCAGGTGTTGTGCGGTCAGGGCCAGACCGCACATCCAACCATAGCGCTAGGGGATGTACGGCCAGCACCTGGCCGTGCAAGGGGTTATGCGGTCAGCTCCTGGCCGCACATCCCAGAGCACTGCACAACGGTCACAACCAACGGTCAAAACCCTTGGGGTTGGGCGGTAGCTGTGGGGCCGCACATTAGGATATGCGGTCCCACGATAGACCGCTCAAGCCCACTGCGCGCCAAGCCTCACCCAAAGCGCGCCGAGCCGATGAACGGTCCGAACGGAACCGCATAGGGGTTGTGCGGCCACTGGTTCGACCGCACATCGCTCACCGGCGAGAAAATGGCGAACCTCACCGGAATCGCCCAATCGGCCTCAAAACAAACCCCACGGAGGGGGAAATGGCGAGAGAAGAACCCCCAAGCCCCCTAGCATGCTCCTACGCCCTTAAACCGTGAAATCGGGGCTCAAAACGATGGATCGGACGAACTCACCCCGCGGCATGATCGACCCTTCCCGGCTCAAAATAAACCCCTCTCGACCTCGTCTCGAGCTGAAACTCACGGGGACGGAAGACATGAGGCTAAGGAACGTCACCCTACCTCCGGTCCGCGACGAAACGCTCCGATCCGAGCTCGAAGTCGCGAAGAACGCCGCTAGAATCTCGCCTCTCCACGCCTCCCACGCTCGCCGTATGCCCGCACGATCGCCACCACGTCACCCACGTCCTCGCGCCGTCGCACCGCCGCCGTCTGCAGCCGGAACGGGGGTCGGCACGGTCGAACGGGAGAGAAGGAGGGAGAGAGCCGGCCACGGTCGCGTGAGGGAGAGAGAGGAAGGAAGAAGAAGAAAAGAGAAAAGAAGAAAAAGAAAAGGAAAGAAAATGGGAATATATAGAAAATCCGATTTTTCGGAAAAATACCGAAAATTAGAAAAATACATTTCCGGAATCCTCGGAACGCACCGATCGCAACGGTACCACTCGTGCCTCGGGGAACTGCCCGGTTCGCCCGCAGCGAGCGTCCGAAGAAAAAGCCGAAACACACACCGGAAATCGGAAAACACGCGCGGAAAAAGCCGCGGAACGCCTCCGGGCCTCCGAAACGACTCCGGATCGCGCCGATCCGAACACGAAAGATGTCCGAAACGAAATTTCGGACACAACGGAGCCGGACACTCCGAAAACCAGATCCGGGACCCATGAAGAAGGATCCGAAAGGTCCGGGATATTACATTGGAGGCAAGAGCCCATACACTCTTGGGAAGAGATGAAGGTAGAACTTAGGAAGATCTACGCTCCCCAACGTTCCCCCTCCTACTCGGAGAGCCATAGCTCGAGGAGCACTACCACTCCTCCTTTCTCTCTCGGCCAGTCCAAGGCCACCATAAGGGCTCGACCTCCGCAACGCCCATCACCTCTGACCCCCAACCGAGCACATCATAGTTAGAGGAGCAAGGTGCCACCTGTGTGTGAGTCTAGGCCTGAGACTAAATCTCATGATTACCAGCAAGTCTCCCCGAATGCCCTTAACTTGAGAGATCTCCCCCTCGCAGAACTCCTGCAACTCTTTAGGGAGAAAATTGAAAGGATGGGCACTCCTATGGGATCACCGACTTCCCCTGTCCCACCCTCGAGCAAGGACGAAGTCGTGCCAGAACCTACAGGGGTTAGGGTCGACACTCTTAGCCCGACACCCATGATCGAGAGTCAAGGTCCCATCTACTTCATAGAGGATTCCCTTTCCCCACCTGAGGGAGATGCTTCGCCCTTCGACCCTCATCTAGTGCCTTTCTTGTCTCCTGAGGGCAAACTTGTCATGGGAGAGCCTCTAGCTAGCTGGTTAAGGAAGGGTCCCACTCTAGATGCTTCGATTCCTTGTTACCCACCCATGGAACCAGCTCTACCGGTAGTACCCCTTAACTCCTTTCACACCACTTTTCGGTCCTTCTGCTTTCTTGAAAATGTGAAGGACTTCCTTAGGAGTTTAGATTATCAATGGGAGTTGACTTATATGTTGACCTTAGGGTCTGACCAACCCTATAGTCATAGCTTCACGCTCCCTGCTTTGGGGTCTATTACCTCGATCTACACCATAGGACATATCACCTCCGAGGTCCTTTTATTCTTTCCCATACCCGTGGAGGTTGATTTTGTCCCCTCTTATGGTATCACGGTCCCGAGGGAGGAACCTTGCCTTCCTTGCCTTCCTCATGAGCCTCTTGCCCCATATATTAGAGCGCCTGAAGGTGATCATCTGCACCTGGGCGAATGTCGCACATGGGCAAGTATAGTGAAGGGACATGTCGGGAGGGGTCATCATTTCTTTGATCCATTCGATCCCCTCCCTAGTGAGCCTCTCGACTCATATTCTCTTCCCCACCTAGTCGAGGAGGTATATCATCACACCCTATCCAAACCTGCTAGCCAACACCTCACCTTGCATACTTCCAGACGCCAGAGTTTAGGAGGCCAGGGACACATGTCTCACTCTCATGTTTCTCCATGTCCCTCATCATATAGGGGTAATGTCATGAGTGAGTTTGAGCAATCTAGTCCCCATGAGTCTACCACATTCAGTAGGACACCCATGCATGATAGATACAACTTTGGTTGTCCAGGTCCTCCCCGTGTTGACCAATCAAGTAGGAGTCATAGGCATGTTAGGTCTGTGTTTGGATGTCTAGGACCACCACTGCATTCACATAGGTATGAGTCAACACAGCTAGTTCGGAGTCTGCATCATCACCACCTCGAGGCCAGCAACGCACGTTATAAGGAGTTAGCTGATGCGCATCGACGCACCCGTGAGTTCCGAGAGGGAGAGTACGTCATGATCAGGGTCAGACCTGAACGGTTTCCTTCGGGGGCCGTGAAGAAACTCCAGGCCCGCGGTGCTGGACCCTTTCGAGTCGTGAAGCGAATCGGGTCGAATGCGTATGAGATTGAGCCACCAGACGACTATGGGATCTGTTCGACGTTCAATGTCTCAGATCTGGTGGCATATCGGGATCCCGCGGCGATTCCCAGTGAGCTTTTTGGGGCCCTCCCCTCCTGTTGAGAGTATTACACCTTCTGAGCGTCCACCTCTTCCAGCCCCATTACAGAAACGCGAGCATATAGATTGTATACTGGATGAGCAGGTGACCACGACCAGGAGCGGAGCCTACCAACGCTTCCTAGTGCGTTGGAGAGGGCGCCCTGCGACAGACGACGCCTGGATCACACGTGGAGAGCTGGAGAGGATCTACCCGGACCTGCTGGAGCGCTACTGGAGCGACCAGGACCCGTACTCGACAGGGTCGAGTTCTTCCCACCCGGGGAGAATTGGTGAGGACACGCGCCACACTTCACGACGGAGTACACGGATCTCGTCGGTATTCCTTTGGCTCGGCGATCACTTGGCGGACGAGCAGAGTTATCTTTAGTTATTTATGCTTTAGGCCATGCTGGGCCTTGCTTTAGTCCCTGCGTGGACACTTTTATTAGTTGTGTGGACCTTTGTAGGCCAATTGGGGCCAATTAGGCTTTAGTTGGGTCTTTTTATGCTTATTAGGTAGGAGATAGGGCTATTGGGCCACTTTCTTGGTTCAAGCCTTGGCCCATTTAGCATGGCTGTCTAACCCAAGGCTTGGCCCACCTAGGGTTAGGGTTTTGGGCGCCCCCACCTCTTTCCCTCCTCTTGGAAGGTGGCAGTCGCCCCTCTCCTAGATTATAGGAAGAGGGGTGCGGCCCCCCCCTTTCCCTTCCCCATCCGATCCCCCCTCCCTCCTTTGGCCGCCCCCATCCCCCAATCCACTCCTACAATCAAGGAGTGGTGTGTACCCCCCCTTTCCCCCCTTGCCATGTTGTGCACCCCCCCTTTCCCCCATGCCATGTGCGCACCCCCCTCCCCTCCCTCTTGGCTAGGGTTTCACCCTAGCATCTCCCCTCCCCATATAAAAGCTTGTAATTTTCTTTGAGAAAGATAATGAAGAATATTATTGAGCAAGACTCTATGGTGGCTGCGCCCCCCTCTGTTCCTCCTTGTTCCTGCGACGGGAGCAAGTCTGGGGTGTGACTCCCCATCCCCTCGGTGCGACGCCGAGGTTCCCCCTCTCTTCTATCTCTTCACAGGTTCAAGCTCGTTGCAACCAGATTTCGTCTCCAAGAGCTGCGACGTCCTCCTCTGTTCTTGGCGACTGTGGGCGACCAGCCCATTTTTGTGTGATTTTGCTACGAGTCGCCGACGCGTGCGAGGTGGTCTCGCCTCATTCGGAGTTCGGCATCACCCGTGGCGATTTTCTTCGTGAGCGCACGCAGGACCCCCTCTCCCTGCGAGCCTGGTTCTATTCGCCCCCTTGTAAAAATCCCACAGGACGGACGTCTGCGAGTTTGGACGTGGGATCTTCACCGGTCGTACCTCTCTTCGTCCTCTGTCCAACGCCGCTGACCTCGCCTCGTTCCGACGTCCGAGTTGTTCGTGGCGTCCATTCCCGTGAGGTCGCGCAGGTCTGCCCTGTCCACCCGGTGCCAGGACCACCGGCAGATTCCAGAGCCTACTGCTCTCAGCCACGACCAGATCTGATCGAACCCTTCGATCGGGGCCTGCTGCTCTGCGTCCTCTTCGTCCTCCAACAAGCGGAGCTCCGTTCGCTCTTCGGGTCTAATTCTTCTTAATTTTCCCGCTCGAGCACGCAGTTCTGGGAGCAGAATCCAGTCGCAACTTACAGGTACGCCCCCGGCTTCCACGGACGGAATCTGCACACCCACTTTGGCCGAGACTTCCTCCCGTGACCCAGCTACGCGCCACCGCTGACGGCGCCTCATTCGGACGCCGGATCAGGTCGTGGGAGCTTCCACCGCCGAGTCACGCATTACTGCGAATCTGCCGACCACTGTTCGGATCCTCCTCGCGGCCAACCCTTCACCGAGTGCTGCCCGTCAGCCCGTACATCGACAGTCCCGAGTCTCTTTGTGTAGCCTGTTATCTCCCTGCGAGGAGTGGGCATTTGTGGTTGGGTTGTTCGTCCTTGTGAATCGGGGTTGTCGATCTCGGCCGGGGTTCCTTCCCCACGCCTAGGCGTGGAGGTACGTGCGAAGCTCCTCACTGTTGGCATTTTGCTTTACTAGTATACTTTCTAGCATGCCGCGTGACGTGCGTATAAGTTCCTAGCTATTTTGCTATTCACCGCGTGGTTGAGAGTTGAGAGCACCCATTCCGTGGCCCTAGTCGAGCGCCGAGCTCGGACTAGATTCCCATAGGCGCACGGCGGCTTCTTAGTCGCTGAGATCCCCGCGCCTCCCTCATAGGGACGGTCGTTGGGCTTGGATTTCTTGTTGAGAGATGCCTCCACCCGGAGGAACGGCACGGAGGTCAGCCGCCCGGCTTACCTTTGGCGTGCGAGTGCTGGCCGCACTTGTTGCATTCGTAGGTCTTAGCCCATTTCAGTCCCGTCCCACATCAAATTGGTATCAGAGCATATTGTCCCGCATCCGCTTACAGACATCCTTAAGCCAAAGCTATAGTTTCTTGGGTTATATCTATGGCTGGTAATTCGATTTTAAGCAGATGGATGATGATTTAGCATTTAAATGACTATGATCACATGGATATATAAATAACAAAAACCATGACATTATTAAGATAATGATGATGATTGCTAAAAGCACTAGCTAGTGACCATAATTATGTTTGTGACAAAGATAGTTACATGATTAATTACATGTATGAGTGGCATATATATATTACACATGATTATATGAGCATGCATATTATGATATTTATAGTCATCATGTTGACCCATAGATATATGTTTAAGGTGATCTAGAATCAAATCGTGATCAAATGATTAAGATAAGAATAGAATAACCGTGCATGTCCTTTGTGATTAAAGATGATTTAACACCTCAAAACATGATTCAGGTTTAAGTATGGTAAAGCACCGCTACAAGTTTGAAAAGAAAACATGTATTTGGGATAAAGATTTTGATTAACGTATAAAAGATGATTAAATTAACAATGCTAGTGGTGCTTAAGAATGATGTTCATGTCTAACTGATATTTAAGACCCTTCGTTGATACATGTGACCATAATTAAATTGGAAGACCTAAATAAAAAGATAAATAAGTCTTAGTTAATGAACTAACAAGATGCAAACATTATACAACACATATAAGTAAATATTAATAGAACAAATTAGAACATTTCCTTGTCTCCTTTATTTACAATAAGAAGAATTGAATTATTTAGCTCGGCCACCAGCAGCCTCCCCAAGCGCCCTGCTAGGGTTTGAGGGGGCCGCCTACAGCCATGGCTGCACCGCCCCGGGGGGGGGGGGGGCTCCGCCTCCCCCGACCTCCGACGGCTCCCCTTCATGTTACCTCAGACCCGTCTCCCTGTTCTGCCCCAGCGAGTTTGTCGGCTTTTCTCAAATGCATGGGAGAGCAGACGCCCCAGAGGCCCTTCGCACAGGCGCTGCTTTCCACCCTGACGACTCCTCCGATGAAGGTTCAGGAACACTCGCCGGCATTTACTGATGGTAGAGAGTCGGGTGTTTTCTTCAACGGTGATGAGATCCAGCAGTCACTCTCCCGTTTTCAGTTCGTGGAGGTTGCATGCACCCCTCAAGGGCGCGCGCCCGGTCTTCCCTTAAATCCGGTCTCACGTTGCTCAACGATTCAGTTTTCAGAAAGATTTCATCTTCAGCACGTTGGGACCAAAGCAGCTGCTCTTCCGTTTACAAACCTCCGAAGGTTCTCCTCCGCGAGTTTCTATATGTTCAAGGGCGCTTGTTCAGATTTTGTAAGTGGTTCATGAAATTTTCGCCGGAGACGGCTTCTCCCATCGCCTCGATCTGCATGGGTGGAGTTCCCTTGCCTACCGGCGAAGTTGTTCTAAGAGTAGATGATTCGTGCTGTCGCCGGCATTGTTGGCCTGGTTTTGAAGGTCGATGCTAATACCAAAAACCTGATCAACACATATGTTGCCAGGGTCTATGTGCAAGTGAATCTCTTGAAGTCGCTCCCAAATCGCACCTGAATTGGTTTCCCAGGAGGAGGAGGATGGCAACAGGTCTCCTCCCGGGAGCTCCCCTTGTTCTGCTCTCCTTGCCAGCGGTTAGGTCATGGCGGCGACGCGTCCTGCAAGAAATCCTCCCAGTACATGGAGTCCGTGCCCTCCCCGGATCGACTTCCCCGCCGTGAGCCTGAACACCCATCCTCCTCGACGTGAGCTGGACCGTGATGATGTCGAGGGCGAATGACAACGGCCCAAGGAAGCACGGCGACCTGTTCCGAAAACTCTATGGAGAACGGTTCAGCGTGATGTCGAAGTGCAATAAGGCCCTGCTATCTCCTTTGAGGGTGCACCGTCGGCGAAGGCTCTAGAATCTGCTCTGCCAGTTTTTTGCAACCAGCAACATGTTCTCTGTTCTCCAAGTTGCAGATGATGATCGGCTCCAAGAGTCCCTACCCGTTGAAAATCCGGCTAAGGATCCTCCAATGCAATCATCATCAGCCCATGGTGATCTATATGTATGTTCAAGAGCCGCTCCCTATTGAACCGGGGAAGGGTTCGTATGTGCAATCTTTATCGACCCATGATGATGTGCTGGTGGTAATTGAAGGGAGGGAGGGGGGATTCTCTGAGTCTTATTTGTTTGCGAGATAAATTGGGATACTCCACTGAAACTTATCATATTCACTTTGGTTGTTAATGTAAGGTATCTCAGTTGAGTTAAGATATATAAGCTCTTATCCTGATTTATCTTGAGATAAGTTGTTCTATCAAAAAGATAAGAATAAAGAGGATTAATTTTTTTTCACAACTCTAGATTATCTCATCTTCCAATCAAAATATTTTGACGTATTTTATGGAATATCTTATCCGCGATTTAACTTATTAGCTTAACCTATTCGCAATCAAACAGGTTTGGATCTTGATATTCACCCTTAACTTGGATATCATCATTGAACCCTAATATCAGTCGGAATATGAAATCCACGCAATGAAATCAATTATGATAGATAAGGACCTGACTCTATTTTACAAACAAACATGCCCCAAAAGAATGGATAAGTTTAAAATATCCAAAAATGGCATTCTTCCTTAAATACTCAAAAAGGGCAAGAGTCATACTTTCTAGCATCATACCAAAAGCATCCTTAATTATTTTACAAATAATTTGTCTAAGCTAAATCTATGTAATATGATTCTTAGCATACCAAAATGAAGTAAAAAAGAGCATGACATTATAATAGTTAAGATCAAAATATAAAGTTGATTTATTGAAAATAAAGTGACTCGGCCGTAACTTTACAATAGAGCAATCCACCTACATTTGTAGAATAGTACTAATGAAAATGTTGTGCATGAACATCAAACTAAAATAAAGTAAAAGTCACAAATTGGCATTAGATCAAGGATAATTATTTAGTTAAAACCTAGTTTCTTCGCCAAGATTCTTTGCTTAATAGGATTGATTCTATAGCGATCGATAAATAGTCGCTCAAATCATGATCCACATCTCCAAAGATTTATTTGAATGGGAAGAGAGCGTTGCAAGGGGAGGACTTGCAACCACAAATGACGGGTCAGAAAGTGTCCTGAGAGTTTTCCCAAGGGACAACACTCCGACGGTCAAGTCAGGCAATGATGGCGAGCACTTGGGGAGAGTGGGAGAGTGAGACCAGAGTGAGAGAGTGAGAGCTCGAGGGGATTAGCCTGTGTAACTCCTTGTCGTTGGGTCAGGGTCCTATTTATATTGTTGCCGTGAGGTTGACCGTTGGGTTGCCGTGGTCGGATGAGACGTGAGCCGCCCAACTCACTTGCCAGACGAGATAGGGAGGCATGGGTATTGACTCGCCATCTCTTCGCCGGAGGAGCACCTCCTCCATTAATGCGGCAGGATTCGTTGGAGGGGGCTTGAGACTATTCAATCAGGGAGAGCGACGTGGGGGGTGTCCTCCCTTCCCGTCACCGGATTGATGGGTCTCTCATCATTAATGTGCTACCGGGGACATGCGTCGTTGCCGCTGACGGAGAAAACGCGCATGAGTATGCCGTATGCACTAGGCCTACATTGGAGCAAGAGCGTGTTGGGCTGGCGTGCGGAGGAGCAGGTCCGGAGGGTTGGGCCTTTATGGTGGGCCGACCAGACGGGCCATAGTGGACTGGCGAGATATGCATGTCCTCCTTAAATTGATACAAAAATCTTAGCTTTTCTCTAAAAACTGAGAATTGTGTACAATTGAAAATGCCTTACACAGTTCATACACGATACATGTTTAAAAAAATGCTAAACCTATTTGTATGTGACATCGTTTTTTCGTTGTCAGCTTGTTTCTATACAATTAGATATCACAAAAATATAATATATTTGCACAAAACTTAAAACTTAAATAAATAGACTAGATGCTTTAGAAGTAATATACACATGAATTGACTTATAATAAGCAGTTAGTGTGGGATTACACTTCTCAACAAATCTGTGTGAAATCACATGAAACATCATTCCTTGAAAGTACCGCAAGATCAAATGGGCACACAAATTTAAAACTCAAGTTGCCATTTAGTAACAATACAGAGTCTTTTCTCCTTTTCATTTTCTTTGAAAATGAGCAGGATGCAGAGACAAGTTATTTCGTATAAATCTGACTATGCCAGAGGTTTTATGAAGATTCTAAGATATAAGTCGTAAGTTTTGTAAGCTTTTATAATTGGGGGCGACTCAGGTGATGCCGACACCACTTGATGTCACCGCTCTCGAGGGCGGTGATAAGAGGGAGAGACGACGGCATCAGATGATGTCGACATCATCTGATCGCCCCCTTTATAACCTATATGACAAATAAGTATTACTTATTGCACCCTTGATGTAGTTACATTTCTATAAGACAAATAATAAAGTAGACTTCAATATACTTTGCACCATCACGATCTAAATTTTGTATATGGCGTTCAGCTTCACAACCCTACTAAATCTATCACATAATATGAAAAGTTGCAATTTCTTATCATCAAGAAACTTCCATCTTTTACTTTAGAAAAAGAAACTTCCCCCACTCAAGCAAGAATTAGATAACGTACTGTTTAATCTAAATCAAAGACTTAAATCGACTTATTTATTTTGTAAATAATCTAATGATGACAGTGATTTTCATGATAATTTAAAATATCTTAGAACACAATTCAAAAATATTTTTTTTTAAAATATAAATCATATGTGCTGCATCTTTTAAATTTTTTTTCTCAAAAGCTCGAAAGCAACCCCCATCGGAGCGACGTGTGAACGATGATGGTGGCGTCTCCAAGGCGGCAAACAAAATAAAATAAAAGTATAAAACAAAATAAAACAAGTTGCCATTTAATACGTATATTCCCCGTCACCTTTTTTTTTTGGTGGTACGACTATTTACACTTGTTCGGACCTGGACGGAAAGTTCGCAGCGCCGTGTTCCTCGTGCACAAAACCGCACGGAACAGCTGGGTGACGGCGCCGCGCAAACGGCCCAAACCTTCCGTTAGGTCCTCCGTCGCTCTCTCCAACTCCTCAACGACCTTCTGCAGCCGGAGCAGCGTCTTCGCCCCGTCCTCCTCCGCCGGCTCGTCCATGATCTCCGCCAGTTTCCTCACAGACGCCTCAAGCGTCTCCATCTCGCCCGGCGACGGCGCACCCGCCTCGCCGGAGAGCGCCGCCCGGAGGTCGTTGAAGGCCTCGGCCCACGCGAATTCCGGCGGAATATTCTTCGCCCCCGCGGCCAGGTCCACTTCCCCTCCCAAGAAGGCGACCAAGGCCCCGGCTACCAGCGCCGACACGGCTTCCACGGCGTAGACCGCCCGGCCCAGAGCGGTGGCCTTCCCACTTGGCGGCGGACCTCGCGGCTGCAGGTCCCGGACCAGCCCGGCGGCGCCGATGCGCCGGCCCCTCCGAGATGACTCCTCCCACTCGCGGATCGATTGCCGGGCCTTTCGGATCTGCTCCAGCGGCGGACCACCCCCTGCGGAGAGCAGGTGGGCGACGAAGACCAGCAGGAGCCGGCCAAGGTGGAGCCGCTCGACCTCCGCCGAGACGGCGTTGCAGAGGTCCAGGAGCTTGACGCTGCTGCCGATGTACGATGACAGCGCGGCCTCGTCGGACCCGGAGAGGGACGGGTCGGCGACGAGTGCCCCGGCGACGGCGTGAACGGAGGAGAGCACGCCCGCGGCGCGGGAGAGGTATGTCAACGAGACAGCCGTCGGGGCGACGCCGGGCCCGGACAGAGCAGGAGGAGGGAGCGGCAGCAGGGAGTGGAGGTGGCGGAGGAGGGAGCCGTGGAAGGAGTGGAAGAGGGAAAGGGACCCTGGGTTGGGAGGGGAAGGGGGCTTCTTGGAGTGGGAATGGAACGGGGAGAGGGGCGGCAGGTGCAGATACATATCTGGGAAAAGGGCAGAGCCTGGGAACGATGATCCTCCTCCTAACGTCTTCCTGCTTCAGCAGAGACCATGCGAGGCTAGCAGAGACCGAGAGGGGAAAGCCGAGGGGAAGAAGAAGAAGGAGCATCTGGTTGCAGAGACGAGGAGGAAAGAAAAGACGTGTGTGTTTTTTATATGTGGGCAAGTCGGAGAAGGGAAGAAGGGTGGACGGCAGGGTTGTGTCTCCGTCCTTCCGCTGCGTGTTCGTGAAGACGGAGATTATGGAAATAAGTTATTTTTAAAGTTGAAATATTAAAAAAATCTGAAAATGTATTAAAAAATCATAGACGGCCGGGAGTCGTCGCCGCCGTCGCCGGAGAAGGAGGAGCACGTGGGGCCGAAGGTGGTACGACCGAGTCCAAGCAGGCGCGGAGCCTACGCGACGCAGTCGCAGAAGATTTCCGGCGGCTGATGGAGGTCCACAAGGGGGAGCAGCTCAGCATCACCGTCACGGGGCACAGCCTCGGCGCCGCGCTAACCGTACTGGTGGCCGACGATCTCGGCCCCACCTTCGCCCTAGGCAGCAACATCACCCCCCATCGCCGTCTTCTCCCTCGGCACCCCCACGTCTGCAACCAAGGGTTCGCGGAACGTGTCGGCGACTGCGGGGTGAAGGTTCTTTGTGTTGTCAACCAGCGGGATGTCATCACGAGGGTGCCCAGCGTGTTCGCTGACAACCAGAAGGTGGCCGAGGAGGAGGAGAAAGAGAAGGAGGTGGGGGGCGGCGGAGGGCGGGAAGGTGGCGCAGCTGCGGACCGGTGGAGGGACGCCGTGGGGCGGGCCATGACGGCTTGGTCATACTCGCATGTGGGGAGGGAGCTGTGGGTGGACAGCCGGCAGTCGCCGTTCCTGAGGCCGGGCCCGGGTGCTACCACGACTTGGAAGCCTATCTGCAACTGGACTGCGGCCGGAGCCCACCTGCACAGCCTGCCTGACCGCTCTCTCTGGCTGCGTTGCCCCCGGAAGTCAACCTCCAGTGATACCCGCTCTCCTCCTTTGTCCTCTCTCCATCCATCTCATCTCCGAGTGAAAATTTTAGAATTTCAAATATATTTTAATTATTTAATTATAAAATAAATACAATATTAAAAATACTTATATTTAAGTCGAGGAAGATTAATCACGTTGATATTTTTATATTATTTAGATACAAATAAGAATATTTCTGCTAACATTTTTTTAGATTTTTTACCAAATCAACTTTAATATTTATTTATTTGTGAAGATTATTTAATTCAAGTTAAAATTATTTAAATAATTAAAATTCTAAATTTTAATATTTCTTACAAGAATTGGATTGTAAGTTATGAAAAAATCCTAAAATGCTTTGGGATTTTTACAACTAAACTATTCTCATGTAAAATTCTACATTTTTTCATATATCACCTGACTGTTGATATATTAATACATATATCCCTTATATGCACTGTGCTATTGAACTTATACTCTTGTTGTAATCTCGATCTATCTAACTTGAATGAAGTGTGAGTTGAGAGATAGAATGGCTAACCTACTGTGTGTGTGCACACGTCCGTGTGAGAGCACGACGACGATAGTGGCGGCAAGTTATAGTTCACTGTTGACCTAGGAGACAATTGTCGTCGAGTGGTAATCCGGGTGGGGCAGAGAGAAAGAAGAGGATGGGGGAAGGAGAGGCGGGGCGCTTAGCAGCGAGCACGACCACGGCATGGGGTCCGAAGCGACTGGCGACCGCATGGGTGGAGGAATGACAACCATACGATAGGGTGGTGACTAAGGCGAGGTGGTCAACGAGTGTTGGTCCGGTTGGCGACATCCGATCCCGGAGGAAGGGGAACCAAGGAAGGGAAGTGTGCCAGATGGCCGGCATAGCTTGGCACACAGAGGAGGGGGTGGCACAAGGGTGTAGGCCGTAGGGGGTCAGTAGGGTTTGACGGTGTCAGGGCTTCCCCTATTGTGACGGTTAAAATGGGAGGAGGAGAAGGAGAGGGGGGGGGGCTCGTGTGGCATCGCGGTCGTGGAGGTGTGGGCGACCCGCCCCGATGCTGGGCTCTGACTCCAACAAGGTGGCTCGAAAGGGTGGGTGTACTTGGCGACCTCAGATCGAGAGGGTGGATGGGTGGGGAAAGAATGAGAGTGTGGCAGCTAGGGTTTAAGGAGGTAATGGTTTGGCCAACTAAGGCTTGCAAGGGAAAAAAGGGGAGTGCGACAGCTAAGGTTTTAGGAAGTAGTTGTTCGGTGGGCTAAGGCTCGCAGCGGAAAGAAGTGTGTAGAGGGGAGCCACTAGGGTGGGGGGAGAGGAAGGGTTATTGGGATGGGGAGAGAGGGGGACCATTAGCACTGGAGAGAGAGAGAGAAAGAAAGAGAGGCAGTGGGATGGGGACATTTTTAATATTTCACCTCTATTAATAATTTCTGTGATATATTTTCATAATATTTGTTGATCGTTGATGACTCTAAAAATATAAGAGTATAACTATAATAATACGGTGCATGGCAGAGATATATTTAGTATTTACCAATATCTTAAAGTTAGGAGGTTGTATGTAAATATATAGTTTTTAAGGGTATAAATGTAAAAATCTTAAATACTTTTTGCCGCACCTTGCACGCGACGTTAGAATATATTTGATTAAATTTATAGTTATAAGTTACTCTTGGTTTTTTTGAACACGAGGAACGTAAATGGAGAGTAACTTTAGCTTTTTCTTGGTTTCTTGGTTTCGCCAACCTCCTTGTAGCCCAGTTGGTGAAGTTTGTTCACTTCGATGAGCTCGAGGTTTCAAGGTTGGTAATAGCGGGGAGAAGAGAGAGAAAAAGAAAGAGGTATTATAAAATATCTCAATTTTATAAAAAAGATATATATATTTTTTAAAAACTCTGGCTGTTTCTAAGTAATCACAGAAATCGAGATATTTTTAAATAATTACACTTATAGCCCTATGTAGAAAGCTACAGTCTCGAGCTTTTAGTTGGAAGACAAAAATAGCGGGGAGAAGACAGAAGAAGAAGAAAGAGATATTATAAAATATCTCAATTTTATATAAAATATATTTTTTAAAAAGACTTTGGCTGTTTCTAAGTAATCACAGAAATCAAGACCTTTTTAAATAATTACACTTATAACCCTATGTAGAAAGCTATAGTCTCCAGCTTTTAGCTGGAAGACAGAAATAATATAGATTCGCATTCGAATAACTTCTCCGATCATGTTCTCCTCAAATCAGTTGGCCAAAACTTGCAGAAGGTTCAGAATTGCCCTAGGTGAAGTGCATTTATTTCACGTAAGTTTCTTAAGACCTACTTTCTAGTTGTATTAGAGATAAGCTCATTCACCCAATAGACTCAGATTCTGAACTGTAGGGTTTGATCATGACGTGATATATATGGCATCACGTATTGGATTAACGGTCCGGAATGGAAGTGAAAGGAAAACTTAAATTCGCCTTGGAAACCACCAGGTTGATGCTGTGGGCGCTGAGAGAAGTGTGTGTTCACAGATTTGGTGCAACCGCTTTGTTGATCGCGCAGGGTTAACGCAAGCGACTCTTGAGAGTCGGTTGCGTTAATCGATCCCGATTAATCTCCTTATGTTTGAGGAGAGCGACGAGATCTACCGACGCTCTCTCGTCTGCTCCCCCACCCTACCATGTTATCAAACCGACTCTATATGTTTCCACTCTCTTTGATTGGAACTATGGTCAGTGCACACCCTAGTCAATTACACACTCACATGTGTTTTTACTCTCTTTGATCGGAGTTATAGTCAGTGCACACCCTAATCAATTACACACCCACGGTATGCATCAAAGAATTATTTTTTTAATTTTTTTGGTGAAGTGAGATTCACGTCTCTCTAATTTATCGTACAATACACATCTTTATGTGACGATTCAAAAAATAATATAAAATATAAAATATTAATTAAAAAAATAGGCCCAATAATATTCATTGAATTTAATTATTATTATTTTTAAAACTAAGTCATCAGGTGTGGGGATGTGTCTTGTATTGTAAGTTAGAGAGATGCGAGATACTCACGTCATATAAATTTTCAAAAATGAAAAATTTAATTTATTTTGTTTACACCCTAGGTGTGTAATTGGCTAAGAGTGTGCACTAATCATTTTCCGGCATGAAATAATTCTTAGAAATTTAGTGTTATATCATTTAACTTATATGTATCCTACTCCAATTAAAAGATTATTGGTCTTTTCTTGGTTACATTTTTACTCGAATTAAAATTGAAAGAGAAAAGGTGAAAAATGATTTGAAATACATAATGTTAGATAATTGGGCTTGTGAATCAGTCCTTAATACTAAAGTAATTCGCTCATTGATGTCTTATTTTAGAGTTAAGAGACTATTATGAAGATTAAAACGAACTGAACTGGACTAAACTGATTTATTTTGATTTGGTTTCACAATTATTTGTTGATTTCGTTTGATTCGGTTTGATATCTTGTCTTATTTGGTTTAATTTCTCCAAAATATCCTCAAAACTAAAGCAAACAGCACAGGGAAACCAACCCCCCCCAACCAAAAAAAAATAAAAATAAAGACATCCCAAAAACCCCTAGTGGAATTAGGACTTATTTGTTTCATTGTAACACATTGTAAAATTTCATAGTTTACTTTATCTCATATTATTTTAATTGTTTCTTTAATTATAAAAATAGTGTAAACCAGGTTACTTGGACTGACATGGCACTAAGATTCTATTATGTTGGTTTACGATCCATGTCCACTGGAAATTAAAACTGGAGAAAAAATTAGTTGAAATCATGACTAAATAACAAAAAAAGTAGTTTATTTTATAATCATCCAATCAAAAATAATTTTAGTTTTAAAATTGGAGGATTACGGCAAAACAAACAACACATTATTACAACTTATCTCATAAAAATCGATTTATCTTTTTAAATATTTCCTTTTTAAGACAACTTTTCTCCATCACTTCAATTTCGTGGCGCCTATTTGATGACGAGTTGAACGTTTAGGTCAAGTGTCGGCATACTTCTTCTTGTGCAGAAGCGAGACATTGAACGTGAGGCAGTTGGAGAGAGAGAGAGAGAGAGAGAGAGAGAGAGAGAGAGAGAGAGAGAGAGAGCCTAATAATTAGGGTCGATCACTTCTTGTAGAAATTAAGAATGTTGAGTTCTTGAGGGGGGGTGAGATATCACGAGAGAATTCTCTGATGCTTAAATAAATATAAGATGAAAAATTTGATAGTCAACATAAAATAAGAGAGAGAGAGAGAGAGAGAGAGAGAGAGAGAGAGAGAGAGAGAGAGAGAGAGAGAGAGAGAGAGAGAGGAGTGATTGCTTGGATTGCATTCGCATTGTCTTATATTCGCATCCCCGGTGGAGATAGTGGTGATCTTCTTTTATAGTCAGTGAGCCAATACCATAAGGACGGACGTGTTTGGTTGAATTATCACCCATGACGTGATGGGCATCGGGACATATAATAAGGCCGCGTTTGGTAACGTCCATGTATTCACAAAAATTTTGAAAATCTCTTTCTCTGACATATATACAATGTCAGAGATTATCAATGATTATAAATCTTGGTAATCCACCTTCACATAGTTTCGACGGATTAAGAGGATGAGGTAATTTGTGCCTTATTCTCTTTCATCCTCGATAGTTGTTTTGCACGATATCCCATATCACTTTTATCCACTTGAGAGAAATTAAAAATAATTTAATATTTTTATCTCGAAAATGACAGTGGAATGATTTTCAAAAATGCCCCGAGAGTAAGTAACAGACCAACGTCTAATATGTGTCAGGTGACATGCAGAGACGACAATATAATTGGGTGCTAGATTGTGGGGCACTTTTTTTTTTTGTTTGGAATCAAGAGAGTTCATTCAATTCACGAAAGAAACAGGATACAAAGGGGACAAAGTCCAAACCATAGAAACAACCCACACTGGCCTAAGAAGGCAACGGCCCAACGAGCTGCAAGAGATGAAAACGGAGAGACAACAGCAACAACCCGAAGGCGGGAGACACCTGACGACGTTGGGGTAGCTGGCGAATCGAAGGCGAATGATGCTGACCTCGAGGAGCACAAGGCATCCAGACCGCATACACCAGAAGCGGTGAGAAAGAGAGACCCGGGAGACAAGCAACCGAGGGGTGCTTGAAAGAAGCGCGGCATCTCCGAGCTCTGAAAGAACCGAGGGGATCCGTCACCTGCAAGAGCAACCAACAGACCACCTACTCCGACCGGTGAACCCCACGAATGCCGAAGGCCCGGGGGGACAAATGGGTTTGGTAGAGGAAGATAGGGAGAAGAACACCGGTGGGGGGGAAGGGGGAGGGGAATCTAAGAAAGGGGGACGCCGGAGGGGAAGGGAGGGAAAGGGCGGAGGGAGGGCAAGAGGGGAAAGGAAAGAGGAGGGCCAAGAGAATGAAGGTGGGGGGGGGGGGGGGGGCTGCGGGAAGCGACGGGAAAGGGAGTGGGGGTGAAGGGCCACGGAGGGAGGGGTGACCTGGGGGAGGAGAACGGGGCAGGGGAAGGCTGAGGGTCGGAGGGGGGGGGGGCAAAAGGGAAGGCAGAGGGCGGCCGGAGGAGGGGACAGGTGGGAGTGGAGGGGATAGGAGGGGTTACACCGGGGAGGGGGGGGGTAAAATAGGGGGAGGGGGTATGCAGAAGGTGGCCGGGGGAGGGGGAACACCACTGGAGGGGGGGGGGGAGTGACGCGACGGGAGGGGGAAAGGAGGGGGGGGGACGCCGGCGGAGGGGAAAGGCCCGGGTGGGGAGGGTGGGAAGAAGGGGAAATAGGACAGAGAGCTCCGAGGGTGGCGCAGGAGGGGGGGGGGGAGAAACATCACGGGTAGGAGGAAGGGAAGGAAAAGGAAGGCGGGGGAGGGAGGCCGGAGAGTAAGCACAGATGGGAAGAAGAGCAAGAGGAAGGAGGGAGGGAGCCAGAGAAGATCGGAGGGACTCCGATCTCCCTGAGATTCTAGGTAGGGTTTGGAGCCTACCTGACAAAAGCCCAGTGGTCGCCCCCGGAGAGACGAACCAGATGGAGAAGCCTCCTGATCGGAGAAGGAGAAGGGGGGGGGGGGAGTCCCCGGCGGGAGCTCCCCCCCACCCGACGGTTCCGCGAGAACGCTCGCGACTGGACGGGGAGAGCGCTCGGCGCGCAGCGGGCTTGTCTCCGCCAACTCAGATTGTGGGGGCACTTGGTCACATGCACATGGTTGGGTGACATTTTGCATCGTCATTAATAGGGTTAAATTTCAAAAAAATAAGTGGGCGTCATATGAAGCGATGAAAAATTGTCACGCATCCAGATTTGATGGATCCGATGGAGATCTTACGTCACATCCCATTAACTGGAGGGACATTGGATGAGTAAGTACGCAACATTAGGAGGACTGGACAAAGAGCAAGTTCCGATGGAGCCGAGTAAGAGCTGGACCCGACCCCATCGGCCCTCGGAAACGGATGCGGCATTCGGGAAAGGAAACCGGGGCTAGCTCTGACGGGTTTTCATTCCGGTGGACCGTCAGCGTTGGCGGCCCGGAGCCATATCGGATCCAGCCTTCACCCCCCCCCCCCCCCTTTTTTTCGTTTCCTTTTGGTGGCTCGGAGCCTATTGGATTTTCCCTTTCAGCTTTCGGCCGGCGGAGGCGATGGCGTGTACGGTACACCGGAGACCCGTCGCTCCAAGAGTAGGCTATCTGTTTCTCTATCAACAGTAGGCTATCTATTACATACGCATAGCGTAAGCTGGTCTGATAAATGATGTAGTCGTAGCGTCCATTTGACGTCACATCTGGAAATGCTGTGTTAGCTGTTGTATTGGTGCCCATTTTCTCTAGCTATCTATCGTATTTGCCCATCCGTGGCCACAAGAGTGAGATGAGCCCCACCTACACAGAGAAGATGTAAATTTTCATTAACCCATTAAGATTTACGTATGGTAAGATGAGCCCCACCTACACAGCAAGAGAACTAGAGCGATGGATCGATCATACCCAAGCCCCAAATAGACACACAAGATCAAGATTGTACAGAGCTCGAATAACAATGGATATAGAAATAGAGTAATAAGTCTAATCCGCTTTATTAGCTAACAAGCTTCCACTAACCATCTTGCAGCTGCATTCACCGTCTTGACAGCTGTGGAGATAGAATATCTTAGATACCATGTCATCTAGTGAAGGCATGAGTTACGCACAACAATATGAATTTATATTTATTCGGCGCTGATCTCTATCAACTCTACGTCTAGTATCTAATAACTATCGAGATTTTCACTATCTCCTTCAACTGAGAATAATACAGATGCTATTTTTATGTTCAGATTTAATTTGATGTAAAATAAACACCGATCATTTGCAGTCGGTGAAGAAGACGTCTTACATATGAACCCTCACAATCACCTCCACTCATATTAACGGAACCTTCCTCTATCCACGTATCACTCGACATTTTGTACTCACATGTTCCAATTTTGATTTGACTCCTTACCAACTAAGAATTGAGAGTGTGAAATAGAGGAAGATACAAGTGATTATTGATTTTTAGTCTCTAACAATTTTTGAAATTGAAAAAAAATCTTCTAATTTATTTATTTAGTCAAAAACTCTAAAATTCTTTTCCGTTACATAAAAAATCTTAATCTCCGTAAGATAAGATCTAATTAGATTAACTTAACCATGATCTAACCTAACTTAAAAGTAAAAAAAGACCATAATGCTCTTGTGTTGGTGAGTGTCGAGAGAGAGAGAGAGATAAAGAGAGAGGAGGGGAGGTCATCGGAGACAATCTCCCACTCCGGTGACACACCTAGAGAGAGAGAGAGAGAGAGAGAGGAGGGTAAAATGAAAAAAAAATTAATAAGAGTGAGGAATGGAATATTCCAAAAAATGAGAAGATATATTCTATTTTTTAGACATCAGTTAAAATGAGGGGCTTTTCACTAAGGATTTAAAAAATTTGGAGACTTTTGACTAAATAGATGAATCAGAGGGGCCTTTTCTTAATTTCAAAAGTTTTTAGGAGGTAAAGGTCTAAAAATCCCTATACAATTGCTGACATGGTTTGTCATCTCCTTCAATATCTCTATGATCTCTGTCTCTCTAGGAACTTTTAGGTGAAATTTCTATTCAAATCAAGAACAAGAGGAGGAGAAATTAGAGAAGTAAGATAAAGGAGGAGGAGGATTAGAATGCGGACGAGGATAAAAAAGAAACATACCTTGTATGCTATAAGACAAAATAATGAGCTCCTTCAGTTTCACAGCAAGTAATCTGGGAATATTGTTCATAAGTGGAGACAATCTTCCTCGTATAATCCAGCATCCATATCAAACGCACGGTATGCTTCCAAGTCGAGTTGTAACCCCATGGCATCAAGCATCCCATGCATATCTTTAGATTGCTGCGAGTGTGACCAATCCATAGAAATAAATTCATGTACAACACCATTCACCTCAATCCAACTGCAACCAGGTCTTTTCTCTACTTCTCTCTTTTTCATCAACATCCTAACAGTTGCTGCTTCCTCCCACTTTCGGTCCTCGGAGTACATGTTAGCTAAGAGGGCGTATCTCCCACTGTTATGGGGCTGCAGCCTAATTAGATGCTCCCCTATACTCTCACCCAGTTCAAAATTCTTGTGAATCACGCAAGCACCGAACAATGCCCCCCAAACACCAGGGCTTGGATCCATTGGCATGCTCTTAATCAACTGAAGTGCTTCATTTAAATGGCCAGCTCTCCCCAGGAGATCAACCATGCAGCCATAGTGTCCGAACTTGGGCTTGATACCATAAACCAGGGACATCTCCGTGAAGTACCTTTTTCCAAGGGCCAACTGGCCACCATGGGAGCATGCTGAGAGGATGCCCAGGAAAGTGACTTCATTAGGCTGAACTTTTTCCTCTAGCATGCGGGAGAAGAGGTACACGCTATCCGGGGTGTTGCCGTGCATCGCCAATCCATTGATCATGGCTGTCCATGGGTGAGCATCCTTCTGAGACAGTCTGCAGAAGACGGCCCGTGCTCGATCAATGCATCCACACTTGGCATACATGTCTATCAAGGCTGTCCCAACAAAGGAGTTCAAACCCAAATTATGTCTGCTGATGTAGCCATGGGCGCACCTCCCATGATCCAGATAGCCAAGCTGGGCACATGCTTTGAGTATGCAGGCGAGGGTTGCTTCATTGGGCAAGAAACCTTCTATGAACATATCACGGAAGACATCTAGTGCTGCGTCGAATCTATTACCATGAACATACCCAGTGATCAATGCAGTCCAGGACACAACATTTCGACAAGACAGTTGGTCAAACAACTTCTGAGCATCCACCATGCATCCGCATTTAGCATACATATCGACAAGCGTGCTGTCGACATAGACATCACGCTTCACCCTTCCACACTCTACATAGAAACCGTGGATGCTTCTTCCCAACCAGATGCTTCCAAGAACTCCGCACCCGGAGAGGATGCTGACGACGGTCACCTCGTCAACCACGGTTGCCGAAAGCCTCATCTCCGAGAAAAGACAGAGCCCCTGCGCTGCCATACTGCTCTTCACATAACCATGGATCATAGATGTCCAGGTAACGGAATCCTTATGAGACATTCCATCAAACAGCTTGGCGGCGCAGCCCAAGCGGCCCACAGACGCGTAGCACGAAACGAGAGGGTTCAGCACAAACGGGTCGGAATCAAAACCGAACTTCACAACATGCGCGTGAATCTGAGAAGGGTCTTTGCCCTTCGACTTGGCGACGGCCTTGATGAGAAGCGGGAGAGCGGTGATTTCCTCATGGCGGAGAGTCGTCGAACACTCTCGCATGGCGGCGCTCCAGACGCGAGCACTGGGCACCTCCAGGCGTCTGAGAACGAGGAGAGGATAGCCATGGTTGGGCAGAACTTGCATGCAGCGAAGAACCAACTGGCTGGCGCAGAGCGGGTCCTGGGAGAGCCCACCGGTTAAGAGAAGAGCGGACGCTTGGTTGAGGTGGCCGGCCGCCCTGCCACCCGGGAGCAGGGCTAAAAAATGGCTAACGAAAGGGCCGATGACTCCCCGCCCGGCCGCCGCACCAGGCATCTACACTCACCTCCAGCACCATCATCTGCCAGCAGGCGCAGCAGTTCTTCGCACGGTAATATAGTTGGGAGAAGAGAATCCCCCTGCTATCTCACTCGCCAAGACACGCTCATACCACGTCTCTGCTTAAACGAGGTCTTCACCTTTTCAGGTTAGGTACTCGGTGAGGGAGAGACAGATAGAGAAGTTCTTAAAAAAATGAAAAAAATATGAATTACACTTTTCTTAAGTTATACATATTTATATATATATATATTGCAGCAACATGCAGAGCGCTGGATTTATTAATAGGGTTTTTAGGAATGAGTCTCTACAAAAAAGTTAAAATTAGGAATAAACCTCCCAATCTCACTATTTATAAATAAGCCACCAAATTTTTCTAGGTTACGAGAAAAAGCCCTAACATCCATCTATGTCATAAAAGGTCAGATTAACTTAACCCAACCATGATCTAGCCTAACTCAGGACGAGAAAAAGACCAAAAAACTCTTAATATATCGAAGGAGAGAGAGAGAGAGAGAGAGAGAGAGAGAGAGGAAAGGAGGGGACCGAAGGGGGAGAGATAGAGAGAGAGAGGAGAAGAGGGCGTTGGAGAGGGTCTCCTCGTCTGGTACCGACACCGACACAGGTAACCCCCCCACTTCCTTCTTGCATCTTCTTCTTCCCTTCCCTCCCCTCCCCCTTTCTCTTTAGATTCCCTCCCCTCCCCGCCACCACCGCCCAGTCCTTGCAGTAATCGGGCCATGCCTCCAACCCTATTTGCCGCCACCTTCTTTTTCCTCTCTCCCCCTTATCCCCTGTAAACCCTAGCACACAACATCGCCCCTGCAAGCCCTAGTGCCTCCACGCAACACCACTGTTCTCTGCCATCGATTTGCCACCCCCGCGCACCCTACCCCACACCCCCCACTTCTTCCCCTACCCTCCCTCTACCCATGGCAACAAGAGAACACCTTCCCTCTGCTAGATCACATGGGCCACTACCAGTAGCCACCTACGCCACCTCGCGACCCCTTCGGTCACCAGCTGTGCCCACGCCGCCACCCCCCTACACAGCTCCAACCCATTCCCCTGCCAGTCGCCTGAGCCCTACGAATTCCCCGTTGGCCTACTGGGCATGCATCATCTGTGAGCCAGAGCCGCCCTCCCAACATCCCGACACCATTGTGGGTCTCAATTGCCACTGTCAGCCGCCATCTTCTTTCTCCTGTAAACCCTAACCTACAAGCCTACTGCGTTGACCTTCTTCCGCTACCACAACACCCCCCTGCCATTTCTAAACCCTAGCCTTCTTATTCTCCCCCCTCTTCTGCACTTGAGCAAGATCACACCCCACTGCCAGCGAGCCCGCCCATGACCGCCATGGCCAGTCCCTTCGTCTGCCAACACTCCCCTACTCCGCTATCCACCCCCGTCGGCCTTGCCTTATGTACCAGTCACGAACCAAATCTGTGAAGGATCTACACAAGGATGGGGCCGCTGGAGCCAACGTTAGGTTTGGGGGGATAGAGAGAGGGGGACAATGGGGACGTCAAAGGGAGTGACGGGGTCAGGGGAGTAGAGAGAGAGGGGTGAAGGAGGGAGAAGGAAAGAGGGGGGATGGGGTCACCGTATGGGGCATGGGGAGATGTTCGATTCTACTATCGCCACCACTGCCGAGCATCCCAAGCCACCGCCGTGTCTCCCCTTCACGAGAGAGAGAGAGAGAGAGAGAGAGAGAGAGAGAGAGAGAGAGAGAGAGAGAGAGAGAGAGAGAGAGAGAGAGAGAGAGAGAGAGAACGGAAGGGTAAAATAGAGAAAGACAAAACTAACTGTGAAAAGAAGAAATATTCCCCAGAATATTCTACTTTTTAGACGGTGGTTAGTCGTAAGGATTTTTTAACCAAGATTTAAAGGTATTGGGGGTTAATAAATAAATAATTGTATTAAGGGGGCTTATATCAAATACAGTATAAATTGTATGGATCGAAAGCTAAAAAACCCTTACTAATAAACGAAGCTGAGCGGGAGCTAAAGAGCCACAAAAAATATCATAGGGGCACATGATATATGAAGGGTAAAACCGTCCTTACGATGCAAGTGCCAGTGTAAAAAAAGAAAAGAGAATCTCAATTAAGAGAATACGTGACCAAAGGGAAACATATCTAAAAATTGAAGGAACGAAAAGAGAGCAGAGGGAGAGCAGAACGTGATGCTCATTGTATTCACATATAGGGTTTATATACAGATTACATGAGTCCGAGAGAATAGTAGGGTGGTGTCGAGGGCAAGTAGATCCCTTGTCTAGGGAAGGTATTATTCATGGAAGGGAATCTCCTATACATGGTATGTGCTGTCTAGGGGAAGAGGAAAACGGGGGAAACACACGATATTAACACCCCCTTCAAACTTGGGATGCTGAGTGGGAAACTATCAGAAGTTTGGATACCAAAATTGGAGCCCTGTAGATGGATGAGCTTCGGTGAGTAAATCAGCCAGCTGATATTCAAAGGATACATATGATAGGAGAAGTGTCTTTTGGCGAAAATGATGTCGTACAAAATGACAATCAATTTTGATATGCTTGGTGCATTCTTGAAACACTTCATTATAGCAATTTGTATAGCATTTTTGTTGTCAACTGGAATATTTAAATCTTGGAGAAGCCACCTGAGCGCGATATTCAATCTCATTGCAAAAGTGAGACACAACAGACTGCTTCTTACTTTGCCAAGGGATTAAAGAATCACCTATAAATATGCAAAAGTCTGTGGTAGAGCGTCAATCAGTGATATCACCTGTCCAATCTGAAACCATATGGCATTAGTATTATGAGACACACACACTAGCTTCTCTTGCGACATGATCTCACGTAAGGACCCAGAGATATTTGCTGTTGACTCCATGGTTTTATTTGCTTCTCAACTTGTCAGCAATAATGATGCTAAACGCAAGAGGAAAAAAAGAAAAGCAATGTTGTCGTGACTAATGGATATATGCAAACCACCTTAACGACGAAGTACCATATCTGCAAGTACAGTGATATGGGTGAAATTGGTGGAGCAAACACACCTTTAAATTGCTAAATGTTAGGCACACATTTTGCTAAAAACCCTGCCTGTATTTTCTTCATGCTTACAGGGAAGACAAATCAGCGTACTTAAGATATTAAAATCAAAACAGTCCTGCAAAATCTAAAATTATTGAAGTTAATAATCAAGAATAACAAGAAGAAATTGCCATATATCAGATGTACGGGATTTGATTCAGAAAGGGTGGACTTAAAAACCTGAGATCATCTAATCCTTGCAGCCCACACTCAGCACCTTGAGTTAGTATGTTCTGAATATTGATACAAGCTAGTTTGAAGTATGTGCCTCTACAACTCTGTCTTTCAACTTTGCTATCCGCTCCTGAATGTGAAATCAATACCCATGAGTGGTTAATCCGGGCTAATGCAAAATAACCCTAACTGAACCAATCTTTGCCATGGAACTAATTAAAATAAAATTTGGAGAACCTTGAATGACTTTGAACGGCGAATAGATGGATCAACCAGTAAAGCTTCCGAATATGCCTTTTCAGCATTTGACAACTTCCCCATAGCCATGAAAGCATCACCTTGGCAAATATAAGCCTAGAACATCATGCCAGTGTTACTTTTCATAAAGAGAATATATCCTGGCATAGTGAAAAATCTCATCTAAGAGCTTTATAACCCTTGACAACTCAGAATGAAAAGAAACATTTATGGTCATTCAAGAAGCACCACGAGAAGCCCACACCCCACGAGACAGTTGGCTCATGGCTCCACCCGAGGATATAGGGCTTGGATGTTTGAACTGGTCCATGGCTGAAATGGGGAAGGAAGGGTTGTGGGTCCATCGTCCTCCTAAGGCTCACCTAGACTGCACAAGTTATGCTGCCTCCTTATGAATATTCTAGAGAATCAGTTATTTGTGATCTACTTTCCTCTGGGAGCTTCATAAGGAACTTTTGTGTTGCATGATTGTGTCACTAAAGAAATGAGGTTTTTGGGTGTCTCTTATTGTGACTCTTTTGAAGGTATATGTACACCCTATTCTGTCAAATCCTTAATGTTTCATTATTTACAAATGAAACTATAGAAACACCTCATTCAAATGGAAAAGGGAAAAAGCACCAAGCCAGTGACATTCTCTAGTTAATTTTGCATCCATGTACCAAACACAGTTTATGATGAAATATCTTAAGTTCCCTCCTTCCACCTTCACTATCTTCTTTCTCAAAATTATCAAGAAAGGTGAGAGATATTGATATAAAACCTAGTTATGTTTCACATAGACAAGAAGAGAATGTGCCAACAGCCAACAAGCTATGCTTACATGAAGCTGTTCCAGAAAGCTGTTTATTGGGTAGAATAAGGAGAAGAAATACCTCAGTTGAATTTTAACCAGCCTTCTGTTGCAGGAATAAAGAAGCTTAAATTTCAGATGATGGCATGATGCGTGTGCCGCTATTGAAGTTTATAAATGAGGGAATATCACTAAAAATATGTAAACAAATGACCGTTGGGAGATCAAAGAATATATTATTGTATAGTGAAATAAGTGTTTTTAATTTATTTTGTTTTTTTTGGGGGAGGGGGGGTCCACCAAGTGGCTGGGGACCCTGCAGCCATGCACAAAATTGTAGGTTTGAGTCTGGAGTATCCCCCCAGGGAACTAGTTATATCCAGCCAACAGTGACTTTTACTAGGTCCTCAGTGGCCTCCACACCCCCCACCCCACAAAAAAATGAGTATATTAAAGCACCTTAAATCATGGGTAACCTCGTATTTGCTACCTCATGAATGCATCTTCTTTCTCATCACACCTCTTTAGTTTCCAAATTTACCACACCTAATGTCTATTCTCCAATGCCTGCATTTCAGTGTTGATACTTGATACCTTTGTCTGTGTCCTAAAAATCACAGGCAACATGTCAATTTCAATTAGCCCAAGGGCAGTGGTTGGTTTGTCCTATGGTTATCCAGAAAGAGGCCTTTGTTAATATGCATGTGGAATGAAATAAATGCAAGACTCTAACCACATAATAGCTGAGACCGATAAGTTTCAAGATTTTAAAAATATTTTCGTGTTCAGCTCCAAGTGCCAACATACTTGAGGAAAGTTCGGTGCTATTCTCAATGCTTCATTAGCATCTTCAAGTGCACTGACGCTCTTCCCCAGCTTTAACTTTGCCACAGATCTGAGGACAACACAAGACAACTCTTTGATAAACACAAAATTACGTATTCATAAGGTCTTCTCTCGTCTGAGTTAACCAAAAAGCACTGAAGTAAAAAAGGTGAAGGTTTTAGATGGCAATATAGCATTAGAGATTGTCATAGTTAGCAGTAGAGAAATAAAGAAGAAACCAGTCAGGTTATCAGCGGCGGTTAACGACAAAGAGATGATGAAAAGCTTACAAAATTATTACACGACCTGCTTTTGTAGATGACGTGAAGACCCCCAGAAGGTTTGAGGTAAATAGCCTGCATCCAAAAGATTAAGAAAAAAAGGATCAAATGATTAGAACTTGCGGGGTACCCTGTCAGAAATTTGCGACCAATCAATACAGGGGCTAGTCGGCGGAGCTCAACGTTCAAATTTCATACAATCCGACAATGTTGGTACCAGCCAGCCAGCGTTGTCATGAGAAGAAAAGGAACTCAAAGCTCGTATACACCAGGACACTAGAGGAGCAAGAGAAGTGTTTGAGGAACAACAGATATAAAGTAGACGGAGGAGGGCCTCTTCGTCCTTAGTTCTCCGGAAAATTGAGAGAAGTATCGATATTGTGTTCGAACAGGGCCGCACACAACGATTACCATAATGATAAACTTCATAGTCTTACCTGCGAGAGTAGGGCTTCCGCCTCAGCGGGGTTTCCTCTCTCGACCAGCTCCACCTCGCCCTTCCTTCTCAGAGCCAGAGCCTCCAGATTCCTCCAGGGATCGAAACTCCCTTCTGCTCCTCCTCTAACCCCACCACAAACCCCCGCCAGGAGCTCGGCAGCTCTAGCCGGGGTGCCACAGTGCCCCACCAGTGTCCCCTCCGGGAGAACCGCCAGATTGGGCCCCGCGCCGCACCGGCCGAGGCAGCCGCAGGAAGTGACGGAGACTTCCGGCGGGGAGATGTCGGAGAGCACCGCCAGGATCTCCCTCGACCCCATCCTGTTGCAGGTCCGGTTCACGCAGACCCTGATCTCGACCTTCTCCCGGCCGATTACCACGAGGCGCGCCCCCCTCCTCCTCCCCGAGGTCGTCAGCGGTGGCGCCCAGCGAGTGGGAAGAAGCGGGGACTTCAACAGAGGGGAGAAGGGGCAGAGGGAGGGGCGAGCCCATGCTACTGCCTCCATGGCCACTGCGCCAACAACTGCGCCAAGTCCGCTCGTTCGGGAGGGAGGGCCTTCTTTTATGGAAAAAATTAGTTTGCAATGCATCGCTGTCAGAGGGGACTTGTTTGCAAACAGCACTCCCCATCTTTCGGGGAGATTTATTAAAATAATTATCTAAATGTGTTCCATTGTACCCATTCTATGTTTTTTTTTTTTACAAAATTACACTTTTTTTTGTAGGAGAGGGGAAAGCGGGGACAAGCACCTCCCGGTGGGAGGCACGGCTTGAACCCGTGCCCTCCTACCACCTGCGCAGGAGGGGGGAGGGGGGTGTCCACCCCGCCACTGACTCATTCTCACCAATTAAGCAATCTCGCCACCTCATCATGTTCTCTCAATTTTTTTCTTTAAACCATAGGCTATTCGTGTGCATAATGGGTATGTATCGAACTTGTGTAAACTATGTCAAGTGTAAAGTGTATCGAAATCAGAGTTTGATGACTCGATCGTATCGAGTGTCTCAATTTTTTGTCGGGATAATATAATACGATATGTCGATATTGTCTCGCTCTATCCCGTAAGATATATATATATATATAATATGTAAAATAATATGAGAAAATTTGTAGCTCAGTTGGTTAGGTGACTTGTTCGCTTCCTCTCAGGCGGCACATGTTTGAATCCTACAAACGGCGTTTGAGATTTTAATTTTTTTAATCAAAATCTTGAAAAACAACCTAAAAAATGAACGTAACTCACAAATTTTGAACCTGAATCGCCCTTATATGGGTGAAATAACTCAACTAACTTACTTATAAAATATTTAATATTTTAAATAATATATATAATATATAAAGTGACCCGATTGCATCCCACGGACCGATTATCTCGGTCTGTGGCTGGGACAGGACGGACGGTTTGTCCCGTCCCGTCTCGATTTGTAAAAATCTTCAAAATTACGTAAAAAGTATCAAAATTATGTAAATTGTGTAACCGACTATCAACGGTGACATAGATGTACATCTCACTTGCCGGAGTCTATTTCTATGTCACCCCTCTTATATTTATGTTATAAAACATAAAAAATAATGATTTACATGTTATTTTTCATAGTCTATTTCTATGTCAACTCTCTCGTATCTCTGTTACAAAAGAATTAAAAAAGGAGATTTATATGTCATTTTCCACAGTCTATTTATATGTCATCTATATCACCCTATCTATTACCCAACTATGAAACAAGCGATAGAAAAAATGGCATTGTACCTAAGAAAGGTAGCATTCAACAATAAATGTAATAGATAATCTTCTAAGTATTATGGCACTGTAAACTTTAGCGAAAATATGTAAACCGTAAAGGAAATGTGTGACCTTCATAGAAAAAATGTAAACAAGATAAAATCATGTAACATGTACGTGAAATATGCAAATAATATCTACACAAATTCAAGAGGTTTCTCTCTACATGTTTTCTCCCCTACCTGCAATGCAGTAGTCTCACCATTGTCGATATCATCGCCTCTCCGTCGGAGACAGTAGACTCACCATTGATGCCCTTGCCTCCCTTATCACCGGATGCAACCTTCTCTCTTCGTCTCTCTCGCTCTCAAAGACCTCTCTTGGAGCCCTATCTTTTATTGCCCTCTCTCTCCCCCCCCCCAAAGCCCTCTCTCATAGCTCTATCTTTTGAAGTCCTCTCTTCTCCCCAAAGCTTTATCTCTTGCAACCCTTTCTCTCTCTCCCCCAGCTCCTCTGTTTAAAATTCAAACCAAAGACTCTCTCTCTCTCTCTCTCTCTCTCTCTCTCTCCATTCATGTTTGAAGGCAGGAGTGGGTAAGGAGAGGGGATGTGATAGGATAGTTGATACTATGGAAGAAAAAGGAAAATTTACCCCTATAACCCTAAAATCTTACAAACCTCCTCCTTTATTGTATTTATCATAATATCTCTCAAATCTTTAAGACAGAGTCATTGTGCCTCTGCCGTGATAGTGCCGTTACCTTGGTTAACTGAAGGTGGGTGAGGGAGATATAAATATCTAACTTACCTCTAGTTAACACACACACACACACACACACACACACACACACACACACACACACACTCTCTCTCTCTCTCTCTCTCGATCGATCGAGTGCACCTGTGGAGCTAGCGTGGGAAAAAAAGCTCTTGCAATGTGAAAAGGCTTGGGATAGTAGTAGACACCGAGAGGCTCCTTACCCCCCCAAACCCAATGCCTTCCCCTTCCCAGAAGGCCGATCCGAGAACTAAAGAAGAGGCAAAAAAGGGGGATAGTACCCTTGGCCCGTGCCCTCCACTAGCTTCGGCAATGACAAGTGTGATGATTCCATCTTGAATGGGGACTGCACTGGGAGGGGGGATCTAAGGTTGTTTACATGTTGACGGGCGGCCCATGGGTTTGTTTATGAGGGCCGAGATGCCCGCAAGAAAAGAGAGCCGGTGGGTGGTTGCAGAGTCAGTGAAGGGCATGAAGGAGGTGGAAATCGTGGAGGTAGGTGGTCACAGAGGCGGGGCAGCGACAGAAAGGGGAAGGTGACAGGCTTTGTGCGGTAATCAAAGGCGGTGTGTCTGGATCTCTCTCTAGCGCCCTTTCCCTCCCCGCCACCCTCTCTCTCTGTATCTTGCCACGTATGCCAGTGTCAGAGGGGGAGACCCCCTCCAGCGCCCCCCCTCCCTACCACTCTCTCTCTCTCTCGTATCTTTGTCTCATCTCTCTCTGTCTCGTCTCTCTCGCTCTCTATCTTTCTCTATCTTTCTCTCACTAGAGATGTTGATGTCACAGGGGGAGATCCCCTCTGGCGCCCTCCCCCCTCTCCATCACACACTCTCTCTCTGTCTTTCTCTCTGCTCGGTGCATCCCTCCAGGGATGCCAACACAAGAGGGGGAGACTCCCTCAGGCACCCTCCCCCCTCTACCATGCTCTCTCTCTCTCTATATATATATATATGCATCACGCCAAGGATGCCAACCTCCCTCCTCCCTCCCCCATTCTCTCTCTCTCTCTCTCACTCCGTCGGGGTGGGAGAGAGAGAGAGAGGTCCCCCTCCGATGCCGTCACCCACACCCATTGCAATGAAAGAGGGAGAGAGATCATAGGGAGAGGGGGAGAGAGAGAGGGAGAAGGATAATCTGGATATTTTTAAAGTGACTTTGATGGGGATGTCAGTGTGAAGGACTAAAAAATAAATCACTCTATAGGTGGTTTTTGTTAACCGAGTGAGGTTAGCACATTCGACCCCAAAGGGTCGAATGCACTAATCGATCCCGATTAGCTATGTTGAGTGTGAGAGGAGTGGTGGAGCCCACACCACTCTCTTTTCTCGGTTAATTTATCCCCTCAATCCTAACCGAAAAATAATCTTGATCCAAAGAAGTGACTATAGGTTATACGAAATTTTTAGAGACACTGATAAATAAATCCCCCTCTGCTAGGGACCCCCCAATTAATTTTGCCTCGTTAATTAGGATCAGTGATCCATACGGGCAGTCTTGATTCCCTACATTGCAAAATGAGTATGGAATATGCGCATCCAAAGGTGACAGGAGCTAGGTCTTTTTAAATATATTTTTAATATAACTATTGTTAAAATAAAAACAGATTTTTAAATTTAATTTAAAGATATTTAATTAGGGTCTTTTGACAATGCTAGTACCTTATTTTCTCTCCCCTCTCAGTTATCTACCGTCCCTTGCTTTTTCCTATCCTTATTTGACATCCCTTTAGTTCAGTCTTGATATTGTCTGATTTCATTTTTATGAAAACACCAAGTGTTAAAGTGTTATAAGTATTTAACATTTAAGCGTTTAAGTATTACTGCTATATTTAGAAACTTTATGTGCTTAATATGCAACATTCCACCACCCCCATGTACTCACATTAAAGTGTTAGTTGGTGTTTTCACAAAAAAAATAATAGAACTGAATCGTACAGCAGGAGCTGCTGGGTAAGGATGAGAAAAACTAACGGGGGTGGGGGGAGCCCAAAAATTAGCGAGAGCCCTAATTAATTAACCCTATAATCTATTGTTAGAATAAAAATTACACATGTTATTTTTGTATTTATATTTATACATATATCATTGGAAATATCCATATTGTACACTGTTTAAATGTGTAGAGAGGTTACTTAGGCCGACTTTGGTAACCAAATAAGCTCGATTAGGGTGAGACATTCGAGCTCACTGGCTTTGGGACGTGGGTTAGCGTGTGTTCGGAGTTTGGTTAGGGTAGGGCAGAGTTAAGGGCCTTATTCGAAGAACATCTCATTCAACTTGCCCCGATCAAATCAAGTAATCGAGTGACTGGATTAGGGACGAATGGCGGTCATTCGGCGAAGAGGCAGCGTTGTCCGATGTCGACGGTGCGTTTGGGTCATACAGCCTCGTCCGACGGCATCTCTGATGTCGACCGATAGGGCCGCCATACAGCTTCTCTAGTGGGCTTCTTCTCCACATCCGACATCAACCTGTTTGAACAACAGTGGCTGCGGTGAGGCGGCAGTGGTGTCCAGCATTGGTGGTGGATTTGGGCTCTACGGTCGCATCCGACAGCATCTCCGACATCAACCAATGCCGGCTTCCTCATCTCCCTAGGCCGCCGTACAACTTCACTGATGGGCTGCTTCTTCGCGTCCAACGTCAACCTTTTTGAGACAGTGGTTGCTGGACACGAGGGTTGTACAGAGGTAAATAATAGTGTGGAGATGAACAGATCCGGCGTACTGAGTTTTTATATAGATCCTGACCTATTTGGCAATTCGAATGGCCAGCAAAAGAGTGAAAAATGTGACGTGACTGACGGAACAATCACTACAAAAAAATAGAGATATAAGGACAGTTTATTTAGAGACATTTTTTTAAAGTGCCTTAAAAGCATTATGAATAGGGGCATTTTATATTAATATTGTCCCTAAAATACACAATTTTTCTTCTTTATTTAAAACCATGTATCGGGGCATTTTGAAATTGCCTCAAGTGAAGATGCCCCCTGAAATTTTCTCCCAGCGCCACAATCTCCCGCGCGCGTAACTACTTTCCAATTCCTTCCCGCTGCGGATGGACTCTTCCTCCATCTCCACCCCTCCACCTCCTGCAGACTCTTCCCATCGTGATCTCCTCCTTCGCCTTCTCCCTCACTGGCCCCCTTCTCCTCACTCTTCCTCAGTTCTGCTCGTGGGATTTTTTTCCTTATTTTGGAGATTCTTCCGTAGCAGTTCCTTTCCCACCACAGACTCTTCCTGTACCTCCCGATCATGCTGCCTAATCCTCCTCCTTTTGAAAAGTCGCTCACATTGCATTGCCCTTCTCCGTGGTTTCTTCACCTCCTCCCCACCACCCGAATCGGCGATTTCTCTTTCTCTGCTCCGTTCACGACAAGGCTGCCATCTTGCGGCCAGCCGCACCCCGCAACGTGTAGTGGCGGCCCCTGGGGAGGTGGAAGGAAGCCCGCGCCAGGAGTCCCAGCAGGTTCCTCTCTCCTCCTCGGCGGGTGATCCGAAGGGGCCGACGCAGTGGGGATCCGCGACACATCTCTCCCTCTCCCTGATTCCTTCTGTTCTCTAACCGGGTACGCAGTTCTTTATAAGGTTTTTGACCTCCGGCGGATTAGCTCTTGATCGGGGCTAATCTGAAAGTTTCCTTCTTTGGGGTGGTGGACTGTTGCCGCCAGAGATGTCGGGGCCGCTCGATCGGTTCACCAGGCCTTGTGAGTGCCCATCCCCAAAAGATCAGCTATTTCTTCCAACTTTTTGATGCTATTTTTCGTTGTTTCACGGGATGCATTCGCAGCGTCGAGTAGTGGGTAGATCAAGTGGCTGTGGGGGTTTTAGCAAAATTTCCAATCTTAGTAGCTCTTTGTTCTGAATTTTCGATATATTTGTCCTCCGGGTTTTTGATGCTTGGCTTCCTTACGTTTTTATGAAAATTCTACAATTTTCCCTTCTGTCGATCGTTTGGATCAGTTTCATGCCTCTGGAGTGCATATCAATTCTGAACATATGTGAATTTCTAGCCGGCGACGACGCCGGCTCTACAGGAGAATGCCAGGACTCTGAGTCTGCGGAAGCAGAGGGGGAGGAGCGTGGGGGTTGGCGGGGGCAGCCCCTCCACGCCGTCGTCGAGGAAGAGGCCGCGGAAGGGGAGTGGGCGGAGTGTTTCGTCCTGTTCCCCGGCGGCGGGTTCGGCTCCCAGGCGGAGGAAGGGGCTTGGGTTTCTGAACGGGAGCATAAGCGTGGTGCACCAGCTGCACGCCTTGACGTCGCACAAGTGCCTGAGCGTTTAATGCAGGGTGGTGCCGGTTGCTGTCTGAGGGGATGGGTGCACGAGGGCGGTTGTGCTGGTGGATGTTTACCTGCCGATGGCGGTGTGGTCGGGCTGGCAGTTCCCCCGGTCGGGTGCCCTGGGTGCTTCCCTTTTCAGGCACCTGAGTTGTAACTGGGAAGTGAGGAGTTCATTGCTTAACTTTGGCAGCATTGAGAAGTATCATCATGAAGATGATGAATCCATGTGGCATAATTCTGCTTGTAATGTTCTTCGATGCAATCTTCACAGCAAGTCTAATGGTTCTAATAGGGAAAAGCTATTCGATCTCCATGAAATCTTTAAGAGTCTGCCTAGTATTGTGAAGGAGGAGATGGTATATTCCACGAGAATAAAACCAGTGAATGCTTCTCTTGATCCTGGAATTTGGGATCTTGCTGATGTGTTTTGACTAATATCCTATCTTCACTTGGTCCGAGGGACCTTGTTAGTGTCGCATCCACTTGTCACCATCTAAGGTCATTAGCTGTATCAATTATGCCATGTATGAAGCTTAAGCTTTTTCTCCACCAACAAGCAGCGATTGAGTGAATGTTAAAACGTGAGCGCAATTCTGAGGTTCTGCCACATCCACTCTATATCGATTTCTCTACTGAAGATGGATTTCATTATTACTTGAACTCTGTTTCTGGTGCAATAGTCACAGGCATGGCCCCCACCATTAGGGATTTCAATGGAGGACTGTTTTGTGATGAACCAGGACTGGGAAAGACTGTCACAGCTGTTTCTCTTATCCTCAAAACACATGGAAACCTGGCAGATCCACCTGATGGTGTAGATGCTGTTTGGTGTATGCATGATCCAGTCCAAGCATGTGGTTATTATGAACTCAGTGCCGACAAATTTGCTGTGGGCGGTTTTACAACATGGACAAGGTTTTATCCAAGTGCACGGAGGCAAATCTATTCCAACAAATCTGTGCCAGAGCTGAGTTCATCTCAAATGTCAAAATCTCCACATAAATATGGAAAATCTGAAAGTTCAAAGTCCTCTTTGAAACGTGCAAGATCAGAGAAGTCTTGCCTATTTCCTGCATCCAGAGGCCTTTCTTCTGACAAGTAAGAAATTTCATCTTGCACAGATGCACAGTGTTGGCAGATATCAGGTGTATTTCTATCTACCAGGAGCCCGAGTCACGTTAAGAGAAATCTTCTTGATTCATATGGAAAAGATCTAGATTATACCTGTAACAACAGGATTAACAGAAATGCAAGTGACAGGAGACATAATTCAAATGCTCCAAAGCTCAATTCTCTTTCAAAACATGTCAATTTTCTTATCAGTTGCAAGAAATCTGGGAAATCCAATTATGGGCATCTTGATTCTAGTGAGACCTGGGTTCAGTGTGATGCCTGTAGAAAGTGGCGGACACTACCTGAGAGAAGCATACTAGATGCTACAACTGCTTGGTTTTGTAGTATGAACAGTGACCCATTTTATCAGGCTTGTACAGTTCCAGAGGAGTCTTGGGATTGTAGGAGGTCAATAACTTACCTGCCAGGATTTTATACGAAAGGAACCTCTCAGGGGAAGGAGCAGAATGTCTCATTTTTCACCAGTGTTCTCAAGGATCATTGCACATTGATCAATTTGGAAACAAAGAAGGCTTTAAACTGGTTGGCTAGTCTATCCCCCAGCAAGCTACTAGAGATGGAAACAAGTGGTTTAACACGTCCAGTTTTAGATACACGTTCTACACATGAATATCATAAGATCTTTCAAGCATTTGGCCTTGTGAGAAAGATTGAAAGGGGTACAACTAGGTGGTATTACCCCCACAAACTTGAAAATTTAGCATTTGATTTGAAAGCACTTAAAATTGCTCTCACCAAGCCACTGGATTCCTTCAGATTTTACTTATCAAGAGCAACACTCATCATCGTGCCAGCAAATTTAGTTGAACATTGGAAAACCCAGATCCAAAGGCATGTTAGACCTGGGCAGTTGCGTGTTTATGTGTGGGCTGATCACAAGAAACCTTCTGCCCACAATCTTGCATGCGACTACGATATTGTCATAACGACCTTTAACCGCTTAAGTGCAGAATGGGGACCCCGTAAGAAGAGTATATTAACGCAAGTTCATTGGCTTAGAGTGATGTTAGATGAAGGGCATACACTTGGTTCAAGTCTCAGTTTAACAAATAAACTGCAGATGGCCATCTCATTGACTGCTTCATACCGGTGGATATTGACAGGTACCCCAACTCCAACCACTCCAAACAGTCAAGTCGCCCATCTTCAACCAATGCTGAAGTTCCTTCATGAGGAGGCATATGGACAGAACCAAGAATCATGGGACACAGGAATCCTTAAACCATTTGAGGCAGAAATGGAGGAGGGAAGGTCTTGTCTGCTGCAACTACTTCAAAGGACCATGATTAGTGCAAGAAAAACAGATTTGAAAACTATTCCTCCCTGCATTAAGAAAGTAACTTTTCTAGATTTCTCTAAAGAGCATGCTAGGAGTTATAATGAACTGGTAGCCACTGTTCGGCGCAATATTTTAATGGCTGATTGGAATGATCCTTCCCACGTTGAATCTCTTCTCAACCCAAAGCAATGGAAATTTCGAAGTAATACCATTAGGAATGTTAGGCTGTCTTGCTGTGTAGCTGGGCATATTAAGGTAACTGATGCTGGACAGGATATACAAGAAACAATGGATATACTTGAGCAACAGGGTTTGGAACCTCATTCTGAAGAATATGGGTTTACTAAATCTACTCTGCTGAATGGTGGTAATTGTTTAAGGTAGGGGTTCTCCTTTTACTTACAAATTGGGATTTTTAGAAATAAGCTTCTCACATATTTTTATATTAAGCCCTCAAATCTCACTGTTACCTTTAACACCAAAAATTCTTCTAAAGTCAGAAATAAACCCCAGCTATTTGGTTTTGAATAACCAATGTTTGATGTGAAAAAAAAAAGACCTCTTCTGAAAGCGTCTTTCTGGGTTGCCCTCAAAAATTGACTAGGAAGTACATTCCACATTTTTAGTTCATGAACAAGTGGCCTTGCCGTGCTTAAATATCTATTGTTTTAGTTTAGCTTGCAAAATATTTCTAACTGTAATTTCTTCCTTCTTTTTATTACTTGGGTGGAGAAATGTGTTGTGCAAAATTGTCTTATTTATTTTGTTGAGCTGTTTGGATTTTCCTGATGGTGCATGTATTACCTATTTAGTTTTATCTCCTCCCCTAAAACATGTTATTGCTTATGCTTACCTTAGCTCAAATTTTTAAGAGACTGGATATTAACATTACAAGGAAAATACCATAGAAGTGTTCATCATTTTTCCGATTGCATGAACATTTTTTTCTGGTGATAAACATATTCTTTGTTGAGCCGTGAGAAAAATTCTCAAGCCTTTGCTTTTGATATTTGGATTATTGTTGGTGTGCATGCCAGTTAGGTGGATACTCATGTAAGAATTTTCATTGTGAGGCCAGTGTGCTGCAGTCAAATTCCCTGCATGGCAGATATGTGCATACATTGAGGAAATGTTGAAAGGGATATGTTAAATCTATAGATTTTTTTGTTTAGGTTTAAGTTGCAAGGAAACATGTCTTTATCTTCTTTTTTTTTTCCCATTTTGTCCATGTTTAAGCTGGAACGTTCTGTCAATCTTAGTGCATGTACTCTTTTGTTTTTGCCCTCGAGTTTAAACTTCATAGTTCAATGTGCTTCAACTGTCAGTCAGCTTCATATTTCATCTACAGTGATAGTTTTTTCAATAACATTAAAATATACTCTCATTAACACTTAACCCAGAGAGAGTCCGAGATAGTTTTTTTCAAGAACATTCCAATCTGAAGTTCTATATATTATGAGATGTGTTGTTTATCATTTCATTTCATATCATCTTTGATATACAAGCTGTCTGTTTTAAGGTTGTCCATGGCTGGCCATTTGATAACTTGCAGGCTTTGAAGGATTCTCCAGTCATGATGAGAGAAAGGAAAGGAAATCTGATTTTGAGAATTAAGAGGAATAAAGAACAAGAATTAGATTTTTAAAGAAAAAGGCTATAGATGCATCCACTAAATTCAGACATTCTTTGAAGAAAAAGGGTAGACGGAAGAGCGATAGTCGAGTTATTTCTGTGTCAATTGAAGATGTTAGGGATGTTGAGGAGCTGCAAGCTGTTGATGCATTTCGACAGGCGCTGATTTTGGATGAACTGCTACCTACTAGGCATGATGATTATCATATGATGCTGAGGTAATATTTTTGTTCATTGTAATTTTTGAGATGCTCCCTTCCTGCTATAGTTCTTAGTTCTTTTCCTCCAATTGGGAGTTACTGTCAGCTCTCTCATTATTAAACTTTTTTGGTAACAATTAAATCTTGTTGGTAACAACCTTACAACTTCCAAACTTATCTTCCATGGCAAAAGCAGCTGCTCCTATCTTTCATCATCCAAAATAGCTAATGCAGGATTCTGTTCATAGTCTCATTTGCTTTTTTCCTTTTGATTACTTATTCTACAAGGAAATTATAATATTGTTAGCTACCAGTTTTGAACCTGCAATAACAAAAATTTTAACAGATCAAGTGCAATAATCTCTTGCTAACTTTGGAGGAGATTAATGCACTTTGTTGTCCGTGTGGCAAGGAAGAGGAATCCATGGACCACCTGTTTGTTAATTGCTCTCATTTGCAAGAGGTTTGGCATCTGATTATCGAGAAGCTAAGTTGTGTGCATCAAATTTCGGACATCATGGAGGCACTATGTTTGGATTGGAACCTTAAATTTTGTATTTAATACATTCTGGATCCACATGAAATTAATACAGCAAATCATCATGTTTTCCCATGGTCCTATTTCACACACCTAATTTTCATCCATGTTGGTTTTGCCTTGAGTGGAGTCCCCCCCCCCCCCCCCCCAAGAAAAGAAAATATAGACTTCATGAGCATAAACATGAGGATCTGATGTCTGCTGTTGTCTGTGAGTTTGTAATGGCCAAACCTTGCTTGTGTTCTTTTACAGGTCAACAAGGTAAAAAATGAGCAATCTACAATTGCTTTTGTTGCTTTTCTGAGTTGTTTGTTGCTTCAATTGAAACTAATACTATGGATAATCATATTCTTTGCTTTGCATTCATTCAAAGAGTTTTGACTTTCCACTTTCAGAAAAATAATAGGATTGCTTATCTAAAAATCTAAACCATTCAACTGCTGTCATTGATGTAAACAAGACTTTCTTTTTAAAACTAACTGGTAGTTGGAGGGCCTTTAATTAAACATTATCGAAAAAAGAAATACCTTCCCACATTTTGATTAGAGCATCATGTGATCCTACTTATTGATGAACAATATATAGCTGTTGAGCTACTTAGCAAAATGTGTATTTTAGGTGATTGTTATGCTGTTGGTTTGCTAGGGCATCAGGCTATGATACATCTTTGGCCAATGCCATATCAAGAAAATTTACTGTGTCTGGACCTTCCCTCTTTGAAACAAAATTTATATGCTAGAAAACCTCCACTCTTGACATCACCACCACACCCTCTCAGTAGAGAAGAAAATCACTAGTCACTCATATCATGGAACTTGCAGGCTACAACATGGGATATGATTCCATGGCCATTCGAATGTCAGATATCTCTTGTGCTTATTTACTTTTAAAATGTTAGGTCACTCATATAAGATTGATAGACATGCTAATATTTTATGATAATCTTTTATTGATTTCTATGACTTAGCACCTGATAGAAAACTTGTTTGTTAATCTAGTTTGATCAGATTAGCTAACTTGTTATAAGTTTCAGTCTTGGGCTCCCAAGTTCATTTATAAAACTCATTTGACAATCTCCTGATGAAAATTGTTCTCTACTAAATATCTTATTCATCAAATGTTTGACAATGCCTTGCGTTCTTGGGCAAAGCTTATTAGTAGAGTTACTGCTGAAGATTCAAATGAGAGAATTAGAAATGAATACAGTGAATAGGCAAACAATGAATCTGATGCTATAACTTACAGAATTCTTAACAGTATCCTGGATGATATATTTTATGAGCATTTTCTATTGCCACCGAAGAAGGTGATATTTTGAACTAAGACATGTTGGATTGTATGTTATTTTAGCTTCATCTTGTTTATGGGAACTTTCTTCTCATGTTCCACCCCCACACCCTACCCCATCCCCTCTCTCCTAAACAAACAAAAAACAAAACAAAAAACAACTTGCTAAGGAGGGTTAGGAATGCCATGTATTTGCATGTATTTGCTCAGCATGGTATATGTATTTGCTCAGCATGGTATCTGAATAGTGATTAGGATGCCATTACCCTTGCCTAAAGATTTTTATATAGTCTAGTCTCTTTTTAGTGTACTTTCTGCAGTAGTTTCTTTATGTGAAGGACTTGACAATTCTACTTTGTGACAGCAGATGTCCTATTGTGATGTATATTATCTTTTGCAGGCATCATATTCAAGGGTACCCATCTATCTGGACTTTCAAGAAAGGAGGTGATGTTAGGAAGGGAAGTGTGCATATGTGTGCATAGTGATTCAATGATTTTTTTATTTTTCTTTTCTTTTCTTTTTTTCTTTTGGTGTCTTCTCATGGATATTGGTTTCCACATTCGAGCACCTTATTCTTTTGCATATTCTACCTTATTTTTCTTCTCTAGCTCTCTGGTTGTGCTTACAGTTGATGTTTTTGTTGCAGGATAGATAGCTTTATCACCCACAAGGTCTTTGCATGGTAGAGCGGATGCAAGTGCCATGACTACGTGACAAACCATCCGGCCAATTGACTTCCCTTATTACTTCTCACTATCAAGAAAATATTTGTACTTAAAGATCACCGAGGGGAAACTATTTTATATATTTTAAAGAGTTACTGAGTTTGTATATTTTAATTACAGAGTGAAAATTTGAAGTTCTATGGTCCAAGTTGTATTTATAAGTCATGAATTTTATAAGTGTAATTGTGATATTTTCATGATTTGATTTTATAATTAACTCTGTAAAGATATTATCTTTGTCAATGAGTATCATGTCCTATTTATGTTTATGTTAAAAGGTGCAAAATTTATATACTCCTGTTGTATAATGGTGAGTGTTTGTGTATGTCAATGAATTATGAAAAATAGGATTTGTGTATTGAGTGTATCTTAGGAATGTTGACTCTAAATTCTGTATTTTAGGATGATTTTGGTTGTTTGGGGCAATTTGTGGAAGAAAATGCCCCTAAAACATATTCTTTCGTGTGATTATTTCAGGGTGGATTTTAAGTCACTATTCTTAAAATAGATTATTTGGGGCAATTTGAAAGAGGAATTGCCCCTAAAACATGTTCATTAGAGACATTTGGTCAAAAAATTGCCCTTATTAGAATATTTAGGGGCAATTTTTAGTGCCTCTAATGTTGTCATTAGAGGCATTTTTTTAAAAATGTCCCAAAAACTTTTAGGGACCGAGGCAATAGGGGCACATTTTAAATTGCCCCTAAAACTAATCAAACTGTCCCTAAAAGTTTTTAGGGCATTTATCTCTATTTTTTGGGACAGTTTTGAAATGTCCCTGAAGGTCTATTTTCTTGTAGTGAATGCTATTTCCCTTTTAGTAAAATAATAATCTTACTGTTAACATCGTGGAGTCGTTGCTGTTCCCAAAACCCCAGGGAATGCGAGGTGGTTGGCCCGCCATGTGAGCTTCAGATAAGTTTAAGCAGAATATCCATCGATTAGCTCTTCCAATTCTAAACTCAAGCAGGCGGAATAAACAAGACTCAATTCTTACGTCTTCTGTCACGTATGATTGAAGTTATTTGTGAAACCGTGCGAAAATTGAAGGCACATTCATATTCAGGGTCACCCATTCCATCATAACTTCTTCGATGTAAAGCATTTTCAACCCCGCCGATCCTTTGTTATTTTCACCTCTATCATTTATTCTCACTCCCTTCTATAAGGTATAATAAGGATAACCTGCGTGGCCATGTGAGAGTGTATGACTCAGTGAGATTTTGAGTCGCTCTATTCATCATAAATTTTTCGGTAGAAAATATTTTTTAAATGTGTCAAATCTGTGCTATTTCCACGCCTCCTCTATTCTTGCTTCTTCGCATCAGTTTTATAACAATAGTTCTTCTTATGCCTTATCTCACATATGATTGAAGTAATTTGTGCAACTGTGTAAAAATTGAAGGTCCATATATATTTAGGGTCACCCATTCCATCATAACTTCTTTGATGTATAACATTTTCAACCTTGCCGATCATTTGTTATTTTCACCCCCTTTGTTATAATAAGGGTAACCCGCGTGGCCGTGAGAGAGTTTATGACCCAATGAGATTTGAGTCGCACTATTCATCATAATTTTTTTGGCGAAAAATATTTTTAAAATGTGTCAAATCTGTGCTATTTCCACCCCCTCCTCTATTCTTGCTCTTTCCCATCAATTTTATTATAATAATTATTCTTACGCCTTCTGTCACGTATGGTTGAAGTCATTTGTGCAACCGTGTGAAAATTGAAGGCCCATTCATATTTAGGGTCACATATTCTATCATAACTTCTTCGATGTATAGTATTTTCAACCCCACCGATCTTTTGTTATTTTCACCCCCTTCATTTATTCTCACTTCCTTCGATAGGGTATACTTAGGGCTACCCGCGTGGCCGTGAGAGAGTTTATGACCCAGAGAAGTTTTGAGTCGCTCTATTCATCATAAATTCTTTGGTGAAAAATATTTTTTAAATGTGTCAAATATATACTATTTTCACCCCCTCCACTATTCTTGCTCCTTCCAATCAGTTTTATTAAAATAAGTATTCCTATGTCTTATCTCACGTATGATTGAAGCCATTTGTGCAACCGTACGAAATTAATTGAAGGCCCATTCATATTTAAGATTATCCATTCTATCATAGCTTCTTTGATATATAACATTTCAACCCCGCCGATCCTTTATTATTTTCACCCCCTTCATTTATTATCCCTCACTTCGATAGGGTATCATAAGGGTAACCCGCGTGGCCATAAGAGAGTTTATGACCCAATGAAATTTTGAGTCGCTCTATTCATCATAAATTCTGCAACAAAAAATATTTCTTAAATATGTGAAATCTGTGCTATTTTCATCCCCCTCCACTATTCTTACTTCTTCCCATCAGTTTTCTTATAATAATTATTCCTACGTCTTCTGTCATGTATGATTGAAGCCATTTGTGCAACTGTGTAAAAATCGAAGGCCTATTCATATTTAGGGTCATCCATTCCATCATATCTTCTTCGATGTATAGCATTTTCAACCCCGCCGATCCTTTATTATTTTCCTCCCCTTCATTTATTCTCACTACCTTCGATAGGGTATAATAAGGGTAACCCGCGTGGCCGTGAGACAGTTTATGATCCAATGAGGTTTTGAGTCGCTCTATTCATCATAAATTTTTCGACGAAAAATATTTTTTAAATGTGTCAAATCTCTGCTATTTTCACCCCCCTCCTCTATGCTTTCTCCTTTCCATCAGTTTCATTATAATAATTATTCCTACGCCTTCTCTCACGTATGAGTGAAGCCATTTGTGCAACCGTACGAAAATTAAAGGCACATTCACATTTAGGGTCACCTATTCCATCATAACTTCTTCGATGTATAGTATTTTCAACCGTCAATCTTTTGTTATTTTCACCCCCTTCGATAGGGTATAATAAGGGTAACCGGCGTGGCCGGGAGAGAGTTTATGACCCGGTGAGATTTTGAGTCGCTACATTCATCCTAAATTCTTCGACGAAAAATATTTTTTAAATGTGTCAAATCTGTGATATTTTCACCCTACCTATATTCTTACACCTTCCCATCAATTTTATTATAATAATTATTCTTACATCTTCTCTCACGTGTGATTGAAACCATTTGTGCAACCGTGCAAAAATTGAAGACCCATTCATATTTAGGGTCACCCATTCCATCATAACTTCTTCGATGTATAATATTTTCAACCTCGCCGATCCTTTGTTATTTTCACCCCCTTCATTAATTGTCACTCCTCTCCATATGGTATAATAAGGGTAACCCGCGTGGCCGTGAGATAGTTTATGACCCAATGAGGTTTTGAGTCGCCCTATTAATCATAAATTCTTGGACGAAAAATATTTTTTAAATGTGTCAAATCTGTGTAATTTTTACCCCTCTCCTCTATTCATTCTTCTTCCCAGCAGTTTTATTATAATAATTATTCCCACTCCTTCTCTCACGTATGATTGAAGGCATTTGTGCAACCGTGCAAAAATTGAATGCCCATTTATATTTAGGGTCACCCATTCCATCATAACTTCTTCAATATATATTATTTTCAATCCCGTCGATGCTTTATTATTTTCACCGCCGACATTTATTATCACTCGCTTCGACGGGGTATCATAAGGGTAACCCGCGTGGCCATAAGAGAATTTATTACCTAGTGAGGTTTTGAGTCGCTCTATACATCATAAATTCTTTGGCATAAAATATTTTTTAAATGTGTCAAATCTATGCTATTTCCATCTCCTCCAATATTCTTGCTTCTTCCCATCCGTTTTATTATAATAGTTATTTCTACGCCTTCTGTCACGTATGATTGAAGTCATTTGTGCAACCGTGCGAAAATTGAAGGCTCATTCATATTTAGGGTCACTCATTCCATCATAACTTCTTCGATGTAAAGTATTTTCAACCCCGCTGATACTTTGTTATTTTCACCCCCTTCATTTATTTTCACTCCCTTCGATAGAGTAATAAGGGTAACCCATGTAGCTTTGAAAGAGTTTATGACCCAGTGAGACTTTGAGTCACTTTATTCATCATAAATTCTTCGGTGAAATATAGTTTTTAAATGTGTCAAATCTGTGCTATTTTTACCCCCTCCTCTCTTCTTGCCCCTTCTCATCAGTTTTATTATAATAATTATTCTTATTCCTTCTCTCACGTATGATTGAAGTCATTTGTGCAACCGTGCGAAAATTGAGAGCACATTCATATTTAGGGTCACCCATTCCATCATAACGTCTTCGATGTATAGTATTTTTCAACCCCGTCGATCATTTTTTATTTTCACCCCTTCATTTATTCTCACTCCTTTTGATAGAGTATAATAAGGGTAACCCGCATGGCCGTGAGAGTTTTTATGATCCAGTGAGATTTTAAGTCATTCTATTCATCATGAATTCTTCGGTGAAAAATATTTTTTAAATATGTCAAATCTAAGCTATTTCTAGCCCATCCTCTATTCTTGCCCCTTCTCATCAGTTTTATTATAATAATTATTCGTACGTCTTCTTTGACGTATGATTGAAGCCATTTATGCAACCGTGCGAAAATTGAGAGCACATAAATATTTAGGGTCACCCATTCCATCATAACTTCTTTTATGTATAGTATTTTAAACCATGTCGATCATTTGTTATTTTTACGTCCCTTCATTTATTCTCACTCCCTTTGATAGAGTATAATAAGGGTAACCCGCGTGGCCGTGAGAAAGTTTATGACCCAGTGAGATTTTGAGTCGCTGTATGGATCATAAATTCTTCGGTGAAAAATATTTTTTTAATGTGTCAATCTGTGCTATTTTCACCACCTCCTCTATTCTTGCCCCTCCTCATCAGTTTTATTCTAATAATTATTCTTACGCCTTCTCTCACGTATGATTGAAGCCAGTTATGCAACCGCGTGAAAATTGAGAGCCCAATCATATTTAGGGTCACCCATTCCATCATAAGTTCTTCGATGTATAGGATTTTCAACCCCGTCGATCATTTGTTATTTTCACCCCCCTTCATTTATTCTCACTCCTTACGATAGGGTATAATAAGGGTAACCCGCGTGACAATGAGAGAGTTTATGACCCAGTGAGATTAGGAGTCACTCTATTCATCATAAATTCTTCGGTGAAAAATATTTTTTAAATATGTCAAATCTGTGCTATTTTTACCCCCTCCTCTCTTCTTGCCCCTTCTCATCAATTTTATTATAATAATTATTCTTACGTCTTCTCTCACGTATGATTGAAGTCAATTGTACAATCGCATAAAAATTGAGAGCCCAATCATATTTAGGGTCACCCATTCCATCATAATGTCTTCGATATATAGCATTTTCAACCCCGCCGATCATTTGTTATTTTCACCCCCATCATTTATTCTCACTCCCTTCGATAGGGTATAATATCAGTACCCCGCGTAGCCGTGAGAAAGTTTATGACCTAATAAGATTTTGAGTCGCTCTATGCATCATAAATTCTTTGGTGAAAAATATTTTTTAAATGTGTCAAATCTGTGCTATTTTCACCCCCTCCTCTATTCTTGCCCCTTCTCATCAGTTTTATTATAATAATTATTCTTACGCCTTCTCTCAAGTATGATTGAAGCCATTTGTACAACCGAGTGAAAATTGAGGGCCCATTGATATTTAGGGTTCCCCATTCTATCATAACTTATTGGATGTATAGTATTTTCAATCCCGTTGATCATTTGTTATTTTCACTCCCTTCATTTATTCTCACTCCCTTCAATAGGGTATAATAAGGGTAACCCGCATGGCCGTGAGAGAGTTTTTGACCCAGTGAGATTTTGAGTCGCTCTATTCATTATAAATTCTTCGATGAAAAATATTTTTTAAATATGTCAAATCTATGCTATTTCCACCCCCTCCTCTATTCTTGTTCATTCTCATAAGTTTTATTATAATAACTATTCGTGCGTCTTCTCTCACGTATGATTGAAGTCATTTGTGCAACCGTGCGAAAATTGAGAGCACATAAATATTTAGGGTCACCCATTCCATCATAACTTCTTTGATGTATAGTATTTTCAACCACGTCGATCGTTTGTTATTGTCACCCCCCTTCTTTTATTCTCACACTCTTCGATAGGGTATAATAAGGGTAACCTACGCGACCGTGAGAGAGTTTATAACCTAGTGCGATTTTGAGTCGCTCTATGCATCATAAATTCTTCGGTGAAAAATATTTTTTAAATATATCAAATCTGTACTATTTCCACCCCCTCCTCTATTCTTGTCCATTCACATCAGTTTTATTATAATAATTATTCTTACGCCTTCTCTCACGTATGATTGAAGCCAGTTGTGCAATCGCGCAAATATTGAGAGCCCAATCATATTTAGGGCAACTAATTCCATCATAACATTTTTGATGTATAACATTTTCAACCCCGCCGATCATTTGTTAATTTCACCCCCTTCATTTATTCTCACTCCCTTCGTAGGGTATAATAAGGGTACCCCGCGTAGCCGTGAGAGAGTTTATGAACTAGTGAGATTTTGAGTCGCTCTATGCATCATAAATTCTTCGGTGTAAAATATTTTTTAAATGTGACAAATTGGTGCTATTTTCACCCCTTCTCTATTTTTGCCCATTCTCATCAGTTTTATTATAATAATTATTATTATGTCTTCTCTCATGTATGATTGAAGCTATTTGTGCAACATTGCGAAAATTGAGAGCACATTCATATTTAGGGTCACCCATTCCATCATAACATCTTCGATGTATAGTATTTTCAACCCCGTCGATCATTTGTTATTTTCACCCCTTCATTTATTCTCACTCCCTTCGTTAGAGTATAATAAGGGTAACCCACGTGGCCGTGAGAGAGTTTATGACCCAGTGAGATTTTGAGTCATTCTATTCATCATAATTTCTTCGGTGAAAAATATTTTTTAATTATGTCAAATCTGAGCTATTTCCACCCCCTCCTCTATTCTTGCCCCTTCTCCTCAATTTTATTATAATAATTATTCGTACGCCTTCTCTCACATATGATTGAAGCCAATTGTGCAACCGCACAAAAATTGAGAGCCCTATCATATTTAGGGTCACCCATTCCATCATAACATCTTCGATGTATAGCATTTTAAACTCCGTCGATCATTTGTTATTTTCACCTCTTCATTTATTCTCACTCCCTTCGATAGGGTATAATAAGGGTACCCCGCATAGCCGTGAGAGAGTTTATGACCTAGTGAGATTTTGAGTCGCTCTATGTATCATAAATTCTTCGGTGAAAAATATTTTTTAAATGTGTCAAATCTGTGCTATTTTCACCCCCTCCTCTATTCTTGCCCCTTCTAACCAGTTTTATTATAATAATTATTCTTATGCCTTCTCTCACGTATGATTGAAGCCATTTATGCAACCGTGTAAAAATTGAGAGCACATTCATATTTCGGGTCACACATTCCATCATAACGTCTTGGATGTATAGTATTTTCAACCCCGTCGATCATTTTTTATTTTCACCCCTTCATTTATTCTCACTCCTTTGATAGAGTATAATAAGGATAACCCGCATGGCCGTGAGAGAGTTTTTGACCCAGTGAGATTTTGAGTCAGTCTATTCATCATTAATTCTTCGGTAAAAAATATTTTATAAATATGTCAAATCAATACTATTTCTACCCCCTCCTCTATTCTTGCACATTCTCATAAGTTTTATTAGAATAATTATTCGTATGTCTTCTCTCACGTATGATTGAAGTCATTTGTGCAACCGTGCGAAAATTGAGAGCACATAAATATTTAGGGTCACCCATTCCATTATAACTTTTTTGTTGTATAGTATTTTCAACCCCGTCGATCATTTATTATTTTCACCATCCTTCTTTTATTCTCACTCCATTCAATAGGGTATAATAAGGGTAACCCGCGTGGCCGTGAGAGAGTTTATGACACAGTAAGATTTTGAGTAGCTCTATGCATCATAAATTCTTCGGTGAAAAATATTTTTTAAATGTATCAAATCTTTACTATTTACACCCCCTTCTCTATTCTTACCCTTTCTCACCAGTTTTATTCTAATTAGCATTCTTACGCCTTCTCTCACGTATGATTGAAGCCAGTTGTGCAATCGCGTAAAAATAGAGAGCCCAATCATATTTAGGGTCACCCATGCCATCATAACATTTTCGATGTATAGCATTTTCAACCCCGTCGATCATTTGTTACTTTCACCGTCTTCATTTATTCTCACTCCCTTCGATAGGGTATAATAAGGGTACCCCGCGTAGCCGTGAGAGAGTTTATGAACTAGTGAGATTTTGAGTCGCCCTATGCATCATAAATTCTTCGATGAAAAATATTTTTTAAATGTGTCAAACCGGTGCCATTTTCACCCCCCTCTCTATTCTTGCCCCTTCTCATCAGTTTTATTATAATAATTATTCTTATATTTTTCTCTCACGTATGATTGAAGCTATTTGTGCAACCGTGCGAAAATTGAGAGCACATTCATATTTAGGGTCACCCATTCCATCATAATGTCTTCGATGTATTGTATTTTCAACCCCGTCGATCATTTGTTATTTTCACCCCTTCATTTATTCTCACTCCCTTCATTAGAGTATAATAAGGGTAACCCGCGTAGCCATGAGAGAGTTTATGACCGAGTGAGATTTAGAGTCGTTCTATTCAACATAATTTATTCGATAAAAAATACTTTTTAATTATGTCAAATCTGAGCTATTTCCAGCCTCTCCTCTATTCTTTCCCCTTCTCCTCAGTTTTATTATAGTAAATTATTCGTACACCTTCTCTCACGTATGATTGATGCCAATGGTGCAATTGCACAAAAATTGAGAGCCCTATCATATTTAAGGTCACCCATTCTATCATAACGTCTTTGATGTATAGCATTTTTAACCCCATCGATCATTTGTTATTTTCACCCCCTTCATTTATTCTCACACTCTTCGATAGGGTATAATAATGGTACCCCGCGTAGCCGTGAGAGAGTTTATGACATAGTGAGATTTTGAGTCACTCTATGTATCATAAATTTTTTGGTGAAAAATATTTTTAAATGTGTCAAATCTGTACTATTTTCAACCCCTCTTCTATTATTGCCCCTTCTCATAAGTTTTATTATAATAAATATTCGTACCTCTTCTCTCACATATGATTGAAATCATTTGTGCAACCGTGCGAAAATTGAGAGCACATAAATATTTAGGGTCACCCATTCCATCATAACTTCTTCGATGTATAGTATTTTCAACCCTGTCGATCATTTATTATTTTCACCCCCCCTTCATTTATTCTCACTCCCTTCGATAGGGTATAATAAGGGTACCCCGCAAAGCCGTGAGAGAGTTTATGACCTAGTGAGATTTTGAGTCGCTCAATGTATCATAAATTCTTCGGTGAAAAATATTTTTTAAATGTATCAAATCGGTGCTATTTTCACCCCCTCCGCTATTCTTGCCCCTTCTAACCAGTTTTATTATAATAATTATTCTTATGTCTTCTCTCACGTATGATTGAAGCCATTTGTGCAACCGTGTAAAAATTGAGAGCACATTCATATTTAGGGTCACACATTCCATCATAACATCTTGGATGTATAGTATTTTCAACCCCGTCGATCATTTTTTATTTTCACCCCTTCATTTATTCTCACTCCCTTTGATAGAGTATAATAAGGATAACCCGCATGCCCGTGAGAGAGTTTATGACCCAGTGAGATTTTGAGTCAGTCTATTCATCATAAATTCTTCGGTAAAAAATATTTTTTAAATATGTCAAATCTATGCTATTTCTACCCGCTCCTCTATTCTTGCACATTCTCATAAGTTTTATTAATATAATTATTCGTATGTCTTCTCTCACGTATGATTGAAGTCATTTGTGCAACCGTGCGAAAATTGAGAGCACATAAATATTTAGGGTCACCCATTCCATCATAACTTTTTTGTTGTATAGTATTTTCAACCCCGTCGATCATTTGTTATTTTCACCCCCCTTCTTTTATTCTCACTCCCTTCGATAGGGTATAATAAGGGTAACCCGCATGGCCGTGAGAGAGTTTATGACCCAGTGAGATTTTGAGTAGCTCTATGCATTATAAATTCTTCGGCAAAAAATATTTTTTAAATGTATCAAATCTTTACTATTTATACCCCCTCCTCTATTCTTGCCCCTTCTCATCAGTTTTATTATAATTAGTATTCTTACGCCTTCTCTCACGTATGATTGAAGCCAGTTGTGCAATCGCGTAAAAATAGAGAGCCCAATCATATTTAGGGTCACCCATGCCATCATAACATTTTCGATGTATAGCATTTTCAACCCCGCTGATCATTTGTTACTTTCACCGTCTTCATTTATTCTCACTCCCTTCGATAGGGTATAATAAGGGTACCCCGCGTAGCCGTGAGAGAGTTTATGAACTAGTGAGATTTTGAGTCGCCCTATGCATCATAAATTCTTCGGTGAAAAATATTTTTTAAATGTGTCAAACCGGTGCTATTTTCACCCCCTTCTCTATTCTTGCCCCTTCTCATCAGTTTTATTATAATAATTATTCTTATATCTTGTCTCACGTATGATTGAAGCTATTTGTGCAACCGTGCGAAAATTGAGAGCACATAAATATTTAGGGTCACCCATTCCATCATAACGTCTTCGATGTATAGTATTTTCAACCCCGTCGATCATTTGTTATTTTCACCCCTTCATTTATTCTCACTCCCTTCGTTAGAGTATAATAAGGGTAACCCGCGTGGTCGTGAGAGAGTTTATGACCGAGTGAGATTTAGAGTCGTTCTATTCAACATAATTCTTCGATAAAAAATAATTTTTAATTATGTCAAATCTGAGCTATTTCCAGCCTCTCCTCTATTCTTTCCCCTTCTCCTCAGTTTTATTATATTAAATTATTAGTACGCCTTCTCTCACGTATGATTGATGCCAATGGTGCAATTGCACAAAAATTGAGAGCCCTATCATATTTAGGGTCACCCTTTCTATCATAACGTCCTCGATGTATATCATTTTTAACCCCGTCGATCATTTGTTATTTTCACTCCCTTCATTTATTCTCACACTCTTCGATATGGTATAATAATGGTACCCCACGTAGCCGTGAGAGAGTTTATGACCTAGTGAGATTTTGAGTCGCTCTATGCATCATAAAATTTTCGGCGAAAAATATTTTTTAAATGTGTCAAATCTGTGCTATTTTCACTCCCTCCTCTATTCTTGTCCCTTCTCACCAGTTTTATTATAATAATTATTCTTATTCCTTCTCTCACGTATGATTGAAGCCATTTGTGCAACCGTGCGAAAATTGAGAGCACATTCATATTTAAGGTCACCCATTCCATCATAACGTCTTCGATGTATAATATTTTCAACCCCGTCCATCATTTTTTATTTTCACCCCTTCATTTATTCTCGCTCCCTTTGATGGAGTATAATAAGGGTAACTCGCATGGCCGTGAGAGAGTTTATGACCCAATGAGATTTTGAGTCATTCTATTCATCATAAATTCTTCGGTGAAAAATATTTTTTAAATATGTCAATCTGAGCTATTTCCAGCCCCTCCTCTATTCTTGCCCCTTCTCATCAATTTTATTATAATAATTATTCGTACGTCTTCTCTCATGTACGATTGAAGCCATTTATGTAACCGTGCGAAAATTGAGAGCACATAAATATTTAGGGTCACCCATTCCATCATAACTTCTTTGATGTATAGTATTTTCAACCCTATCGATCATTTGTTATTTTCACGCCCCTTCATTTATTCTCACTCCCTTCGATAGAGTATAATAAGGGTAACCCGCATGGCCGTGAGAGAGTTTATGACCCAGTGAGATTTTGAGTCGCTGTATGGATCATAAATTCTTCGGTGAAAAATATTTTTTAAATGTGTCAAATCTGTGCTATTTTCACCCCCTCCTCTATTCTTGTCCCTGCTCATCAGTTTTATTATAATAATTATTCTTACGCCTTCTCTCACGTATGATTGAAGTCATTTGTGTAGTCGTGAGAAAATTGAAGGCCTATTCATATTTAGGGTCCCCCATTCTATCATAACTTCTTGGATGTATAGTATTTTCAATTACGTTGATCATTTGTTATTTTCACCCCCTTCATTTATTCTCACTCCCTTTGATATGGTATAATAAGGGTAATCTGCTTGGCCGTGAGAGAGTTTATCACCTACTAAGATTTTGAGTCGCTCTATTCATCATAAATTCTTTGATGAAAAATATTTTTTAAATGTGTCAAATCTGTGCTATTTTCAACCCCTCTTCTATTATTGCCCCTTCTCATTAGTTTTATTATAATAAATATTCGTACCTCTTCTCTCACATATGATTTAAATCATTTGTGCAACCGTGCGAAAATTGAGAGCACATAAATATTTAGGGTCACCCATTCCATCGTAACTTCTTCGATGTATAGTATTTTCAACCCCGTTGATCATTTATTATTTTCACCCCCCTTCATTTATTCTCACTCCCTTCGATAGGGCATAATAAGGGTAACCTGCGTCGCCGTGAGAGAGTTTATGACCTAGTGAGATTTTGAGTAGCTCTCTGCATCATAAATTCTTTGGTGAAAAATATTTTTTAAATGTATCAAATCTGTGATATTTCCACCCCCTCCGCTATTCTTGCCCAGTCTCATCAATTTTAGTATAATAATTATTCGTACGTCTTTTCTCACGTATGATTGAAGCCATTTATGCAACCGTGTAAAAATTGAGAGCACATAAACATTTAGGGTCACACATTCCATCATAACTTCTTCGATGTATAGTATTTTCAACCCCGTCGATCATTTATTATTTTCACCCTCCTTCATTTATTCTCTCCCTTCGATTGGGTATAATAAGGGTAACCCGCGTGACCGTGGGAGAGTTTATGACCCAGTGCGATTTTGAGTCGCGGTATCCATCATAAAATCTTCAGTGAAAAATATTTTTTAAATGTGTCAAATCTGTGCTATTTTTACCCCCTCCTCTATTCTTGTCCCTTCTCATTAGTTTTATTATAATAATTATTCTTACGCCTTCTCTCACGTATGATTGAAGCCATTTGTGCAAAAGTGTAAAAATTGAGAGCACATTCATATTTAGGGTCACCCATTCCATCATAACGTTTTCAATGTATAATATTTTCAACCCCGTCGATCATTTGTTATTTTTACCTCCCGTCATTTATTCTCACTCCCTTCGATAGGATATAATAAGGGTAACTCGCGTGACCGTGAGATAGTTTATGACCTAGTAAGATTTTATGTCACTCTCTGCATCATCAATTCTTCAGTGAAAAATATTTTTTAAATATATCAAATATGTGCTACTTTCACCCCCTCCTCTATTCTTGTCCCATCTCATCAGTTTTATTATAATAATTATTCTTACACCTTCTCTCACGTATGATTGAAGCCATTTGTACAACCGTGCGAAAATTGAGAGCACATAAATATTTAGGGTCATCCATTCCATCATAACGTATTCGATGTATAGTATTTTCAACCCCGTCGATCATTTGTTATTTTCACCCTCTTTAGTTATTCTCACTCCCTTCGATAGGGTATAATAAAGGTAACCCGCGTGGCCGTGGGAGAGTTTATGACCATGTGAGATTTTGAGTCGCTGTAAGCATCACAAATTCTTCAGTGAAAAATTATTTTTAAATGTGTCAAATATGTGTTATTTTCACCCCCTCCTCTTTTCTTACCCCTTCTCATCAGTTTTATTATAATAATTATTCTTACGCCTTCTCTTACGTATGATTAAAGCTACTTGTGCAACCGCGTGAAAATTGAGAGCCCAATCAAATTTAGGGTCACCCATTCCTTCATAACTTCTTCGAGGTATAGTGTAAGGCCCGTGCCTTAATGGATCCCTGATGGTTTTTGTTCTATTATTTGTTCTAGAATTTCCGGCTATTTTCCTGGATTTTTAGGAATTTGTCTGGTATTTTTCCAGATTTATTTGGAGTTATTTGAGGGTTATTAGAATTAATGAGATTTTAATATATATAATAATTATATTATATATATTTTAATTTCTTTTTTTAATCCCTCTCTCACCCTCTCTCCCCCGTCGATCTCTCATTCGCCCTCACTCTCTCTCTCTCCTCTTGCGATCGCCCCTCTCTCCTCCTTAGGGAACGCGGGCGAGACGAGGTCGGATTGAGACAAGGTTGGCGCCGTTGGATTCCTCGCGTCGAGAGGAGCGCGTAGGTGTCCACTTCGACATGGTTCGGTGATCGTGGGAGCGAGGTGGAGCGTGTAGGCTTCGTAGCTCTTCCTCCTTGCATGCGGTCTTTTCTTCGGTTTCGGCTTACGAAAGGTAGGGGGATGGAATCCTGATCTCGCTAGGATCATTTCCTGTGGCTCGTTCCGTTGATTAGAGCCCGTGGCATGCATAATGTTCATTTCTTCCATTTGTAGGGTTTTAATGAAATTCTTGAGATTAATGCTTATTAGGCCTTGCCTGCGATGTTTTTAGTTGTTATATTGTCGTATGGGTTGCATGGTTTGACAGGTTACAGGTTTTACGCCGTTATCCGGCGATTCAGATCGTCCGGGAGGGAACCGATTTTTAGATATAACCCGTCCGCGACCCAGGTGAAGTGACGGTCTCGCCAGGAACCGTCACATCTCCGACGGTCATTTGTGAGCGCGTTACTTCAATATAACGGCCCATCGTGGGTGCGTTACATTGAGAGTAACGGTAGGGCTTCCATCCGTCGCTCTCTCGTTGATTTATGTTGTTCTAGTCAGGCGGTGCGCCCGACGGCCAGTCGGCCGGCCGTCGTTTCCAAGCGACGCGCCGAGACTGGGGCGTCGTTTCGCCTGCGATCGATTTAAACGCTGTACGTTAGTTTTTGGCCTCGGGTGAAAGTAACGGCGGTGCTCCCGCGCGTCACTTTGAAGCAACGCATAGGACCCCCACCGTCACTCTCCCTCTTAGGTCCTTTGAGCTGGAACTCAGGTAGAAGTAACGGATGGAGACCAGCGCGTCGTTCTTGGTGTAACGCGCCAGTCCCCGACCGTCACTTTCAAATAGCGCGTGGGTATTAGACCGCCGCTTCCCTGATGGTTTTAATATGTTGCCAGCCCATTTGTTATGCGTTCCTTTTTATACTCATGCCATATCCATATTGTTTTAATGTATTGTGGCGTGTTTTATTACCATTAGAGTAGCCTTTCTTTCCACGCAATGGAGCCACTGTTGTTGCCCTAAGGTCTGTTGAGTGCCGACCCGCTTGAGGATGGCGGAGGGGTATGTTTCCCATGCACGATTTGTAAGCTAGTTCCGTGGGCTCCCAGCCAATGGTAGCGTCCTACCAAGGGGGAAAACTAGCTAGAGGGCCTGACTCAGGCTAGAGTCAGTGTGTGCACACGTGGTCGGAGACTGTGGACTGACACCGACGGGTGCCACTCCGACTGGTCACTTGGTTTGGTACTGTTTACGCGCTTAGCTTGTCGCTTCGTCGACTGCGAGTGCTTGAGACGCAGTGTAAGTCGTCAGTGGACGCTTCTGGTTTTTGCTCCAGTGGTTGTCCTTCCTTGTTGCTTGGATTAGTTGAGACTTATTCTATTTGGTAGCTTTAGTTTTAAATCGCTTGCATTTAGTTAGCTGTGGCATGCTTTAGCTGTTATACCTGTTTAGTTGGAGTTTACAGCTTTACTTGAGTAGTTATTCATGCCATTGCCTGTTAGCTTATTTAAATGCATGCTCTACTTGCCTTATTTATGCATGTATGTTCGTTTAGTGCGAGATAGGGATCCGCGTGACCCCTACTGAGTCTGGCTGTGACTCACCCTTTCTCCTTTCAGGTGAGCAGCGCCCGTCGTCTCCCGGTGCTTCGTGAGCCGTTTTGGAGACCGTGTTTAGCTGCCAGCTTTAGTCGAGGCGCCTTTTGAGGCTTCGTTTGTACTTTTGCCGGGGTATGCCCCGTGTAGTTGTACCTTGTGGACTAGTACTCTTGTTTCTCTGGACTAGTATATATATATCACTCCGTTTATTTTGAATTGCTTCCGCACTTGTATTAATTTTAAATGCTTAATTGCTATATGCGCGTTCCAAATTCCAATTCGTTATGCATACCCCTCAGCACTTTCTACTAACCCTTCAGGGGCCTCATCAGCCTCTTGGGTGGCTTCCCCAGTTCTTGGTATCGGTGTATTGATGTTATCGGTATATCGGTATCCTGAACTCTGGGTCGTTACAGTTGGTATCAGAGCGTTGTTTGAGGATTTGTATAAGGAATTGAAATTTGTGCTTTGTCCAGAGCTAGTCCTGTAGTCGTCTATTGCTGGCATAGGATGTTTTCCGTATGATTGATTAATTGTGATTGAATTGTGTTTTGGCAGCGTAATTATGCCTCCCCGTCGAGGAAGACCCCCTCGAGCTCCTCGTGTTCCTCGAGATGCGCCCAGGGAAGATAGTGGTTCTGCACCTCCTCCTGCAGTTCCTGCTGTTCCAGTTGTTCCTCCTCCAGCGCCGATTGTTGCTCCTCCTGTTGAAGCGCCTGGCAGCCGAGGCAAGGCTTTGAAAGAATTTCTTATGTTCAATCCGCCTGCTTTCGATGGTCAAGCTGATCCAGAGGTGGCAAGGCAATGGTTGGATGCGATCGAGCGTGTGTTCGTATCGATGGAATGTGCTGAAGATGAAAAAGTTATGCTTGCTGCTTTTCAACTCCAGGGTACATCCATCACGTGGTGGAAAGCCGAGTGGCAGATTGCCTTTCATTCAAGACCTCTCCGGCAAATCACTTGGGCAGAGTTTGTTGCTACTTTTGAGCGTGCTTATACTCCTGCCTGTCTTCAGATGGACAAGATGTATCAATTTATGGAGCTGACTCAGGGCAGTATGACTGTGCTTCAGTACCGGAATAAGTTTATGGAATTGGGTCAGTATGCGCCTCATGTGCTGGCTAGTGAAGCTTTGAAGACTCAGCAATTTTTGCGAGGTTTGAGGCCTGAATTGAAGATGCCTCTTATCGCCAGTCGTGTTGCGGATCTCGATAGTGCGTGCCAGACAGCGGTGGCTTTAGAGCTGGAGATGACGAGACCTGGTGGATATCCTCAGGCAGGGTCAGTGCAGCCGGTAGCTCAGTCGCAGCAGACTTACTGACCGCCAGTGCTAGGTATTCCCTCGGTCCAGTCAGAGATTTCTAGTGCTTCCTCTCCTTCCAAGCCCAAGTTCAAAAGGTTCAAGAAGAAGAAGAAGTTTTTCCAACAGCCGTCCGGTACAGATTCTGTTCAGCAGCCGACAGCACCTTCTTCTCAGACTCGTCAGAGCTCAGCTGTCAGTCAGCCATGGACGTGTAGGAGATGCGGTGGTCATCACAAGGGCCAGCCGTGTTCTCTTCCTGTTGTTTGCTTTAGGTGTGATCAGCCGGGTCATGTGGTTCGTGATTGCCCGCTGAGGCCGAAGCAATTGCAAGTTCCTCAGTTTTCTCAACCTCAGCAGCCGCAATTCAGACCTCCGACTGCACCTCAGGCTCAACAATTTTACTCTCAAGCGTCGGCGTCTTCTCAGCAATCTTCAGCTGGTTCTAAGAAGCAGAAAGGCAAGGTTTCTCATTTGACTAGAGCTGATGCTGTTGCGTCCCATCTTGTGGAAGGTACGATTATGCTTTATGGTCATTCAGCTCGTGTCTTATTTGATTCTGGTGCTTCTCACTCTTTTATTTCTGAGGATTTCATGGCCTGTATTGAGGAACCGACTTCCGAGGTATCTTGTGAGATGTTTGTTGAATTGCCTTCTGGAGATTTCATGGTTACACCTTTGTGCCTGGAAGAATCTCCTGTGATGATTGATAATCACCAGTTGCCGGCGAGATTGTATGCGTTGCAGCTGGCAGATTATGATGTTATTCTGGGAATGGATTGGTTGGAGCATTATGGAGCTGTGGTTGACTGCAGATCGAAGAAAGTCTATTTTCAGCCACAGGGAAAATCAGCCTTTTATTTTCAAGGTATTCGATCCCGATCTTCTCGTATGATTATTTTTGCTATTCGAGCCTATAGGTTACTGAGTGCAGGTTGCCAGGGATTCTTAGCTTCTGTGATTGTTGTTGAAGAATCACGACGGGATGTTTGTGATATTCCGGTTGTCTGTGAGTTCCCTGATGTGTTTCCTGACGAGTTGCCAGGCTTGCCCCCAGAGCGAGAGATTGAGATGGTGATTGAACTGATTCCAGGTACCGGCCCCTTAGCAAAGCCGCCGTACCGAATGGCCCCAGCTGAATTGAGAGTACTGCGAGCATAGCTACTAGAGTTACTTGAAAAAGGTTATATTCGTCCCAGTTTTTCTCCGTGGAGTGCCCCGGTGCTGTTTGTGAAAAAGAAAGATGGAAGCCTGAGACTTTGTATTGATTACAGGCAGTTGAATCAGGCGACTATCAAGAATAAATATCCGCTTCCCAGGATTGATGATTTGTTTGATCAGTTACAGTCTGCTACTGTCTTTTCACGGATTGATCTCAGATCTGGCTATTTTCAATCACGGATCCGGGAATCTGATGTGGAGAAGACTGCTTTCAGTACTCGTTATGGTCATTTTGAATTTTTAGTCATGCCGTTTGGGTTGACTAATGCCCTAGCAGCTTTCATGGACCTGATGCAGCGTATCTTTCGTCTATTTCTGGACCAGTTCGTGGTGATCTTTGTTGATGATATTTTGATCTATTCTGCCTCTGATAATGATCATATGCAGCATTTGAGGATCGTTCTGCAGACTCTAAGAGATCACGAGCTTTATGCAAAGTTTAGTAAATGTGAATTCTGGCTTCGGGAAATTCATTTTCTTGGTCATGTGATTTTTGGTGATGGAGTGGCAGTGGACCCTGCAAAGATCGATGCTATTTGGAGTTGGCAGAGACCGAGAACTGTGACAGAGATTCGAAGTTTTCTAGGTTTGGCTGGGTATTACCACAGATTCATTCAAGACTTTGCAAAGATTGCAGCCCCGATGACTAGATTGACTCGTAAAGATGTGCCTTTTGTCTGGTCGGACCAGTGTGAGACTAGCTTTGTTGAATTGAAAAGGCTATTGACTTCTTCTCCTGTGTTGACTTTGCCTTCCGGCTCGGGTGGATTTATGGTCTGTACAGATGCTTCTCGAGTAGGTTTGGGTGCAGTGCTAATGCAACATGGTAAGGTTATTGCATATGCATCCCGGCAGTTGATGCAGCATGAAGGAAATTACCCCACGCATGATCTAGAGCTAGCTGCAGTTGTTTTTGCCTTAAAGATCTGGAGACATTATCTGTATGGTGAGAAATTTTAGATTTTTACTGATCATCAGAGTTTACGGTATATTTTCTCCCAGAAAGATTTGAATCTTAGGCAGAGGCGATGGATGGAATTCATGAAAGATTATGACTTTACACTCTCCTATCGGCCTGGAAAAATGAATGTAGTGGCCGATGCTCTGAGCAGGAAAGTGCAGGTCAGTCATTTGTTGCTTCACGAATGGAAATTATGGGAACAGCTTCCGAGCGAGGCATTCAGTGCAGAGTTTCCTGCTGATCCGAAGATGGCAGTTTGTGCTAGCTTGGTTTTGGGTTCAGCTTTATATCAGCAGATTAAAGATGCCCAGCAAGCTGATTCTGATTTGGCTCGTGTTATATCAAGATATGATGTGGAATTTGATGACGAGCTGGTTGTAAGTTTTCAGGGCAGATGGTATGTTCCCGCTGATGATGAATTAAGACATGAGATTCTGAGTGAAGCCCATGGTTCTCATTTTTCTATTCATCCGGGTGTCACCAAGATGTATCAGAATTTGAAGAAGCAGTTCTGGTGGCCAGGTATGAAGAAAGACGTGGCTGTGTTTGTTTCTAAGTGCTTGACTTGTCAGTTAGTTAAAGCCGAACATCAAAAGCTAGGTGGTTTGCTTCAGCCATTAGAGATTCCGATGTGGAAATGGGACCATGTTACTACAGATTTTGTGGTGGGTTTGCCTCGGACTCCTCAAGGTTTTGATGGCATCTGGTTGTTGGTCGATAGATTGACTAAAACTGCCAGATTGTTGCCGATTAAGGTTTCTTGGAATGTGCAGAGGTTGGCCGAGCTGTATGTGCAGAAGATCGTGCCACTGCATGGAATTCCTGTTTCACTTGTGTCAGATCGTGACCCACGTTTTACCTCCGGCTTCTGGCGTAGTTTCCAAAAAGCTTTGGGCACTGAGTTAGCTTTCAGTTCAGCGTATCTCCCTCAGTTAGATGGACAGTCAGAAAGGACTATTCAGACTTTGGAGGACATGTTGAGATTGTGTTGCCTTGATTGGCAGGGTTCGTGGAGTTAACATTTGCCACTTGTTGAATTTGCTTATAATAACAGTTTTCACTCCAGTATTGGAATGGCTCCTTATGAAGCACTATATGGTCGTCCTTGTCGAACTCCTCTGAATTGGTTTGATGTTGGGGACAGATTGTTGACAGGACCTGACATGGTGCAGCAATGTTCTGATGTGGTTCGTCTGATCAGGCAGAGATTGTTGACGGCTCAGAGTCGACAGAAAAGCTATGCAGATCAGCACAGACGTCCACTACGATTTGAGCCAGGAGATATGGTGTTTGTTAAAATATCTCCGATGAAGGGTGTTTCCAGATTTGGGAAGCGTGGAAAGCTTAGTCCGCGGTATGTTGGCCCTTTTCTGATTATTGAAGCTATTGGTCAGGTGGCTTATCGTTTGCAACTTCCTACGGCTATGCAAGCTGTTCACGATGTGTTCCACGTGTCTCAATTGAGGAAATATGTGCCAGATGCTTCTCATGTTCTTGATGATTCAGTGTGGCCTGAGGTGACTGCTGATTTGTCCACGCCAGAATTTCCTATCAGAATTGAAGACCGTCATGAGCAGCGGTTGAGAAATAAGGTTATTCCTCTGGTAAGGGTTGCTTGGCAGCGTCACTCTGGTCATGAGTCTACTTGGGAGCGTGAAGATGAGATGCGTCAGCTTTTTCCCTTTTTATTCCAGTGAGATATAAGTCCTTTCTCAGTTTTCTCCTTTTCAGTTGTTGTAAATTTCGTGGGCGAAATTTCTGTAAGGAGGGAGGGATTGTAAAACCCGTGCCTTAATGGATCCTTGATGGTTTTTGTTCTATTATTTGTTCTGGAATTTCTGGCTATTTTCCTGGATTTTTAGGAATTTGTCTGGTATTTTTCCGGATTTATTTGGAGTTATTTGAGGGCTATTAGAATTAATGAGATTTTAATATATATAATAATTATATTATATATATTTTAATTTATTTTAATTTATTTTTTTTAATCCCTCTCTCACCCTCTCTCCCCCGTCGATCTCTCATTCGCCCTCACTCTCTCTCTCTCTCCTCTTGCGATCGCCCCTCTCTCCTCCTTAGGGAACGCGGGCGAGACGAGGTCGGATTGAGACAAGGTTGGCGCCGTTGGATTCCTCGCGTCGAGAGGAGCGCGTAGGTGTCCACTTCGGCATGGTTCGGTGATCGTGGGAGCGAGGTGGAGCGTGTAGGCTTCGTAGCTCTTCCTCCTTGCATGCGGTCTTTTCTTCGGTTTCGGCTTGCGAAAGGTAGGGGGATGGAATCCTGATCTCGCTAGGATCATTTCCTGTGGCTCGTTCTGTTGATTAGAGCCCGTGGCATGCATAATGTTCATTTCTTCCATTTGTAGGGTTTTAATGAAATTCTTGAGATTAATGCTTATTAGGCCTTGCATGTGATGTTTTTAGTTGTTATATTGTCGTATGGGTTGCATGGTTTGACAGGTTACAGGTTTTACGCCGTTACCCGGCGATTCAGATCGTCCGGGAGGGAACCGATTTTTAGATATAACCCGTCCGCGACCCAGGTGAAGTGACGGTCTCGCCAGGAACCGTCACATCTCCGACGGTCATTTGTGAGCGCGTTACTTCAATATAACGGCCCATCGTGGGTGCGTTACATTGAGAGTAACGGTAGGGCTTCCAGCCGTCGCTCTCTCGTTGATTTACGTTGTTCTAGTCAGGCGGTGCGCCCGACGGCCAGTCGGCCGGCCGTCGTTTCCAAGCGACGCGCCGAGACTGGGGCATCGTTTCGCCTGCGATCGATTTAAACGCTGTACGTTAGTTTTTGGCATCGGGTGAAAGTAACGGCGGTGCTCCTGCGCGTCGCTTTGAAGCAACGCATAGGACCCCCACCGTCACTCTCCCTCTTAGGTCCTTTGAGCTGGAACTCAGGTAGAAGTAACGGATGGAGACCAGCGCGTCGTTCTTGGTGTAACGCGCCAGTCCCCGACCGTCACTTTCAAATAGCGCGTGGGTATTATACCGCCGCTTCCCTGATGGTTTTAATATGTTGCCAGCCCATTTGTTATGTGTTCCTTTTTATACTCATGCCATATCCATATTGTTTTAATGTATTATGGCGTGTTTTATTACCATTAGAGTAGCCTTTCTTTCCACGCAATGGAGCCACTGTTGTTGCCCTAAGGTCTGTTGAGTGCCGACCCGCTTGAGGATGGCGGAGGGGTATGTTTCCCATGCACGGTTTGTAAGCTAGTTCTGTGGGCTCCCAGCCAATGGTAGCGTCCTATCAAGGGGGAAAACTAGCTAGAGAGCCTGACTCAGGCTAGAGTCAGTGTGTGCACACGTGGTCGGAGACTGTGGACTGACACCGACGGGTGCCACTCCGACTGGTCACTTGGTTTGGTACTGTTTACGCGCTTAGCTTGTCGCTTCGTCGACTGCGAGTGCTTGAGACGCAGTGTAAGTCGTCAGTGGACGCTTCTGGTTTCTGCTCCAGTGGTTGTCCTTCCTTGTTGCTTGGATTAGTTGAGACTTATTCTATTTGGTAGCTTTAGTTTTAAATCGCTTGCATTTAGTTAGCTGTGGCATGCTTTAGCTGTTATACCTGTTTAGTTGGAGTTTACAGCTTTACTTGAGTAGTTATTCATGCCATTGCCTGTTAGCTTATTTAAATGCATGCTCTACTTGCCTTATTTATGCATGTATGTTCGTTTAGTGCGAGGTAGGGATCCGCGTGACCCCTACTGAGTCTGGCTGTGACTCACCCTTTCTCCTTTCAGGTGAGCCGCGCCCGTCGTCTCCCGGTGCTTCGTGAGCCGTTTTGGAGACCGTGTTTAGCTGCCAGCTTTAGTCGAGGTGCCTTTTGAGGCTTCGTTTGTACTTTTGCCGGGGTATGCCCCGTGTAGTTGTACCTTGTGGACTAGTACTCTTGTTTCTCTGGACTAGTATATATATATCACTCCGTTTATTTTGAATTGCTTCCGCACTTGTATTAATTTTAAATGCTTAATTGCTATCTGCGCGTTCCAAATTCCAATTCGTTATGCATACCCCTCAGCACTTTCTACTAACCCTTCAGGGGCCTCATCAGCCTCTTGGGTGGCTTCCCCAGTTCTTGGTATCGGTGTATCGATGTTATCGATATATCGGTATCCTGAACTCTGGGTCGTTACATATAGTATTTTCAACCCCATCGTGCATTTATTATTTTTACCTCCCTTTATTTATTCTCACTCCCTTCGATAGGGTATAATAAGGATAACCCGCGTGGCCGTGGGAGAGTTTATGACCCAGTACGATTTTGAGTCGCTGTATGCATCATAAATTCTTCGATAAAAAATATTTTTTAAATATGTCAAATCTGTGCTATTTCCACCCCCCTCCTCTATTCTTGTCCCTTCTCATCAGTTTTATTATAATAATTATTCTTACGCCTTCTCTCACGTATGATTGAAGCCATTTGTGCAACCGTGCAAAAATTGAGAGCACATTCATATTGAGGGTCACCCATTCAATCGTAACGTTTTCGATGTATAATATTTTTAACCCCGTCGATCATTTGTTATTTTCACCCCCCTTCATTTATTCTCACTCCATTCGATAGGGTATAATAAGGGTAACCCGCGTGGCCGTGGGAAAGTTTATGACCCAGTGAGATTTTTAGTCACTGTATGCATTATAAATTCTTCGGTGAAAATATTTTTTAAATTTGTCAAATCTGTGCTATTTTCACACCCTCCTCTATTCTTGCCCCTTTCTCATCAGTTTTGTTATAATAATTATTCTTATGCCTTCTCTCACGTATGATTAAAGTCAGTTGGGCAACCGCATGAAAATTGAGGGCCCAATCAAATTTAGGGTCACCCATTCTATCACAACGTCTTCGATGTATAGTATTTTTACCCTCGTCGATAATTTTTATTTTCTCCCCCTTTCATTTATTCTCACTCCCTTCGATAGGGTATAATAAGGGTAACCCGCGTGGCCGTGAGAGAGTTTATGACCCAGTGAGATTTTGAGTCACTCTATTCATCATAAATTCTTCGGTAAAAAATATTTTTTAAATGTGTCAAATCTGTGCTATTTTTACCCCCTCCTCTCTTCTTGCCCCTTCTCATCAGTTTTATTATAATAATTATTCTTATGTCTTCTCTCATGTATGATTGAAGCCAGTTGTGCCATCGCACAAAAATTGAGAGCCCAATCATATTTAGGGTCACCCATTCCATCATAACGTCTTCGATGTATAGCATTTTCAACCCCGGCGATCATTTGTTATTTTCACCCCCTTCATTTATTCTCAATCCCTTCGATAGGATATAATAACGGTACCCCGCGTAGCCGTGAGAGAGTTTATGACCTTGTGAGATTTTGAGTCGCTCTATGCATCATAAATTTTTTGGTGAAAAATATTTTTTAAATGTGTCAAATCTGTGCTATTTTCACCCCCTCCTCTATTCTTACCCCTTCTCATCAGTTTTATTATAATAATTATTCTTATGCCTTCTCTCACGTATGATTGAAGACATTTGTGTAACCGTGCGAAAATTGAGAGCACATAAATATTTAGGGTCACCCATTCCATCATAACTTCTTCGATGTATAGTATTTTCAACCCCGTCGATCATTTGTTATTTTCACCCCCCTTTATTAATTCTCACTCCCTTCGATATGGTATAATAAGGGTAACCCGCGTGGCCGTGGGAGAGTTTATGACCCAGTGAGATTTTGAGTCGATGTATGCATCATAAATTCTTCGGTGAAAAATTATTTTTAAATGTGTCTAATCTGTCCTATTTTCACCCCCTCCTCTATAATTGCCCCTTCTCATTAGTTTTATTATTATAATTAATCTTACGCCTTCTCTCACGTATGATTAAAGCCAGTTGTCCAACCGTGTGAAAATTGAGGGCCCAATCAAATTTAGAGTCACCCATTCTATCAAAACGTCTTCGATGTATAGTATTTTTAACCCCGTCGATCATTTGTTATTTTCTTCCCCCTTCATTTATTCTCACTCCCTACGATAGGGTATAATAAAGGTAACCCGTGTGACCGTGAGAGAGTTTATGACCCAGTGAGATTTTGAGTCACTATATTCATCATAAATTCTTCGGTAAAAAATATTTTTTAAATGTGTCAAATCTGTACTATTTTTACCCCCTCCTCTCTTCTTGACCCTTCTCATCAGTTTTATTATAATAATTATTCTAACGTCTCCTGTCACGTATAATTGAAGCCAGTTGTGTCATCGCATAAAAATTGAGAGCCCAATCATATTTAGGGTCACCCATTCCATCATAACGTCTTCGATGTATAGCATTTTCAACCCCGTCGATCATTTGTTATTTTCACCCCCTTCATTTATTCTCACTCCCTTCGATATGATATAATAATGGTACCCCGCGTAGCCGTGAGAGAGTTTATGACCTAGTGAGATTTTGAGTGGCTCTATGCATCATAAATTCTTCGGTGAAAAATATTTCTTAAATGTGTGAAATCTGTACTATTTTCACCCCCTCCTCTAATCTTGCCCCTTCTCATCAGTTTTATTACAATAATTATTCTTATGCCTTCTCTCACGTATGATTGAAGTCATTTGTGCAAACGTGTGAAAATTGAGAGCACATTCATATTTATGGTCACCCATTCCATCATAACGTCTTCGATGTATAGTATTTCCAACCCTGTTGAACATTTGTTATTTTCACCCCCTTTATTTATATTCACTCCCTTCGATAGAGTATAAGAAGGGTAACCCGCGTGGCCGTGAGAGAGTTTATGACCCAGTGAGATTTTGAGTCATTCTATTCATCATTAATTCTTCGGTGAAAAATATTTTTTAAATATGTCAAATCTGAGCTATTTCCAGCCCCTCCTCTATTCTTGCCCTTTCTCATCAGTTTTATTATAATAATTATTCGAACGTCTTCTCTCACGTATCATTGAAGCCATTTGTGCAACCGTGCGAAAATTGAGAGCTAACATAAATATTTAGATTCACCCATTCCATCATAACTTCTTCGATGTATAGTATTTTTAACCCCGTCGATCATTTATTATTTTCACCCCCCTTCATTTATCCTCACTCCCTACGATACGGTATAATAAGGGTAACCCGCGTGGCCGTGGGAGAGTTTATGACCCAGTGCGATTTTGAGTCGCTGTATGTATCATAAAATCTTCGATAAAAATATTTTTTAATGTGTCAAATATGTGCTATTTCCATTTCCTCCTCTATTCTTGTCCCTTCTCATCAGTTTTATTATAATAATTATTCTTACGCCTTCTCTCACGTATGATTGAAGCCATTTGTGCAACCGTGTAAAAATTGAGAGCACATTCATATTGAGGGTCACCCATTCCATCGTAACGTTTTCGATGTATAGTATTTTCAACCCTGCCGATCATTTGTTATTTTCACCCCCTTCATTTATTATCACTCCTTTCGATAAGGTATAATAAGGGTAACCCACGTGACCATGAGATAGTTTATGACCTAGTGAGATTTTAAGTCACTCTCTGCATCATAAATTCTTCGATAAATTTTTTTTTTAAATATGTCAAATCTATGCTATTTTCTCCCCCTCCTATATTCCTGCCCCATCTCATCAGTTTTATTATAATAATTATTCTTACCGCTTCTCTCACATATGATTGAAGTCATTAGTACAATCGGGCGAAAATTGAGAGCACATAAATATTAAGGGTCATCCATTCCATCATAAGTTATTTGATGTATAGTATTTTAAACCCCGTCGATCATTTGTTATTTTCACCCCCCTTTAGTTATTCTCACTCCCTTCGATATGGTATAATAAGGGTAACCCGCGTGACCGTGAGATAGTTTATGACCTAGTGAGATTTTAAGTCACTCTCTGCATCATAAATTCTTCGATGAAAAATATTTTTTAAATTTATCAAATCTGTTCTATTTTCACCCCCTCCTCTATTCCTGCCCCATCTCATCAGTTTTATTATAATAATTATTCTTACACCTTCTCTCACGTATGATTGAAGCCATTAGTACAACCGTGCGAAAATTGGGAGCACATAAATATTTAGGGTCATCCATTCCATCATAACTTATTTGATGTATAGTATTTTAAACCCCGTCGATCATTTGTTATTTTCACCCCCCTTTAGTTATTCTCACTCCCTTCGATATGGTATAATAAGGGTAACCCGCGTGGCCGTGGAAGAGTTTATGACCCAGTGAGATTTTGAGTCGCTGTATGCATCATAAATTATTCGATAAGAAATTATTTTTAAAAGTGTCAAATGTAAGGCCCGTGCCTTAATGGATCCTTCGTGGTATTTGTTCTATTAATTGTTCTGGAAATTCCGGCTATTTTCCTGGATTTTTGGGAATTTGTCTGGCATTTTTCCGGATTTGTTCGGAGCTGTTTGAGGGTTAATGAATATTAATAAGATTTTTATATATATAATGATTATATTATATATATATTAATTTTATTTTTATTTTTTTTATATCTCTCACCCTCTCTCTCTCCCCCGTCGATCTCTCATTTCACCCTCTCCCTCTCTCTCTCCTCCGTGCGGCCACCTCCTCTCCTCTCTTAGGGATCGGGGTCGAGACGGCGTCGGATTGAGACGAGGTTGGCACCGTTGGATTCCTCGCGTCGAGTAGAGCGCGTGGGTGTCCACTTCGGCGTGGATCGGTGATCGTGGGAGCGAGGTGGAGCGTGGAAGCTCCGTGGCTATTCCTCCTTGCATGCGGCCCGTTCGACGGTTTCGGCTTGCGAAAGGTAGGGGGATGGAACCTCGATCTTGCTAGGATCGTTTCCTTTAGCTCGCTTGTTGATTAGCACCCCGTAGCATGCATGATGTTCATATTTCCATTTTTGGGGTTTTAGCCTAAATCTTGAGTTTAATGCGTTTTAGGCCTTGCATGTGCTAGATTTAGATGTTAAATTGTTGTCTAGCATGCGTGGTTTGACAGGTTATCAGGTTTTTCGTCGATACCCGGCGTTTTCAGCCGTCCGGGAGGGCTTCGGTTTACAAACCGCACCCGCCCGTAACCCAGGTGCAGTGACGGTCCTGCCAGGAACCGTCACTTGCCCGACGGTCCAAGGTGGACGCGTCACTACCAAATAGCGGCCCAATGGGGGTGCGTTACTTGGAGAGTAACGGTGGGGCTCCCATCCGTTACTCATCAACTGTTTTCCGTGATTTTGGTCAGGCGGTGCGCCCGGCGGCCAGTCGGCCGACCGTCGTTTCGGTCCGACGCGCCTAGACCGGGGCGTTACTTCGCCTGCTACCATTTAGAACGCTGATAGGTGGTTTGAGCCTCGGGTGGATGTGACGGCGGTGACCCCACGCGTCGCTTCGAAGTAACGCGCAGGGCCCCCACCGTTACATGCCTTTGGTGCCTCTTGAGCTGGAATCCTGACGGGAGTGACGGATGGGGACTGGAGCGTCATTCTTGAAGTAACGCGCCGACCCCCGACCGTCGTTTGCATGTGGCGCGTGGGTCCTTGACCGCCACTTCCCTGATGGCTGCAATATATTCCCAGCCCATTGCTTATGCGTTCCGTTCTATATTCATGCCATAGTTGTATTGTTTTACTATATCGTGGCGTGTTTTATGTGCCAATAGAGTAGCTTTTCTTTCCAGGCAATGGAGCCACTGTTGTTTCCCTAAGGTCTGTTGAGTACCGACCCGCTTGAGGATGGCGGAGGGGTATATTTCCCATTCACGGTTTGTAAGCTAGTTCCGTGGGCTCCCAGCCAATGGTAGCGTCCTGCCAAGGGAGAAAACTAGTTAGAGGGCCTGGCTCAGGCTAGAGTCAGTGTGTGCACACGTGGTCGGAGACTGTGGACTGACGCCGACGGGTGTCACTCCGACTGGTCACTTGGTTTGGTACTGTTTGCGCGCTTAGCTTGTCGCTTGTCGACTGCGAGTGCTTGAGACGCAGTGTAAGCCGTCAGTGGACGCTTCTGGTTTCTGCTCCAGTGGTTGTCCTTCCTTGTTGCTTGGACTAGTTGCAGCTCATTCTAATTGGTAGTTTTAGCTTTAATCGCTTGCATTTAATTAGTAGCGGCATGTGTTAGCTGTTATACTTGCTTAGATAGAGTTTACAGCTTTCTTGTGATTAGATATTCATGCCATTGCCTGTGTATTTATTTAATGCATGCTTTAATTGCTGTTAATTATGCATGTTCGCTTGTTTAGTGCGAGGTAGGGATCCGCGTGACCCCTACTGAGTCTGGCTGTGACTCACCCTTCTCCTTTCAGGTGAGCCGCGCCCGACATCTCCCGGAGTTTAGTGTGCTGTTTCGGGACCGTTCCTTAGCTGCCAGCTGTGCACGAGCTGCCTTTTTGAGGCTTGTGTTGTACTTTTGCCGGGGTATGCCCCGCGTAGTTGTGCCCTGTGGACTAGTGTTTGTGACTCTGGACTAGTTATATATATCACTCTGGTTATTTTAAATTGCTTCCGCACTTGTGTTTAAATCTTAAATACTTATTTGTATTGCGCGCCCCAATTCGCAATTAATTATGCATATTCCTCAGCTAACCCCCCACTAACCCTTCAGGGGCCTCATCAGCCTCTTGGGTGGCCTCCCCAGTTCTTGGTGTCGGTATACCGATGTTATCGGTATATCGGTATCCTGAACTCTGGGTCGTCACAGGTGGTATCAGAGCTTGAAGTTGAGGATTTGCGTAAAGAATTGGAATTGATGCTTGGTCCAGAGCTAGTCCTGTTGTTGTCTCTTGCTGGCATAGGATGTTTTCCGTATGATTGATGGATTTCATTGTTGATTGTGTTTCTGGCAGCATAATTATGCCGCCTCGTCGAGGAAGACCTCCTCGAGCTCCTCGTGTTCCTCGAGATGCGCCCAGGGAAGATAGCGGTTCTGCACCTCCTCCTGCAGTTCCCGCTGTTCCTGTCGTTCCAGTTGCTCCTCCAGTGCCGATCGTTCAAGCTGAAGTGCCTGGCAGTCGAGGCAAGGCTTTGAAGGAATTTCTGATGTTCAATCCGCCTGCTTTCGATGGCCAAGCTGATCCAGAAGTCGCGAGGCAATGGATGGATGCGATAGAGCGTGTTTTTGTCTCGATGGAGTGTGCTGAAGATGAGAAAGTCATGCTCGCTGCCTTTCAACTCCAGGGTACGTCCATTGCGTGGTGGAAAGCCGAGTGGCAGATTTCCTTTCGATCCAGACCTCTTCGGCAAATCACTTGGGCAGAGTTCGTTGCTGCTTTTGAGCGTGCCTATACTCCTGCCTGCTTGCAGATGGATAAGATGTATCGGTTTATGGAATTGACCCAGGGCAGTATGACCGTGCTTCAGTACAGGAATAAGTTCTTGGAATTGGGTCAGTATGCGCCCCATGTGCTGGCCAGTGAAGCTTTGAAGACCCAGCAATTCTTGCGAGGGTTGAGGCCAGAGTTGAAGATGCCGTTGATAGCGAGTCGTGTTGCGGATCTCGATACTGCGTGCCAGACAGCTGTAGCTTAGAGCTGGAGATGGCGAGACCGGGTGGATATCCCCAGGCAGGGTCAGTGCAGCCGGTGGCTCAGGTTCAGCAGGCTTACCGACAGCCCGTGCCTAGTGTTCCTTCGGTCCAGTCAGAGGTTTCCAGTGCTTCCTCTCCTTCTAAGCCCAAGTTCAAAAGGTTCAAGAAGAAGAAGAAGTTTTTTCAGCAGCCGTCCGGTGCAGATTCTGTTCAGCAGCCGACAGCACCTTCTTCTCAGACTCGACAGAGCTCAGCTGCTAGTCAGCCGTGGACGTGTCGGAGATGCGGTGGTCATCATAAGGGCCAACCGTGTTCTCTTCCTGTTGTTTGCTTTAGGTGTGACCAGCCAGGTCATGTGGTTCGAGATTGCCCGCTGAGGCCGAATCCATTGCAAGCTCCTCAGTTTTCTCAACCTCAGCCGCAGTTTAGACCTCCTGCACCTCAAGCTCCACAGCAATTTTTCTCTCAGGCGTCGGCGTCTTCTCAGCAATCTTCAGTTGGTTCTAAGAAGCAGAAAGGTAAAGTTTCTCATTTGACAAGAGCTGATGCTGCTGCGTCCCATCTTGTGGAAGGTACGATTATGCTTTATGGTCATGCAGCTCATGTCTTATTTGATTCTGGTGCTTCTCACTCTTTTATTTCTGAGGATTTTATGGCTTGTATTGAGGAACCCACTTCTGAGCTGTCTTGTGAGTTGTTTGTGGAATTGCCTTCTGGAGATTTCATGGTTACTCCCTTGTGTTTGGATGAGTCTCCTGTGATGATTGATGATCACCAGTTGCCGGCGAGATTGTATGCGTTGCAGCTGGCAGATTATGATGTTATTCTGGGAATGGATTGGTTGGAGCATTATGGAGCTGTGGTTGACTGCAGATCGAAGAAAGTCTATTTTCAGCCCCAGGGAAAATCAGCCTTTTATTTTCAAGGTATTCGATCCCGTTCTTCTCGTATGATTATTTCTGCTATTCGAGCCTATAGGTTGCTTAGCGCAGGTTGTCAGGGATTCCTTGCTTCAGTGGTGGCTGTTGAAAAACCACGACGGGATGTTTGTGATATTCCGGTTGTCTGTGAGTTCCCTGATGTGTTTCCTGACGAGTTGCCAGGCTTGCCCCCAGAGCGAGAGATTGAGATGGTGATTGAACTGATTCCAGGTACTGGCCCCTTAGCAAAGCCGCCGTACCGAATGGCTCCAGCTGAATTGAAAGTACTGCGTGCACAGCTACTAGAGTTACTGGAGAAGGGTTATATTCGTCCCAGTTTTTCTCCGTGGAGTGCCCCAGTACTGTTTGTGAAAAAGAAAGATGGAAACCTGAGGCTTTGTATTGATTACAGGCAGCTGAATCAGGCGACTATCAAGAATAAGTATCCGCTCCCCAGGATTGATGATTTGTTTGACCAGTTACAGTCTGCTGCTGTCTTTTCACGGATTGATCTCCGATCTGGCTATTTTCAGTTGCGGATCCGGGAATCTGATGTGGAGAAGACTGCTTTCAGTACTCGATATGGTCACTTTGAATTTTTAGTCATGCCGTTTGGTTTGACTAATGCCCCAGCAGCTTTCATGGATCTAATGCAGCGTATCTTTCGTCCATTTCTGGACCATTTTGTGGTGATCTTTGTTGATGATATCTTGATATATTCTGCCTCTGTTGATGATCATGTGCAGCATTTGAGGATCGTTCTGCAGACTCTAAGAGATCACGAGCTTTATGCGAAGCTCAGTAAATGTGAATTCTGGCTTCGGGAGATTCATTTTCTTGGCCATGTGATTTCTAGTGATGGAGTAGCAGTAGACCCTGCAAAGATTGATGCCGTTTTGAGTTGGCAGAGACCGAGGACCATCACGGAGATACGAAGTTTTTTAGGATTGGCTGGGTATTACCGCAGATTCATTCAGGATTTTGCGAAGATTGCAGCACCGATGACTAAATTGACACGGAAGGGTGTGCCATTTGTCTGGTCGGATCAGTGTGAGGCTAGCTTTGTTGAATTGAAAAGGCTGTTGACTTCTTCTCCAGTGTTGACTTTGCCTTCCGACTCGGGTGGTTTTCTTGTTTGTACAGATGCGTCTCGAGTAGGTTTGGGTGCAGTGCTGATGCAACATGGTAAGGTTATCGCATATGCGTCTCGGCAATTGAAACAGCATGAAGGAAATTATCCCACTCATGATCTAGAGCTAGCTGCAGTTATTTTTGCCTTGAAGATCTGGAGACATTATCTGTATGGTGAGAAATTTCAGATTCTTACTGATCATCAGAGTTTACAGTATATTTTCTCCCAGAAAGATCTGAATCTCAGGCAGAGGCGATGGATGGAATACATGAAAGATTATGACTTTACACTCTCCTATCAGCCAGGTAAAATGAATGTTGTGGCCGATGCTCTGAGCAGGAAAGTACAAGTCAGTCATTTGTTGCTTCATGAATGGAAATTGTGGGAACAGCTTCCGAGCGAGGCATTGTGTGTAGAGATTCCTGCCGATCCGAGGATGGCAGTTTGTGCTAGCTTGGTTTTGGGTTCAGCTTTGTATCAGCAGATTCTAGAAGCCCAACAAGCTGATTCTGATTTGGCCCGTGTTATATCAAGATATGATGTGGAATTTGATGACGAGCTGGTCGTCAGTTTCCAGGGCAGATTGTATATTCCTGTTGATGATGATTTGAGGAATGAGATTTTGAGTGAAGCCCATGGTTCCCGTTTTGCTATTCACCCTGGTGTCACCAAGATGTATCAGAATTTGAAGAAGCAGTTCTGGTGGCCCGGCATGAAGAAGGACGTGGCTATTTTTGTTTCTAAGTGCTTGACTTGTCAATTAGTTAAAGCCGAACATCAAAAGCCAGGTGGTCTGCTTCAGCCATTGGAAATTCCGATGTGGAAATGGGACCATGTTACTACAGATTTTGTGGTGGGTTTGCCTCGAACTTCTCAAGGTTTTGATGGAATCTGGCTGCTTGTCGACAGATTGACGAAAACCGCCAGATTGTTGCCAATTAAAGTTACTTGGAGTGTGCAGAGATTGGCCGAGCTCTATGTGCAGAAGATCGTGCCATTGCATGGAATTCCTGTTTCACTTGTGTCAGATCGTGACCCGCGTTTTACCTCTGGCTTCTGGCGTAGTTTCCAGAAAGCTTTGGGCACTGAGTTAGCTTTCAGTTCAGCGTATCATCCACAGTCAGATGGACAGTCAGAGAGAACTATTCAGACTTTGGAAGACATGCTGAGATCGTGTTGCCTTGATTGGCAAGGTTCGTGGGGTCAGCATTTGCCACTTGTTGAGTTTGCTTATAATAACAGTTTTCACTCCAGTATTGGCATGGCTCCTTATGAAGCGCTGTATGGTCGTCCTTGTCGTACTCCTCTGAACTGGTTTGATGTTGGGGACCGACTGTTGACAGGACCGGACATGGTACAGCAGTGTTCTGATGTGGTTCGTCTGATCAGACAGAGATTGTTGACGGCTCAGAGTCGACAGAAAAGTTATGCAGATCGACGCAGACGTCCACTACAATTTGAGCCAGGAGATATGGTGTTTGTTAAAATATCTCCAATGAAGGGTGTTTCCAGGTTTGGGAAGCGTGGAAAGCTTAGTCCGCGGTATGTTGGCCCTTTTCCGATTGTTGAAGCTATTGGTTCAGTGGCTTATCGTTTGCAACTGCCGGCGGCCATGCAAGCTATTCATAATGTGTTCCACGTGTCTCAGTTGAGGAAATATGTGTCTGATGCTTCTCATGTTCTCGATGATTCAGTGTGGCCCGAGGTGACTGCTGATTTGTCCACGCCAGAGTTTCCTATCCGAATTGAAGACCGTCGTGAGCAGCGGTTGAGAAATAAGGTTATTCCTCTGGTAAGGGTTGCTTGGCAGCGTCACTCTGGTAACGAGTCTACTTGGGAGCGTGAAGATGAGATGCGTCAGCTTTTTCCTTTCTTGTTCCAGTGAGGTATAAGTCCTTTCTCAGTTTCCTCCTTTTCGGTTATTGTAAATTTCGAGGGCGAAATTTCTGTAAGGAGGGAGGGACTGTAAGGCCCGTGCCTTAATGGATCCTTCGTGGTATTTGTTCTATTAATTGTTCTGGAAATTCCGGCTATTTTCCTGGATTTTTAGGAATTTGTCTGGCATTTTTCCGGATTTGTTCGGAGCTGTTTGAGGGTTAATGAATATTAATAAGATTTTTATATATATAATGATTATATTATATATATATTAATTTTATTTTTATTTTTTTTATATCTCTCACCCTCTCTCTCTCCCCCGTCGATCTCTCATTTCACCCTCTCCCTCTCTCTCTCCTCCGTGCGGCCACCTCCTCTCCTCTCTTAGGGATCGGGGTCGAGACGGCGTCGGATTGAGACGAGGTTGGCACCGTTGGATTCCTCGCGTCGAGTAGAGCGCGTGGGTGTCCACTTCGGCGTGGATCGGTGATCGTGGGAGCGAGGTGGAGCGTGGAAGCTCCGTGGCTATTCCTCCTTGCATGCGGCCCGTTCGACGGTTTCGGCTTGCGAAAGGTAGGGGGATGGAACCTCGATCTTGCTAGGATCGTTTCCTTTAGCTCGCTTGTTGATTAGCACCCCGTAGCATGCATGATGTTCATATTTCCATTTTTGGGGTTTTAGCCTAAATCTTGAGTTTAATGCGTTTTAGGCCTTGCATGTGCTAGATTTAGATGTTAAATTGTTGTCTAGCATGCGTGGTTTGACAGGTTATCAGGTTTTTCGTCGATACCCGGCGTTTTCAGCCGTCCGGGAGGGCTTCGGTTTACAAACCGCACCCGCCCGTAACCCAGGTGCAGTGACGGTCCTGCCAGGAACCGTCACTTGCCCGACGGTCCAAGGTGGACGCGTCACTACCAAATAGCGGCCCAATAGGGGTGCGTTACTTGGAGAGTAACGGTGGGGCTCCCATCCGTTACTCATCAACTGTTTTCCGTGATTTTGGTCAGGCGGTGCGCCCGGCGGCCAGTCGGCCGACCGTCGTTTCGGTCCGACGCGCCTAGACCGGGGCGTTACTTCGCCTGCTACCATTTAGAACGCTGATAGGTGGTTTGAGCCTCGGGTGGATGTGACGGCGGTGACCCCACGCGTCGCTTCGAAGTAACGCGCAGGGCCCCCACCGTTACATGCCTTTGGTGCCTCTTGAGCTGGAATCCTGACGGGAGTGACGGATGGGGACTGGAGCGTCATTCTTGAAGTAACGCGCCGACCCCCGACCGTCGTTTGCATGTGGCGCGTGGGTCCTTGACCGCCACTTCCCTGATGGCTGCAATATATTCCCAGCCCATTGCTTATGCGTTCCGTTCTATATTCATGCCATAGTTGTATTGTTTTACTACATCGTGGCGTGTTTTATGTGCCAATAGAGTAGCTTTTCTTTCCAGGCAATGGAGCCACTGTTGTTTCCCTAAGGTCTGTTGAGTACCGACCCGCTTGAGGATGGCGGAGGGGTATATTTCCCATTCACGGTTTGTAAGCTAGTTCCGTGGGCTCCCAGCCAATGGTAGCGTCCTGCCAAGGGAGAAAACTAGTTAGAGGGCCTGGCTCAGGCTAGAGTCAGTGTGTGCACACGTGGTCGGAGACTGTGGACTGACGCCGACGGGTGTCACTCCGACTGGTCACTTGGTTTGGTACTGTTTGCGCGCTTAGCTTGTCGCTTGTCGACTGCGAGTGCTTGAGACGCAGTGTAAGCCGTCAGTGGACGCTTCTGGTTTCTGCTCCAGTGGTTGTCCTTCCTTGTTGCTTGGACTAGTTGCAGCTCATTCTAATTGGTAGTTTTAGCTTTAATCGCTTGCATTTAATTAGTAGCGGCATGTGTTAGCTGTTATACTTGCTTAGATAGAGTTTACAGCTTTCTTGTGATTAGATATTCATGCCATTGCCTGTGTATTTATTTAAATGCATGCTTTAATTGCTGTTAATTATGCATGTTCGCATGTTTAGTGCGAGGTAGGGATCCGCGTGACCCCTACTGAGTCTGGCTGTGACTCACCCTTCTCCTTTCAGGTGAGCCGCGCCCGACATCTCCCGGAGTTTAGTGTGCTGTTTCGGGACCGTTCCTTAGCTGCCAGCTGTGCACGAGCTGCCTTTTTGAGGCTTGTGTTGTACTTTTGCCGGGGTATGCCCCGCGTAGTTGTGCCCTGTGGACTAGTGTTTGTGACTCTGGACTAGTTATATATATCACTCTGGTTATTTTAAATTGCTTCCGCACTTGTGTTTAAATCTTAAATACTTATTTGTATTGCGCGCCCCAATTCGCAATTAATTATGCATATTCCTCAGCTAACCCCCCACTAACCCTTCAGGGGCCTCATCAGCCTCTTGGGTGGCCTCCCCAGTTCTTGGTGTCGGTATACCGATGTTATCGGTATATCGGTGTCCTGAACTCTGGGTCGTCACATCAAATCTGTGATATTTTCACTCCCTCCGCTATTCTTGCCCCTTCTCATCAGTTTTATTATAATAATTATTCTTACACCTTCTCTTACGTATGATTAAAGCTAGTTCTGCAACCGCGTGAAAATTGAGGGCTCAATCAAATTTAGGGTCACCCATTCTATCATAACGTCTTCGATGTATAGTATTTTTAACCACGTCGATCATTTGTTATTTTCACCCCCCTTCATTTATTCTCACTCCGTACGATAGGGTATAATAAGGGTAACCCGAGTGGCCGTGAGAGAATTTATGACCCAGTGATATTTCAAGTCAATCTATTCATCATAAATTCTTCGGTAAATTTTTTTTAATGTGTCAAATCTGTGCTATTTTTACCCTCTCCTCACTTCTTGCCCCTTCTCATCAGTTTTATTATAATAATTATTTTTACGTCTTCTCTCACGTATGATTGAGGCTAGTTGTGCAATCGCACAAAAATTGAGAGCCCAATCATATTTAGGGTCACTCATTACATCATAAGGTCTTCAATGTATAGCATTTTCAACCCCGCCGATCATTTGTTATTTCAAGTCACTCTTTACTATTTACACCCCCTCCTCTCTTCTTGACCCTTCTCATCAGTTTTATTATAATAATTATTCTAACGTCTCCTGTCACGTATAATTGAAGCCAGTTGTGTCATCGCATAAAAATTGAGAGCCCAATCATATTTAGGGCCACCCATTCCATCATAACGTCTTCGATGTATAGCATTTTCAACCCCGTCGATCATTTGTTATTTTCACCCCCTTCATTTATTCTCACTCCCTTCGATATGATATAATAATGGTACCCCGCGTAGCCGTGAGAGAGTTTATGACCTAGTGAGATTTTGAGTGGCTCTATGCATCATAAATTCTTCGGTGAAAAATATTTTTTAAATGTGTCAAATCTGTACTATTTTCACCCCCTCCTCTAATCTTGCCCCTTCTCATCAGTTTTATTATAATAATTATTCTTATGCCTTCTCTCACGTATGATTGAAGTCATTTGTGCAAACGTGTGAAAATTGAGAGCACATTCATATTTATGGTCACCCATTCCATCATAACGTCTTCGATGTATAGTATTTCCAACCCCGTTGAACATTTGTTATTTTCACCCCCTTTATTTATATTCACTCCCTTCGATAGAGTATAAGAAGGGTAACCCGCGTGGCCGTGAGAGAGTTTATGACCCAGTGAGATTTTGAGTCATTCTATTCATCATTAATTCTTCGGTGAAAAATATTTTTTAAATATGTCAAATCTGAGCTATTTCCAGCCCCTCCTCTATTCTTGCCCTTTCTCATCAGTTTTATTATAATAATTATTCGAACGTCTTCTCTCACGTATCATTGAAGCCATTTGTGCAACCGTGCGAAAATTGAGAGCTAACATAAATATTTAGAGTCACCCACTCCATCATAACTTCTTCGATGTATAGTATTTTTAACCCCGTCGATCATTTATTATTTTCACCCCCCTTCATTTATCCTCACTCCCTTCGATACGGTATAATAAGGGTAACCCGCGTGGCCGTGGGAGAGTTTATGACCCAGTGCGATTTTGAGTCGCTGTATGTATCATAAAATCTTCGATAAAAAATATTTTTTAATGTGTCAAATATGTGCTATTTCCATTTCCTCCTCTATTCTTGTCCCTTCTCATCAGTTTTATTATAATAATTATTCTTACGCCTTCTCTCACGTATGATTGAAGCCATTTGTGCAACCGTGTAAAAATTGAGAGCACATTCATATTGAGGGTCACCCATTCCATCGTAACGTTTTCGATGTATAGTATTTTCAACCCTGCCGATCATTTGTTATTTTCACCCCCTTCATTTATTATCACTCCTTTCGATAAGGTATAATAAGGGTAACCCACGTGACCATGAGATAGTTTATGACCTAGTGAGATTTTAAGTCACTCTCTGCATCATAAATTCTTCGATAAATTTTTTTTTTAAATATGTCAAATCTATGCTATTTTCTCCCCCTCCTATATTCCTGCCCCATCTCATCAGTTTTATTATAATAATTATTCTTACCGCTTCTCTCACATATGATTGAAGTCATTAGTACAATCGGGCGAAAATTGAGAGCACATAAATATTAAGGGTCATCCATTCCATCATAAGTTATTTGATGTATAGTATTTTAAACCCCGTCGATCATTTGTTATTTTCACCCCCCTTTAGTTATTCTCACTCCCTTCGATATGGTATAATAAGGGTAACCCGCGTGACCGTGAGATAGTTTATGACCTAGTGAGATTTTAAGTCACTCTCTGCATCATAAATTCTTCGATGAAAAATATTTTTTAAATTTATCAAATCTGTTCTATTTTCACCCCCTCCTCTATTCCTGCCCCATCTCATCAGTTTTATTATAATAATTATTCTTACACCTTCTCTCACGTATGATTGAAGCCATTAGTACAACCGTGCAAAAATTGGGAGCACATAAATATTTAGGGTCATCCATTCCATCATAACTTATTTGATGTATAGTATTTTAAACCCCGTCGATCATTTGTTATTTTCACCCCCCTTTAGTTATTCTCACTCCCTTCGATATGGTATAATAAGGGTAACCCGCGTGGCCGTGGAAGAGTTTATGACCCAGTGAGATTTTGAGTCGCTGTATGCATCATAAATTATTCGATAAGAAATTATTTTTAAAAGTGTCAAATCTGTGATATTTTCACTCCCTCCGCTATTCTTGCCCCTTCTCATCAGTTTTATTATAATAATTATTCTTACACCTTCTCTTACGTATGATTAAAGCTAGTTCTGCAACCGCGTGAAAATTGAGGGCTCAATCAAATTTAGGGTCACCCATTCTATCATAACGTCTTCGATGTATAGTATTTTTAACCCCGTCGATCATTTGTTATTTTCACCCCCCTTCATTTATTCTCACTCCGTACGATATGGTATAATAAGGGTAACCCGAGTGGCCGTGAGAGAATTTATGACCCAGTGATATTTCAAGTCAATCTATTCATCATAAATTCTTCGGTAAATTTTTTTTAATGTGTCAAATCTGTGCTATTTTTACCCTCTCCTCACTTCTTGCCCCTTCTCATCAGTTTTATTATAATAATTATTTTTACGTCTTCTCTCACGTATGATTGAGGCTAGTTGTGCAATCGCACAAAAATTGAGAGCCCAATCATATTTAGGGTCACTCATTACATCATAAGGTCTTCAATGTATAGCATTTTCAACCCCGCCGATCATTTGTTATTTCAAGTCACTCTTTACTATTTACACCCCCTCCTCTCTTCTTGACCCTTCTCATCAGTTTTATTATAATAATTATTCTAACGTCTCCTGTCACGTATAATTGAAGCCAGTTGTGTCATCGCATAAAAATTGAGAGCCCAATCATATTTAGGGTCACCCATTCCATCATAATGTCTTCGATGTATAGCATTTTCAACCCCGTCGATCATTTGTTATTTTCACCCCCTTCATTTATTCTCACTCCCTTCGATATGATATAATAATGGTACCCCGCGTAGCCGTGAGAGAGTTTATGACCTAGTGAGATTTTGAGTGGCTCTATGCATCATAAATTCTTCGGTGAAAAATATTTTTTAAATGTGTCAAATCTGTACTATTTTCACCCCCTCCTCTAATCTTGCCCCTTCTCATCAGTTTTATTATAATAATTATTCTTATGCCTTCTCTCACGTATGATTGAAGTCATTTGTGCAAACGTGTGAAAATTGAGAGCACATTCATATTTATGGTCACCCATTCCATCATAACGTCTTCGATGTATAGTATTTCCAACCCCGTTGAACATTTGTTATTTTCACCCCCTTTATTTATATTCACTCCCTTCGATAGAGTATAAGAAGGGTAACCCGCGTGGCCGTGAGAGAGTTTATGACCCAGTGAGATTTTGAGTCATTCTATTCATCATTAATTCTTCGGTGAAAAATATTTTTTAAATATGTCAAATCTGAGCTATTTCCAGCCCCTCCTCTATTCTTGCCCTTTCTCATCAGTTTTATTATAATAATTATTCGAACGTCTTCTCTCACGTATCATTGAAGCCATTTGTGCAACCGTGCGAAAATTGAGAGCTAACATAAATATTTAGAGTCACCCACTCCATCATAACTTCTTCGATGTATAGTATTTTTAACCCCGTCGATCATTTATTATTTTCACCCCCCTTCATTTATCCTCACTCCCTTCGATACGGTATAATAAGGGTAACCCGCGTGGCCGTGGGAGAGTTTATGACCCAGTGCGATTTTGAGTCGCTGTATGTATCATAAAATCTTCGATAAAAAATATTTTTTAATGTGTCAAATATGTGCTATTTCCATTTCCTCCTCTATTCTTGTCCCTTCTCATCAGTTTTATTATAATAATTATTCTTACGCCTTCTCTCACGTATGATTGAAGCCATTTGTGCAACCGTGTAAAAATTGAGAGCACATTCATATTGAGGGTCACCCATTCCATCGTAACGTTTTCGATGTATAGTATTTTCAACCCTGCCGATCATTTGTTATTTTCACCCCCTTCATTTATTATCACTCCTTTCGATAAGGTATAATAAGGGTAACCCACGTGACCATGAGATAGTTTATGACCTAGTGAGATTTTAAGTCACTCTCTGCATCATAAATTCTTCGATAAAATTTTTTTTTAAATATGTCAAATCTATGCTATTTTCTCCCCCTCCTATATTCCTGCCCCATCTCATCAGTTTTATTATAATAATTATTCTTACCGCTTCTCTCACATATGATTGAAGTCATTAGTACAATCGGGCGAAAATTAAGAGCACATAAATATTAAGGGTCATCCATTCCATCATAAGTTATTTGATGTATAGTATTTTAAACCCCGTCGATCATTTGTTATTTTCACCCCCCTTTAGTTATTCTCACTCCCTTCGATATGGTATAATAAGGGTAACCCGCGTGACCGTGAGATAGTTTATGACCTAGTGAGATTTTAAGTCACTCTCTGCATCATAAATTCTTCGATGAAAAATATTTTTTAAATTTATCAAATCTGTTCTATTTTCACCCCCTCCTCTATTCCTGCCCCATCTCATCAGTTTTATTATAATAATTATTCTTACACCTTCTCTCACGTATGATTGAAGCCATTAGTACAACCGTGCGAAAATTGGGAGCACATAAATATTTAGGGTCATCCATTCCATCATAACTTATTTGATGTATAGTATTTTAAACCCCGTCGATCATTTGTTATTTTCACCCCCCTTTAGTTATTCTCACTCCCTTCGATATGGTATAATAAGGGTAACCCGCGTGGCCGTGGAAGAGTTTATGACCCAGTGAGATTTTGAGTCGCTGTATGCATCATAAATTATTCGATAAGAAATTATTTTTAAAAGTGTCAAATCTGTGATATTTTCACTCCCTCCGCTATTCTTGCCCCTTCTCATCAGTTTTATTATAATAATTATTCTTACACCTTCTCTTACGTATGATTAAAGCCAGTTATGCAACCACGTGAAAATTGAGAGCCTAATCATATTTAGGGTCACACATTCCATCATAAGTCCTTCGATGTATAGGAATTTTTTCAACCCCGTCGATCATTTGGTATTTTCACCCCCCTTCATTTATTCTCACTCCGTACGATAGGGTATAATAAGGGTAACCCGAGTGGCCGTGAGAGAATTTATGACCCAGTGATATTTCAAGTCAATCTATTCATCATAAATTCTTCGGTAAATTTTTTTTAATGTGTCAAATCTGTGCTATTTTTACCCTCTCCTCACTTCTTGCCCCTTCTCATCAGTTTTATTATAATAATTATTTTTACGTCTTCTCTCACGTATGATTGAGGCTAGTTGTGCAATCGCACAAAAATTGAGAGCCCAATCATATTTAGGGTCACTCATTACATCATAAGGTCTTCAATGTATAGCATTTTCAACCCCGCCGATCATTTGTTATTTCAAGTCACTCCTTACTATTTACACCCCCTCCTCTATTCTTGCCCCTTCTCATCAGTTTTATTATAATTAGTATTCTTACGCCTTCTCTCACGTATGATTGAAGCCAGTTGTGCAATCGCGTAAAAATAGAGAGCCCAATCATATTTAGGGTCACCCATGCCATCATAACATTTTCGATGTATAGCATTTTCAACCCCGCCGATCATTTGTTACTCTCACCGTCTTCATTTATTCTCACTCCCTTTGATAGGGTATAATAGCGGTACCCCGCGTAGCCGTAAGAGAGGTTATGTCCTAGTGAGATTTTGAGTCGCTCTATGCATCATAAATTCTTCGGTGAAAAATATTTTTTAAATGTGTCAAATATGTGCTATTTTCACCCCCTCCTCTATTCTTGTCCCTTCTGATTAGTTTGATTATAATAATTATTCTTATATCTTCTCTTACGTATGATTGAAGCCATTTGTGCAACCATGCGAAAATTGAGGGCACATTGATATTTAGGGTCACCCATTCCATCATAACGTCTTTGATGTATAGTATTTTCAACCCCGTCGATCATTTGTTATTTTCACCCCCTTCATATTTTCGCACGGTTGCACATATGGCTTAAATCATACGTGTGATAAGGCGTAAGTATAATTGTTATAATAAAACTGATGAGAAGGGGCAAGAAGAGATTTGACATAATTAAAAAATATTTTTCACCGAAGAAATTATGATGAATAGAATGACTCAAAATCTCACTGGGTCATAAACTCTCTCACGGCCACGCGGGTTACCCTTATTATACTCTAACGAAGGGAGTGAGAATAAATGAAGGGGTGAAAATAACAAATGATCGACGGGGTTGAAAATACTATACATCGAAGACGTTATGATGGAATGGGCGACCCTAAATATGAATGTGCTCTCAATTTTCGCACGGTTGCACAAATAGCTTCAATCATATGTGAGAGAAGACATAAGAATAATTATTGTAATAAAACTGATGAGAAGGGGCAAGAATAGAGAAGGGGCTAAAAATAGCACCGGTTTGACACATTTAAAAAATATTTTTCACCGAAGAATTTATGATGCATAGAGCGACTCAAAATCTCACTAGTTCATAAACTCTCTCACGGCAACGCGGGGTACCGTTAAATTACCCTTTCGAAGGGAGTGAGAATAAATGAAGGGGGTGAAATTAACAAAAGATCGGCGGGGTTGAAAATGTTATACATCAAAAATGTTATGATGGAATGAGTTACCCTAAATATGATTGGGCTCTCAATATTTGCGCGATTGCACGACTGGCTTCAATCATACGTGAGAGAAGGCGTAATAATAATTGTTATAATAAAACTGATGTGAAGGGGCAAGAATAGAGGAGGGGGTGGAAATAGTACAGATTTGATACATTTAAAAAATATTTTTCACCGAAGAATTTATGATGCATAGAGCGACTCAAAATCGCACTGGGTTATAAACTCTCTCACGGTCACGTGGGTTACCCTTATTATACCCTATCGAAGGGAGTGAGAATAAAAGAAGGGGAGGTGAAAATATTATACCTCAAAGAAGTTATGATGGAATGGGTGACCCTAAATATTTATGTGCTCTCAATTTTCGCACGGTTGCACAAATGACTTCAATCATACGTGAGAGAAGACATACGAATAGTCATTATAATAAAACTTATGAGAATGAACAAGAATAGCGGAGGGGGTGGAAATAACATAGATTTGACATATTTAAAAAATATTTTTTATCGAAGAATTTATAATGAATAGTGAGACTTAAAATCTCACTGGGTCAAAAACTCTCTCACAGCCATGCGGGTTACCCTTATTATACCCCTTCGAAGGGAGTGAGAATAAATGAAGGGGGTGAAAATAACAAATGATCAACGGGATTAAAAATACTATACATCCAATAAGTTATGATAGAATGGGGAACCCTAAATATCAATGGGCCCTCAATTTTCGCCCGGTTGTACAAATGGCTTCAATCATACTTGAGAGAAGGCGTAAGAATAATTATTATAATAAAACTGATGAGAAGGGGCAAGAATAGAGGAGGGGGTGAAAATAGCACAGATTTGACATATTTAAAAAATATTTTTCACCGAAGAATTTACGATGCATAGAGGGACTCAAAATCTTACTAGGTCATAAACTTTCTCACGGCTACGCGGGGTACCGTTATTATACCCTATCGAAGGGAGTGAGAATAAATGATGGGGGTGAAAATAACAAATGATCGGCGGGGTTGAAAATGCTATACATCGAAGACGTTATGATGGAATGGGTGGCCCTAAATATGATTGGGCTCTCAATTTTTATGCGATTGTACAATTGGCTTCAATCATACGTGACAGAAGACGTAAGAATAATTATTATAATAAAATTGATGAGAAGGGGCAAGAAGAGAGGAGGGAGTAAAAATAGCACAGATTTGACATATTTAAAAAATATTTTTCACCGAAGAATTTATGATGAATAGAGTGACTCAAAATCTCACTGGGTCATAAACTCTCTCATTGCCACACGGGTTACCCTTATTATACCATATCGTAAGGAGTGAGAATAAATGAAGGGGGGTGAAAATACCAAATGATCGACGGGGTTGAAAAAATTCCTATACATCGAAGGACTTATGATGGAATGTGTGACCCTAAATATGATTAGGCTCTCAATTTTCACGTGGTTGCATAACTGGCTTCAATCGTACGTGCGAGAAGGCGTAAGAATAATTATTATAATAAAACTGATGAAAAGGGGCAAGAATAGGGGAGGTGGTGAAAATAGCACAGATTGACACATTTAAAAAATATTTTTCTTCGAAGAATTTATGATCCATACAGCGACTCAAAATCTCACTGGGTCATAAACTTTCTCACGGCCACGCGGGTTACCCTTATTATACTCTATCAAAGGGAGTGAGAATAAAGAAGGGACGTGAAAATAACAAATGATCGACATGGTTGAAAATACTATACATCAAAGAAGTTATGATGGAATGGGTAACCCTAAATATTTATGTGCTCTCAATTTTCGTACAGTTGCATAAATGGCTTCAATCATACGTGAGAGAAGACGTACGAATAATTATTATAATAAAACTGATGAGAAGGGGCAAGAATAGAGGGGCTGGAAATAGCTCAGATTTGACATATTTAAAAAATATTTTTCACCGATGAATTCATGATGAATAGAATGACTCAAAATCTCACTGCGTCATAAAAACTCTCACGGCCATGCGGGTTACCCTTATTATACTCCATCAAAAGGAGTGAGAATAAATGAAGCGGTGAAAATAAAAAATGATCGACGAGGATGAAAAATACTATACATCGAAGACGTTATGATGGAATGGGTGACCCTAAATATGAATGTGCTCTCAATTTTCGCACGGTTGCACAAATGACTTCAATCATACGTGAGAGAAGGAATAAGAATAATTATTATAATAAAACTGATGAGAAGGGGCAAGAAGTGTAATGCCCCGGATTTTTTGGATCCCCGTTCGTGGGTCCCGGATCTGGTCTCTCGGAGTGTCCAGCTCCATTGTGTCTGAAATTTCGTTTCGGACATCTTTCGCGTTAGGATCGGCGCGATCCGGAGTCGTTTCGGAGGCCCGGAGGCGTTCCGCGGCTTTTTCCGCGTGTGTTTTCCGATTCCCGACGTGGGTTTCGGCTTTCCCTTCGGAACCTCGTTGCGGGTGAACCGGGCTGTTCACCAGGGCGCGAGTGGTACCGTTGCGATCGGTGCGCTCCGAGGATCGCGAGGGTGTAATTTTCTATTTTTATGGATTTTTTCGATTTTCCAGATTTTCCTATAAATAGCCTTTTCTCTCTCTCCCCCTCTCATTTCTCATTTCTCTCCCTCTCTCTTCTCACGCTCTCTCCTCTCTCCCTCTCTCTCCGGCGGCTGACGGGGCGGAGCATGGGCGAGGCGGGGACGGCGTGGGTGAGGCACGGGCGAGGATGGATGAGGATCAAGGCGGTGGAGGTGCGTGGAAGCTCGGCCGTGAGTTCGTGGAACGGCGAGGCTTCAACGATGTTTTCTTCGTGGATCGGCGTCCACGGTGCACGTAATCTTTGGTGGAGGTAGGGTGATGGACCCTCAGCCCATGTACTTCCTTTCCCGCGAGTTTCGTAGGCCGTGGTGAGCCGAGCGGGCTAAACGGGGCGTTTTGGGCAAAATGCTTATTTTTGGGGTGTGAGCGGGATCTCCCGTTTTATGGTATTTTTGGGCGATCCAGGGGTTTAGATGCATGCCTAGGGGCTTGGGGGAGGTTTCCCCTTTTGTTTCCCCTTCACCTGGGGGTGAACGGGGCGTGGCAAGGCTTTTCCCGCGGTTTCCACCATTTTCGGGCACGGACTGAGAACACGCTAGCCTTGGGTAGCGCGTTCTTGAAGGTCGTGCTGCCCCGATAGGGCGCGTTCATCGGAGAAGATGAACAGTAAGGCGGTTCTTGTCGCGCTATGGGGTCCTAGCGCGTTCTGCCCTGTCGCGCTAGGGGTCCCTAGCGCATTCTGCCTTGTCGCGCTAGGTGATCCTAGCGCGATCTGTGCAGTCGCGCTATAGGGATATAGCGCGATCTGTCGTGTCGCGCTATGGACCTACAACGCGTTCTTGGAGGTGACCAGCCGGGCTACCCGGGGCGGGCGGTCTGCGGCTGATCGTGCTCCTCGTGGGCTGTGTGTGCCTTGGACACCCAGTGGAGTTCCGTGACCGTGTTTTGGGGTGTCTGGAGGTTCCGTTTACCTCGTTTTACGTGCCCGTACGCTTAAGGGTCCGGATGACCTTCTAGCGTCCGTTCGCATTGTGTTGGTCTCCGGTCGACCCGGTTGGGACCCAGTGGTCGACCTCCGGCCTTGTGAGTATCCTGGACACCCCATGGGTTCTGTGTCTGTGTTTTTGGGGTGTCGGGAGGGACCGTGTTACCTCGATTAGCGTGCCCGTAGGTGTGGTGGGTCCGGGTGACCCCACGTGTTCCAGGTTCTTGTGTTACGCTTGATCGAGTCACCGTGTGTCGATGTGTGTGCGGTGGGGTCTCCCCCGCATATCGTGGGTTCTTTTGGAAGGCGATTCCCGTGTGGGCCATGTGTTTGGCCTTGGACTGTGAGTCCAGTTGTCCGGCCTGGGGCTGGAGGTTTCCCGCTTGCTTCAAGATGGGAAATCGTCGTGGTGGCTTGTGTGCTGCCCTGGGAATCGTGCTTCTGTGTTTTCCGTGTGGCCCGTGTGAGTGGCCTTTGTCCCTTGCGTTCCCTTCCCAAGGGAATGATCTTGGCAACTCGTGTGTTGTCTCGGTATTCGTGATATCGTGGTTTTGGACCTAGAGATTGGGCTAGATCGATGGCCTTGTGCTGTTGCGTGCAACGGTCTTGACCCCGAGTCTTGTGACTCAAGGACCGTTGGCTGTAGTATGTCTAGAGGACTGTCCAGAGTCCAGTGGCCTAGTGCCATTGAGTTTTCTCGACTCTAGTGCACGGTGCGTGCGTGGCCGAGGACTGCGAGTCCTGTTTCTTCTCCGACTGTGGTCACCGTGCGACGGGGCCGGTACGTGGGGTGGTCCCCGTACGTCGTCAGATTCGGACGTTGTTTTCCGTTGAGTTGAGAGTCTACTCCTTCAGTGACCCTCCACTAGTCGTAGCCCACCAGTACGAGGTGCTGGTCTCACCTGGGAGTGGTGTACGGGCACCCACCTTTCGAGACGGTTTGTGGACCGGTTACCGTAGGCCCCTCGTCGGTAGCCAGAGTCCGGTTACGGGGGAAAACCGGTCAGAGGACCAGACCTAGTGACGCAAGGTCTGTGTGTGCACACGTGGTTGGGGGCGGTTGGACCCACGTTGACTGGCGTGACCCCAGCTAGTTACTTGTTTGTGGTTACTTGTACGGTGTTCGCGTCTCGGGTAGGACCTACCACGTCAGGCGGTTCACCTGCGGTGCGGTGTAAGACGTCAGGGGACGCTACCGGCTGTGCTTCTAGTGGGCGGTACTCCTGTCGAGTACGGAGTGACAGACTACCATTTTTCGTGGCGTTTGACCTTCGGGTTTTCGGTCGTGTCGACCGTTGAGTCCTTCGGCTGTTTTGCCGTGGCGCGTGTGTTGGTCTTCGCGTCGTGAGTCTAGCGCTAGTGGCTTTACCGAGGTTCTGTCTTGTGGTGCGGTACCCGCGATCGGATGGTCGGGGTTACACCTTGGACAGCGTGTCCAGGTCGGCTGTGTCCGGGGGACAGGCCTCTACGGCGTGGTTGCTGTATGTTTTTACTTCGGTAGGCGGTACTAGCGTGGTTTGGTAGCTTCGTCTGCGTGATCGAGGTGTACCTTTCGGTACAGTAGGAGTAGCTGTAGTGCCGAGTTTTTGACCGGCCACCGATTTGCTGTTCCTGCTCTAGTTGTAGCTCTCATTTCCGCTACCGCCGTTGTTTCCGGTTGGGGTTCCGCGGGATCCCTGTTGAGTCTCTGTTTTGGAGACTCATTCCCTGCTTTTCAGGTGCAGCGGTTCTTCCTCGAGGTTCGAGGGTGCGGAGCGGAGGTTCTCAGTTGCCAGCTTGCCGGGCCGAGTGTTCACTTGGCATGTGGTACGTTTTACTGCTTTAGACTGTACTTTCTGTTGGACTGGACTCTGTTGTAGCTGTAGTTATTCTTTCTTTCAGCTTGTTGTTGTTGGTTGTCCTGCTTTATTTCCTATTTCTTTGTGCCTCCACACTCCTTTTAGCCCTTCCGAGCCCTCCCGGCTCGTGGGCGGCGGTGCGAGTCTCTGGTTATCGGACCTTCCCGGTAATCGGATTCTCGGGTCGTTACAGCTGGTATCAGAGCGGTGGTTGTGGACGTACATAGGAATTCGAAATATTGCAGTGATCAGAGTCCGTAAGGTCCAGTACAGTCGGCAGCTGGCTTAGGGTTTTGTGTTCGCTTTCCGCCTTGTTTCTCGCTTGAGAGCTTGAGTGCGCTGTGCGGCGCTGTGAAGGTGGTTGATGTCCGCGGCTTTCGTGCCAGCATGGGGTCTAAGGATCGAGGTTGAGAGTCTTCTCCCTCATCGGTGGTGGCCCTGGTTGTGCTGCGTTGGGCAGAGGTTGCTGGCAGGTGTGAGCTCGCGGTGCTGCGTTCGAGGAACCTGCAGCGTGGTCAGGTGGCTGGTGCGGACTGTTCGTGATTAAGTGGCCGTGAGCGTGCTCTGAGGGAGCTGCTGTCGGTTTTTGGTCACTCCAGCTTGAGGTTTGTCCAGCTCCTGAGGCGTTCTGATCGAGAAGTGTGCTTCGGTGAGCGGAATGTCTTCTCGGTGGGCTGCTGCTTCGTCGAGCCTGATATTCTTGTCGCGCTCTGTGGCGTCAGAAATGACGTGTCGGTCCTGATCGTTCTGCTGATTTCGAGGCAGGATTTGGCAGAGATGTCCCGTTAAGTCTTTGCTCCTGCGCTTATGTCAGTGGATGGGTTGTGTTCGCTCTAGAGTTGGCTTGAGATGTGAAGGCTCCGTGGCGAGTTCGGGACTCGAGGATGAGCGTCGGCGGTTGTCGTTATGGCTCGTGTTGCGGCTCTTGGCATGCCGTGTTGCAGTTCGAGGAATTGTAGCGGTGGTGCGTCGAGAGATGCTGTGATTGTGGTCCGACGTGACACTCGTTGAGTGTGTCGGAGGCGCTGACCTGATGGAAGTGATGGTTTTCCTTGGTGCTGTTTCCAGCATGTGCGCGAGGTTCGAGGTCAGGTCGAGCGTGGAGTTCTTCCGTTGGTCGGAAGTGTGCTGGTTTCTCTGTTGGTTGGAGAGATTGCGTTCGGCTAAGGATCGTCGTCTTGCATTGTGTGTTCGGATTGGTTGGCCTTGTGTGCCATGAAGTCCGTGCGAGACGTGCTCCTTGTCTTGGCAGGGTGGTTGCCTGTGAGAAGTCGTGCCCATTCCCTTGTTGTGTGAGGGTGTGCTGGCGCTGTTCCGGAAGGACGAGTGCTGGTTGGGCGGTGTTTTCCTTTCCCGGCTGTGCGCGCGGATTTGAGCGCGCAGCGGAAGCGTGGTGGGCCCATAACCCACTGGTTCAGGATCGTAGCATTGGTTGCTACGGGCGGAATCCTGAGTTTGCGTTGAGCATCGGAGGATTGGTTCCTTGGTGTGAAACGTGTTGTTGCCGTGCCGTTGCTCGAGGTTTTTTGGTTGTTGGCACTGGCAGGGTGGAGTGTTGGGGAATGTGTTGGCTAGTGCGCCACATGAGTACCCTGTTCCTGTGATGGAAGCCGTGTCAGGCGTCGGTGTTGGACCTGGATGAGGTTGTTGAGAATGTCGCCTGACGGAGGTCGAGGACGTGATGGTCGGAGTCGGTGGCTTGGTGTCCGACTTGTGTTCCCAGTCGTGTCCTCGGATGAGATCGTCTTTTGAGGAAGTGATCTCTGGCAGGCTGTGGGTTCCTGTTGGTAGCTGCGAGTGACTGGTAAGGCTAGTCTCGTAGCCGACCACGGTGAGATGTTTCTTGCTTAGGGACCCGTGAGCATTGTCCAGGTGGTGTCCCGTGGCTCTGTGGTAAGGGCGGAATCGGGATTGGCAGGTGTCCACTTGGATTGATCGAAGGATTTGATGAGACCAGATGGATGAGTGACGCCTGTGGGCGGAGGCCTTTTGTGAGATTGGCGTCGGATTGGTGGTCCTTAATAGGACATTGGTGTCGCAAGGTTATCCCTGATTTGGTGACTAGCATGGGGTGGTCCCCTATAAGTCTGAGTCCCGTGAGGTGATGACCGAAGACGCCAGGTTCTGTCATTTGGTTTCATCACGCTCCCCGAGAGGGTCGAGTTGGCGAGCAGTTGGTGACCAGTGGATGGTCTTTTCAGAGACAGAAGATGCTGGTCGTTGAGGCTCAAGCGTGGCGAGAGCCGCGTGCCAGCGAGACCTTTGGTGGTTGTTTCTGTGATGTGCCTTTCTGGATGGGATCTGGGCTTTGTCGAAGGTTGTCTTCTGACAAGAGTTGGCACAGTGTTATGACCGGCTTTCGGCTTGCCATGTGTGGGGTGTTTCTTGGTGTTGAGCCGATGTGCTAGTTGCGGTCCGTTGAGATGGCTGCTTGAGCTGGTGGAGGCTCTGTTTTGGTTGCTCCCTTGAGGAGGGTGTGCGACCTGTCAGCTGGTTGCGAAGCTGATGTGCGTTTTGTCTGCTGACCATTGGGTGGATCAGTAGCTGTTGCTCGTGTTGAGGGTTGTGTTTCCTCGGTAAGCGAGATTGTGGCTGCGGTGCCATGGTGGATTCTCGCGTTGTCTGAGGTGATGCCAGACTGTGTCCTTTGCTATACGCCTGCTCTGTTGGCCTGTGTGCTCGGCACGAGGAGCGAGGTGTTGTTTGTAATTGTAAGTCTGGCTGTGTTCCTCAGGACCGGTGTTTTCGTGAGAATCGAGGTTTTCTGTGCTGGGGCTCTGACAGTGTGTCAGTTGGTTCAGTGTTCTTCCCCTGGGACTTCGTGCTTGGTCCTGAATTTCGAGGACGAAATTCCTTTAAGGGGGGAGGGCTGTAATGCCCCGGATTTTTCGGATCCCCGTTCGTGGGTCCCGGATCTGGTCTCTCGGAGTGTCCAGCTCCGTTGTGTCTAAAATTTCGTTTCGGACATCTTTCGCGTTCGGATCGGAGCGATCCGGAGTCGTTTCGGAGGCCCGGAGGCGTTCCGCGGCTTTTTCCGCGTGTGTTTTCCGATTCCCGGCGTGGGTTTCAGCTTTCCCTTCGGAACCTCGTTGCGGGTGAACCGGGCCGTTCACCAGGGCGCGAGTGGTACCGTTGCGATCGGTGCGCTCCGAGGATCGCGAGGGTGTAATTTTCTATTTTTCTGAATTTTTCTGATTTTCCGAATTTCCCTATAAATAGCTTTTTCTCTCTCTCCCCCTCTCATTTCTCATTTCTCTCCCTCTCTCTTCTCACGCTCTCTCCTCTCTCCCTCTCTCTCCGGCGGCCGACGGGGCGGAGCATGGGCGAGGCGGGGACGGCGTGGGCGAGGCACGGGCGAGGATGGATGAGGATCGAGGCGGTGGAGGTGCGTGGAAGCTCGGCCGTGAGTTCGTGGAACGGCGAGGCTTCAACGGCGTTTTCTTCGTGGATCGGCGTCCACGGTGCGCGTAATCTTCGGTGGAGGTAGGGTGATGGACCCTCAGCCCGTGTACTTCCTTTCCCGCGAGTTTCGTAGGCCGTGGTGAGCCGAGCGGGCTAAACGGGGCGTTTTGGGCAAAATGCTTGTTTTTGGGGTGTGAGCCGGATCTCCCGTTTTATGGTGTTTTTGGGCGATCCAGGGGTTTAGATGCATGCCTAGGGGCTTGGGGGAGGTTTCCCTTTTTGTTTCCCCTTCACCTGGGGGTGAACGGGGCGTGGCATGGCTTTTCCCGCAGTTTCCACCGTTTTCGGGCACGGACTGAGAACGCGCTAGCATTGGGTAGCGCGTTCTTGAAGGTCGCGCTGCCCCGATAGGGCGCGTTCATCGGAGAAGATGAACAGTAAGGCGGTTCTTGTCGCGCTATGGGGTCCTAGCGCGTTCTGCCCTGTCACGCTAGGGGTCCCTAGCGCATTCTGCCTTGTCGCGCTAGGTGATCCTAGCGCGATCTATGCAGTCGCGCTATAGGGATATAGCGCGATCTGTCGTGTCGCGCTATAGGTGCATAGCGCCTTCTGCTTGAACGCGCTATGAACCTACAGCGCGTTCTTGGAGGTGACCAGCCGGGCTGCCCGGGGCGGGCGGTCTGCGGCTGATCGTGCTCCTCGTGGGCTATGTGTGCCTTGGACACCCAGTGGAGTTCCGTGACCGTGTTTTGGGGTGTCTGGAGGTTCCGTTTACCTCGTTTTACGTGCCCGTGCGCTTAAGGGTCCGGGTGACCTTTTAGCGTCCGTTCGCATTGTGTTGGTCTCCGGTCGACCCGGTTGGGACCCAGTGGTCGACCTCCGGCCTTGTGAGTATCCTGGACACCCCATGGGTTCTGTGTCTGTGTTTTTGGGGTGTCGGGAGGGACCGTGTTACCTCGATTAGCGTGCCCGTAGGTGTGGTGGGTCCGGGTGACCCCACGTGTTCCGGGTTCTTGTGTTACGCTTGATCGAGTCACCGTGTGTCGGTGTGTGTGCGGTGGGGTCTCCCCCGCATATCGTGGGTTCCTTTGAAAGGCGATTCCCGTGTGGGCCATGTGTTTGGCCTTGGACTGTGAGTCCAGTTGTCCGGCCTGGGGCTGGAGGTTTCCCGCTTGCTTCAAGATGGGAAATCGTCGTGGTGGCTTGTGTGCTGCCCTAGGAATCGTGCTTCTGTGTTTTCCGTGTGGCCCGTGTGAGTGGCCTTTGTCCCTTGCGTTCCCTTCCCAAGGGAATGGTCTTGGCAACTCGTGTGTTGTCTCGGTATTCGTGATATCGTGGTTTTGGACCTAGAGATTGGGCTAGATCGATGGCCTTGTGCTGTTGCGTGCAACGGTCTTGACCCCGAGTCTTGTGACTCAAGGACCGTTGGCTATAGTATGTCTAGAGGACTGTCCAGAGTCCAGTGGCCTAGTGCCACTTGAGTTTTCTCGACTCTAGTGCACGGTGCATGCGTGGCCGAGGACTGCGAGTCCTGTTTCTTCTCCGACTGTGGTCACCGTGCGACGGGGCCGGTACGTGGAGTGGTCCCCGTACGTCGTCAGATTCGGACGTTGTTTTCCATTGAGTTGAGAGTCTACTCCTTCAGTGACCCTCCACTAGTCGTAGCCCACCAGTACGAGGTGCTGGTCTCACCTGGGAGTGGTGTACGGGCACCCACCTTTCGAGACGGTTTGTGGACCGGTTACCGTAGGCCCCTCGTCGGTAGCCAGAGTCCGGCTACGGGGGAAAACCGGTCATAGGACCAGACCTAGTGACGCAAGGTCTGTGTGTGCACACGTGGTTGGGGGCGGTTGGACCCACGTCTGTAGACACGCCATTTCTGACGTTACAATGAGTAAATCCCATATTGTACCGTAATGCCCTGAAGTGGCTTACATTTTCTTTTATTTGAGTGATTTCCGTAATTGTGGCTAAATTACATTTATTTGGTAAGAGGGAGAAAATTAAAATATGGTACATATAAAATAAATAAAAAGAGAAAAAAATAAAATTCCAAAAAAATGTGTGTAGTTGTGTTTACGTAAACATAATATAATTGATTTTCTTTAATAAATTTATTTTCATAAAATATAAATATATATATAAGTGTTTAGTATATACATAATATATTTATTAAAAACCAAAAATATATATATATAAGCATAAATAATATATATATAAAAAGAATCAATAAAAGAAACAAAATAAATAAAAACAAACAAGCATAAAAAAAATAAAATAAAAGATAATTAGAAATAATATTCTCTATCCCATCTTTCCCTCTAAGTCCCTTTCTATTTTCTATTTCCTTCCCTCTCTCTCACGTAATCCCCTCCTCTCCGTCTCTTTCCTTCTCTCTCATCTCACTGCACACACCCTTCTTCCTCACGACACACACCCATGCACACTCACCCTCATCCCTCACTCATTCCCTCCGCTCACACATCCGACCGAACTCCACCCCCCTTTCCATTCCACCTCTGTTAACCGTCTCCATGGCACCCTCCGTTTTGCCACCTCCGACCTCCACTCCTCGCCGTTGAAGCCAGCAAACACCTCCGCCTCCCCCAGCCGCAGCCTACCCTAGCCGCGACCTCCATCCCCTTCCCTCCATCTTCTCACACCACAGCCACCATCTTCCCTCCCCTCTCTCTCTATCTAACCTCCTCTCCCCAGTTCCATTGCCGCCCCAACACCGCCGCGAAGCCCACCCCCGTCTGCGTCCGTGAAGCACCACCAGCAGCGCCACGACCCTCACCACCGTCGCCCACGTCACCCACGTCCGCCGCTACTGCCGTCGTCACCCTCCACTTCACCGGCCTCGCACCTGCGTTCCCGCCGCCGTCACCGCCACCTCCGGCCACCGTTCCACCCAGCTCACCGTCGCGAAGCTGCCACCTCCCTGCTAACCCACAGCCCCCCTCCGGCCCCTGCGCATGCACACCGCCACCCTGCCGCACCGGCCGCACCTTCCTCCGCCACACCCGCGAGCTCCCACGCTGCCGCACCGACGCCACCACCGTCGCAGCCGTCGTCGTCCGGTCACCCACGGCCGAGCATCCCCGCCGTCCTGCACCTCGCCGTCGGTGCACCTTGCCGCCTCCGACCTCCGCCCGGGCTCCCACCGCCACCACAACTGCCGCAGCTCCCGTCCGCCGTGAAGCACCACCAGCGGCACCGCTCCCCTCGGGCATCGGACGTCCGCGATCGTGACCGCCCCCACCGCCGCCGCTCCCGTCACCGGTCCCCCTCCGGCCGCCGTCCGTCGTCGCCTGCGCCACCCCGCCTGCACCGCCCGCCGGCCCCTGCGCATGCACACCGCCACCCCGCCCTCTGGCCCTGCCGCTCCACCTGCACCGGCCACCTCGCGCCGGCCTCGCGAGACCCCCCCTCTCCCGTTGTCTCCCCCTCTCTGCACTCCCCCTCTCTCCCTCTCGTCTGTCTCCCGTTCTCTCTTCCTCCCTCTTTCTCTGCACTCCCCCCTCTCTCCCGTCGTCTCTCTCTCCCCCGCGATCTATTTCTCTCCCTCTCACAGTCTCTCTCACGCTCTCTCTCTCTCACGCTCTCTCTCCTCTCACCGCCTCTCTCTCTCTCTCGTTCTCTTCCCCCCTCTCTCTCACGCTCTCTCTCTCCTCCCTCCGTCTCTCTCTCTCTCTCTTTTTTAAATTTTTTTATTATTATTATTCTCTCTTCTCTCCTCTCTCTCTGCTCTCACCCGATCTCTCTCTGCCCTCTTTCATTTTTTATTTTATTATTATTTTTATCCCTTCTTTGCCCCCATATCTATGTATATATATACATATTGATATAGTTTTCTTTATATATTTTTAAGATACATGTAACACTCTCTTTCCCTCTATAACTATATATATATATATTTATAGATCTATTATATTTTTATGTAGATATAAATACATACATGTATATATAATATCACCTCCTTCTCTCCCATAGTTATACATATATGTATATTTCTTATTCTATTCTTATTCTATTTTTATTTTCCTTTTAATCTTATATCTTCTTAAATCTCCGTTCTTAATATATATAAAAATCTAAAAAAAAAGAAAGTAGAGCTCTCTCTCTCTCTCTTCTAATTCCCCTCTGCCTTTTCTTATACCATTAGCTTTTCTTTATTTATTTGGTTACTCATATTTCTAATTATTTTCTCTCACCATAAATATATATATATATATATATATATATATATATATATATATATATATATATATATATATATATGTGTCTTTTCTCACCTTATATATATATATGTATGTTTGTGTTCTTCGTCTAATCAGTCTCTGAAGTCCCCTCGGAAGCTCCTTAGTCGTGCTGTGCTCGTGCTATTGGAGCCCTCCTCAAAGCTCGTTGCCGGCGTCCCTCGATAAGCTTTTCTCCCCTCTCTTATTTTATCTTAGTCAATCAATCATGTTCCATGCATCATTTAACATATGTGCCATGCCTGTCTCTCCGAGAGGGCCTAGCTTGTGAGTATTTTTGTGTGTTCGTGCATTTCATCATGTCATTCTCTCCACCCTTTCAATTCTAAAGGGGTTTTAAACACACCAACCAGGTACGTGTTCGTTTATGTTATTTACCGTTTTATTATCTAAGGATTGGTACTACACCCCCGTCATTCTCATTTAGTTATTTTTTTTCTTTCTGTTTGTTTTTTTTGTGTAAGGGTAACCAGTTAAAGGCCCTCTTCTTCGGCCTGTCGAAAGAAGAGGAAGTTGGAGCCCGCATAATCTCGTGTTGAAGGCGAAAGCGATCAATTCACTCGGGGCCCTCGGTCCCTGGCGATCACAAAACCCTCTTAACGCGCGCTCCATTTTGATCATCTCTGTTTTAATAATACCCGCGGAGAGTTACTTCCCGCAGCGGTTGCTCTTGTGTTTTGTCCTTACCCGCGCGGAGGATTATTCCCCGCGGCAGTTTCTGTCGTTTACTTTCTGTACATCTAACCCCTAACTGGTAGCGGTGGGTCACCTCCCGCTACCGTTTTACTTTTCGCACTTTTTGTATATCTAATTCCTAACTGGTGCGGTGGGTCACCTCCCGCGACCGTTTCCATTTTAGTATTTTATTTTCTACACTTTACTCTCTAACTCCTAACTATTTAATTTCAACATCCCCCCATCATCGCTTTAAAACCCCGTGGAGATCAACATCTCGCGGCGGTTTATTTGATCCCTCTTCTTTTCTTGTCACATATATTTATATTGTAGTAAAGACCCCGCAGAGGCCACAGTCTCGTGGTGATTTCTGTATATACATATATATATATATATATATATATATTATTTTTGTCACATTAATATATATATATATATATTATTTATATTATTTATGTCACATTAATATATATATATATATATATATATATATATTATTTATTGTTTATGTTATTTATGTCGCATTAAAAACCCCGCAGAGGCCACAGTCTCGTGGTGGTTTCTATATATATACATATATATATATATATACTTATACTTATTATTTATGTCATAGTAAAAACCCCGCAGAGGCCACAGTCTCGTGATGGTTTATATATTTATATACTTATATTTATTATCTATGTTATAGTAAAAACCCCGCAGAGGCCAATGTCTCGTGGTGGTTTATATATATACTCATATGTATTATTTGTATTGCATTAAAAACCCCGCAGAGGCCAATGTCTCGTGGTGGTTTATATATATACTCATATGTATTATTTATATTGTATTAAAAATCCCGTAAGGCCAATGTCTCGCGGTGGTTTTCATATGTACATATATTAATTACTGCTCATATTGCAATATTGTTGTTAAAACCCCGCAAAGACCAATGTCCTGCGGTGGTGTGCCTTTATTCATATTGTTCTTGTAACTGTTCGAGGAGTGATATATCGTTACAATTTCCGACTCCACGTGTCTTCCCGTCAGTCAAATTCTATCACGTAGAGTCTCAAGACTCGAATTCGGTATCTGAAAAGCTGCTCTCGGAACGGTGGGTTTCGCCTACCGGGAAGGGGTTCAGTTTGCGTGAGAGGGTCTTCGGACCCCTATCTCCGCCATGTACCGGAGTTCGGTCAGTCTAAATTCTTTTTGTCTCCATTAGAGTGTCATCTGTAGGTGTACTTGTCCACTGTTCTTTCATATCCCCTATAGCGCGTGTTTCATTGTTTGTCCTCATTTCTTTCACCCTTTATCACTCAGAGAGGGAGAAACCCCATCTCTCTCTCTCAGTCCACCACGTGACGCGTTCACAACGTCGACGGGCGTGACCCCAGCTAGTTACTTGTTTGTGGTTACTTGTACGGTGTTCGCGCCTCGGGTAGGACCTACCACGTCAGGCGGTTCACCTGCGGTGCGGTGTAAGACGTCAGGGGACGCTACCGGCTGTGCTTCTAGTGGGCGGTACTCCTGTCGAGTACGGAGTGACAGACTACCAGTTTTCGTGGCTTTTGACCTTCGGGTTTTCGGTCGTGTCGACCGTTGAGTCCTTCGGCTGTTTTGCCGTGGCGCGTGTGTTGGTCTTCGCGTCGTGAGTCTAGCGCTAGTGGCTTTACCGAGGTTCCGTCTTGTGGTGCGGTACCCGCGATCGGATGGTCGGGGTTGCACCTTGGACAGCGTGTCCAGGTCGGCTGTGTCCGGGGGACAGGCCTCTACGGCTGGTTGCCGTATGTTTTTACTTCGGTAGGCGGTACTAGCGTGGTTTGGTAGCTTCATCTGCGTGATCGAGGTGTACCTTCCGGTACAGTAGGAGTAGCTGTAGTGCCGAGTTTTTGACCGGCCACCGATTTGCTGTTCCTGTTGTAGTTGTAGCTCTCCTTTCCGCTACCGCCGTTGTTTCCGGTTGGGGTTCCGCGGGATCCCTGCTGAGTCTCTATTTTGGAGACTCATTCCTGTGAGCGACGTCACGCGGTTCGGAGTTCGATGGAGCGGGGAAGAGGATGCGGAGAGCGCGCGGGCTCCTCTTTTTGTTTGTTTTGCTGTTTGCTGCAACACAGAGATGAGAGAAGAGAGAGAAGGGGCCACCACGGGAGATTGCTCCGGCGGGGCGAGCGGGACAAGTATAATATAGCAAGATATGGGATTCAAACGGCCATAGCGGGAAGTGACTCGCAGCGACCTCGGGGGGACGGGAATGGTGCAGAAATTAAATAACAAGAATTGAAACGGCCATTGGGGAAGTGACTCGCCGCGGCCTCGAGAATATGAGCAGAATATATCAGAATATAAAAGAGAATATAAGAACAGAGATTTAAACGGCCATTGGGGAAGTGACTCGCCGCGGCCTCGAGAATATGAGCAGAATATAACAGAATATAGAGAGAGTATAAGAACGGAAATTTAAACGGCCATTGGGGAAGTGACTCGCCGCGGCCTCGATGATATGAGCAGAATATAACAGAATATAGAGAGAATGTAAGAACGGAAATTTAAACGGCCATTGGGGAAGTGACTCGCCGCGGCCTCGATGATATGAGCAGAATATAACAGAATATAGAGAGAATGTAAGAAAGGAAATTTAAACGGCCATTGGGGAAGTGACTCGCCGCGGCCTCGATGATATGAACGAAATATAACAGGATATAATGAGAATATGAGAACAGAAATTTAAACGGCCATTGGGGAAGTGACTCGCCGCGGCCTCGATGAAAGGATGTGATCGCCAGGGGCCGAAAGACCCCAAAATAAGAAAGTGATCGCGCCTACCTCAAGAGCGGGAGATGGCGGGTTGCTTCTTCCTCTCCTTCCGGCCGGCCGACGGAGAGGGCTTTCCTCGGCTACCCTTGCAAAACAACGACAAACAAATGACAAGTGGCTTAGAAAGATGAATGTGTAGTATTCATATCCTTGCAATAAAAATGACGAAATAACGGGAAGACACACACCTGGTTGGTGTTATCTTTTAAACCCCTCTCGGACTCGAGTAGGAGGAAAATGAGATGATGGATGCGAGATGATGAATGCAAAAGAACTACGAAGAAAAGGAAAGAGTTGGCTTATTGGATGTGCCGGTGGTGAAATTCGGCGGAGCTCCGGCAGCGTGGGGACGACGTAGAAGCGCGGTGGATGAAGACGACCTTCCTCTCGCGAGCGTGGGCACCCGAGAAGCCGGCAGAACCTCCACCTACAAAAGACCCCACGGGTTAGAAAAATGACTCCGTAGCCTCTAGGCTCTGGCAGCCTATCGGATCACTGCTTAGCTCCCCTAGAACTGAGGGGGTGGGCCTCTATTTATAGAGCTCCGGAAGGTGGAGGCGTCCAGGACCCTGGACACCTCCATCAGGGCCGAAATAATATTTTATTCTATTTTTATTGATTTTTTTGGAATACTTCTGTGGGGGCGTCCAGGGTCCCGGACGCCTCTAACATCTCCACCGAAAACCGACGACGGCCGCACGCGGTTTGGCACAACGCGTGGTTTTGTGAGCGGCGCCTCGTGATTCAGAAATGGGCGCGTCCAGCTGACCGGACGTCTCTATAATTTGGCTTTTTTCACACACGATAAACCGTCGTTCGGTGGGCGGCGCCCGTGAGGGAATTGATGGAAGCGTCCAGGGGTCTGGACGCCTCCAAAATTATATTATTTTATTATTTTCTTTTGTCTTTTATACCAGGCTTGGCATTATATATTTTTTTTATATGTTTTTATGGAGGCGTCCAGGGGCCTGGACGCCTCCATTAATATATATTATTTTATTTATTTATTTTTTTTGTTTTTTGTATGCCAACTGGCATTTTATATTTTTTTTATATTTTGTTTTTATGGAGGCGTCCAGGGTCCTGGACGCCTCCATTAAGTTATTATTTTTTATTTAATTTTGGGCCCTGAAAAAAATAAATAAATAGAATTAAAAATATGGGGGCGTCCAGGGGCCTGGACGCCCCCATTAAAACCCACCCGGGTCCTCAATCGGCGGCTGCCCGACAGACACCTTCTTGGTTCCGCAACCTCTTGATGCGTCTGACTGGTGTTGATGCCGTCCGAATGCCGTGACGAGACGATTCCGGATGCCGAAAAGGGCGGAAGAAGACTCAAGAAAAGGAAGCACTCAAGTGATTCGAAACGCGTAAGCCGTCGCGGGGTGTTGTATAGTAATATGAGATTTTCTCATGAGACGTCAGGAATGACGTGTCTACAGCTGTCCCGCCTTGGCGTCTGCTTTGCAAGGGAGCGATACGTAGTGGAATGGTATCGAAGTGGAGTGAAATGGAGTGGGAGCGGACTGATAAGTCGATGCCAAGGTGTGATGAGACACGCTTTTGACGTTACTGTTTGGAATCTTTCCTGGAGTTTCAATGAGGCGACCTTGAAGAAGGTCTTTCAAATATTGACGATTGCTTGGACGGAGATCAAATAAGGGAGGGTGAGATGTGCGCTCATGCACGAAACAAAAAGGGACCAACTTCTCGGTGTGGAAGTACCTGGGTCATAAACCGGAGGTTTCACCTTTGGGGAGCGGTTACCAGCCAATGTGGAAGTGCTGCGGCCAAGGTGGGTCAAAAAAAGGTAAAGGAATATCTGAGGGTCTGTCCAAACAAGGGTCTCCTTTGGACGAGCAGCGTCGGGGCCGTCTCTAGGAAACTCGGTATTTCATTCGGAGTGGAATATCTCATATTTGTGGGAATTGAAACACAACGGCTTTCACAATCGAATCACTTGAATGATCTTCCGCAATAAATCAAAGTCCTACATGAATGCATGCTAGGTTTAAAGAAAAATTCAAAACAAACTAAAATAGAAGATAGCCTAGGATAATATTGTTAACTTGTGAAGAATGGGTCAGGATACCGATCCGGTGAGCTGATACTGGGCTGGGGCCCGTTTATCTGCGCACCAACTCACTGAACGGAACCATCGTCCCCATGCTACCACAAATTAACGGCCTATCCGTACAACCCAAACTCTTCCGGGATCATCACCGTTTTTGTTGAAGGGGAACTCAGATCCCAGATTCGTTCAGGCCGCACGGTCCTCGGCATGTTCTAGTAGCGTACGTATCATATATTACAATGCATGACATGGCGGGACCAACCAATGAAAGGTGGGACAGGAGATAGGACAAAGATGTCCGTTAGTAAAACCTGCACAGGCCAGCAAAGGTTAGCAACATCAAAAGGTAGCAGAATCGCACCTCAGTTCAAAGGAGATCCAGATAAAATCTTGACAATGACCACTGATGTGACATGTTCTGTCCTGTAGCACCCTTCCCTTCCTATAAGAACTCCCCTTAGGCTAGTTCATTCAAATGCACCAAGGTGGGTTTTGGAAGCTCAGGAGAGGAAGGAGAGGAGAATCTAGAGATCTTCAGGATGGAAGGAGAGTCTTCCCGCGTTATGAAGAGGAGCAAGCCTAGCAGCGAGATTAGGCGACTTTCCGACCTCGAGGGTCATCTGAGTGGGACGATCATGTCGCATATGGTAAGTTGACTCTTTTCAAATTTCTCCACGTGAACCTTCTTCTTACTCCCTTCATTTCTTCTTCTTTCCTCTCCCAGCCATATCCACTCTTCCCAGGCCCGAGGAAGTTTTCCAAGCTGCCATGGCTTTCAAGGCTGACTTCCAATATCTCCATTGGCATGAGGGCCATACTCTCGAAGTGGCATCTGCAGGGGCTCCTTATTCACGCCAAGCATTATGAGAAGATTCGTATGGACTGGGCGGCTATGGGCGCGCTAGTGGAGGTCTGGCATCCCCAGACCCACACTTTTATCTTCCCGACCTTCGAGGTGACCATCCTCCTCGAGGAGGTGGAACTTCTGCTTGGTTTGAAGAAATTCAAGAGTGACGGGAAGGTGAAGGCTATGCGGATGCTGACACGGGGTACTTCTGAAAGCGTCCTTGGAAGCTTCATGCCGCCCGACGCAGCTAGAAAGGTCCGTACTCAGAAGGGGATCGATCTCCAAAAGCTTACGGAGTGGGTCATGAACGCCCTGAGAGGGTCACCAGACGATGACTATTTGGAGGGAATCATGAAGGGGTTCACTATATGTCTGGCGGGTGCTCTCTTGTTTCCTTATACCGACAACATAGTGGAGGAAGACCAACTGAGTGCTATCTGCGGGATTTGGCGTGGAAGGAGGGTGGGACCCGCTGTCCTTGCCTATCTTTACAGCGGTCTTACTGCTTCGAGCATGGGTAAGCCTACATTTGGTTGTGCACTTGTCTTAAATTGCTGGCTGGATTTGCATTTCAAATTCGACCACCGCGAGGGAATGCCAACCGCTTCGAAGCTCTTCCAACAAAGCCCGCTTCACCACATAGCCGACGTGTTAGGCTTTGGTGGTACTGTAGTGAACCGCGTTCCGTGGCTGAAGAAACGTGAAGACTGGCGGTCTCACTTCCGCACCGTGACACAAGGCTTCTTCACTTGCGCACCGGCATGTTGGCTTTCGCTTGATCTCCTCATGAGGCCTTCTCCCGAAGTTGATCTTCAACTGATCGGCGCGACCGAGTTTGTTCTTTACAACGCGCATCGGTGCTGCCTCCAGATTGGCATCCCACGCCATTCGTTCCCGCCACCGACTGGCATTGTTCCTTTGAAGAAAAGGGAGTTGGGCACTGAAGCGGACGCGAAGGAAGCGAAGGCCATTAAAGCTCCCTGGAAGACAAGTGTTGCGGGAAAAGCCTCAGCGCACGTGGTGGAAGAATGCGAGCCGTGGAGGGCTTATGTAACCGAACTGGGGAAGTTAAGGCCTAAAGCGCCTAAGCCCCTGATGTAGTTCACTCTGTTTTTCTGATGGAATAAAATCTGGCATGGATGTTTCGAACCCCCGTCCCCTTAATTATTATCTTTTTTTATGGTTTTTCTTTTTCTTTGTGTTTTTTATTTTGTTCGGATTATATACATATTCTTATATAAATATATTTTTTTTGAAAATTTTTTATTATGGGGGCGTCCAGGGGCCTGGACGCCCCTAATTTTATTTAATTATTTTATTATTTTTTTGACAATTTATTTTTGGGGGCGTCCAGGGTCCTGGACGCCCCTATTTTGATTTTTTTTATTTTTTATTTATTTTATTTTTTGGGGGCGTCCAGGGTCCTGGACGCCCCTATTTTGATTTTTTTATTTTTTATTTATTTTATTTTTGGGGGCGTCCAGGCGCCTGGACGCCCCTATTTTTTTGAATTTTTGAGAAAAAAATAAAAATTATGGGGGCGTCCAGGCGCCTGGACGCCCCAATAAAAGGTGATTCTATATATAGGGGGGGGCCTCCCCCCTGTTCACTTATACTGTTCATTCCGACCGTCCAGCCACTCCAAACGACCCATTCTTAGTCCCAATGGAGCGAGGAGGATCGAGTCAGGGTCCAGAGAAGCGGAAACGACTGGCTCGTCGTGCGAGGAGGTTGAGGGATGATGCCGAGGAGGCCGCAGCAGAGGAGGTTGCTGCGGGGGAGGAGATAGAGGTGCCTCTCCTGGCCGCGGAGGCCGCTGCGGATGCTGGTGACGCGGGAGAGGACGATCACGACCCGGTAAGTACCTCGGAATTCTCACTTTGTGGTTCAATAGGCTAAAACGGGTGTGCGAGAGGCTGTGAGAGAAAGGCGGGTAGTGAGAGAAGGAGGCGTCCAGGGGCCTGGACGCCTCCACGTTTTCTTTTTATTTTTGGTTATTTATTTATTTACGAAAAGTAATAGAAATATAATAAAAATAAGGAGGCGTCCTGGCTCCAGGACGCCTCCATGATAATATATATATTTTTAATATATTTTTCTTGTTTTGGCTTTGTTTTTCTAAAAAAAACAAAATAAAGGAAAAAAAGAGGAGGCGTCCAGGGGCCTGGACGCCTCCACAAGAAAATATAAATATTTTTAAAAATATAAAAAATAAAATAAAAGAATAAGTAGTATATATACAGTGTTATGGTTTTATGACTGTTCATGATGCTGATGTGTTCTTTGTTGGTTTTGTGGTTTGCAGGGCGTGATGAAGGGCCGGATCAGCTGGTCCTTGGTGGTGGCAGCATACCGTGGGCTGCCGGATTTTCAGAGGGCGCGTGTGGACGCCATGGGCTTTGGAGCTTTCCTTAGGATCGAGCCCTTCCGGCTCGACCTTCCTCTTATCCAGGCATTGAGGGACCGGTGGCACGCACCGAGCCGGGCGTTTCTGATGCCCTGGGGGCACATGGTGCCGTCACTGGAGGACGTGGCTCGGATCACCGGGCTACGAGTTGACGGAGAGGCAGTCAGCGGGGTCACCTACCCCGACTACCGAGAGAGTGCCCTGGACCTGCTGTGGTTAGAGACGAGCGTGACTGATAGAGACAGCAGGGTAATCGGCCGAGTGGAGATCATGGAGGCGCTCGGATTCGTCGACCCGCGTCAGCGGGTTAGCGAGACTGGAGCGGAGTTCTTGGCTCGACTGGAGGGGGATGCTCGTGCAGCTTTCACCCAGGATCCGAGCGAGAGGGAGCTGGTGGATCTAGACCTTCGGAGGTTTCTTTTCTTCTTCCTGGGCCGCCTTCTGCTGGGGACGAAGGGGGATGGCATCCACTGCCGTTTCCTCGGGATCTTGGCGGATCTGGACAGAGTGGGACACTACGCGTGGGGAGCGGCTCTGCTTGCCCATTTGATTGCTGATCTCTCCCAGACTTCGGAGAAGGAGACGACAGTCAGCGGCTTCGCACCTTTCCTCCAGGTAAATATTTTATTTATGCATTCCCACAGTTAAATATGCAATTATTGTACTAATGATGTATGATGGATGCAGGTGTGGAGCTATTACTATTTCCCGATGGGGAGGGCTAGGAATGGGAACAGGAGGGCCGTGCCTCTGGCGCGGCAGTGGAGGCCGGTCGTGGTTGCAGCACCCCACGGCTACCAGCTGGCGTCACTTCGTCGGGAGCTGAGCGAGTATCCCGAGGCCATGGTATGATGCGTATGATTTTTTTTGTGTTTATGCATGTGACTGAATGGTAACTAACATGATGTATGTATGGTGATGCAGGTGGTGTGGAGGCCCTACCTGGGCATGGGCGATGCTGGCCAGCCCTGGGTTGTAGCGGGTCTTCCTCGCTTCAGGCGGGACGTGTGGGTCCATTGCCCGAACGAGATTGAGCCGCTGCGGCTTAGACTGGTCATGAGGACGTTGGGGCTGGCCCAGGAGTGGGTAGACGTAGATGCGCCGGCCC